>NIJG01000044.1:516211-862764 GCA_002201625.1 Euglossa dilemma | reverse complement strand
GACTTTTCTACAACAAAGTGTTTAGTGGTGTCTGCAGTCTTTATTTACTTTTCAAAATGTTGAACAGTATTAATTGAAATAAAAAAATGGATTTATAGACGTCATCGATTAATCAAACGTTCAATTGTTTGTAGTTCTTCGATCACAATTTTTACATATGTAAATTTTACTCGGTGTACACATTCCTCAGTGTACTCATTCCTTACAGCATTCATGAAATTGCTGTAGCTGCCCCTATATCATTTCATCGCATAGAAACATGCACCAGTCATTTTGACTGGTACTGGTATAAGTGTGAATAACAAATATATATTTAAAAAACAACTATCGTTTCTTTTGTCTTTGAAACAGAACTTGAATCAAAATAAAGAAGCTGCAGCAATGCCGGCGACGTTCGCCACCGTGACGATAACTCCACCAGTGATGGAAGAATCCAATAAGCGTTCAGCATTCAGAGAATCACGATCACGATCTGTTTCCATGACCAGAGAACGCAGCATGTCACCTTTATCGATGCCGAAGATCCAAGAACAGTTCGAAGAAGAAGCTTCCACGAATTATTCTCGTCTTCGTCCTTCGATTAGCTTGAACCTGAACAAGCAACAGGCGACCATCGACGAGTCTGAGCCGCAATTCGTTAAAAGTCACTCGTTGGATGAAAAACCGGGATCACCAAGCACGCCAAGAGAAGACGACGATACCGCTCTGCATGGAAGCTCGGAGTTTATGCTAGTTTTGTACCCCGAGGATGAAAACAGGAAGCTAGGAGATACCGATGATAGACAGAAGAGTCTAGGTAAGACTGCGAAGAATCGCGTGAATCTTTTCTGCCTATTCAAACAACTGAAATCAACGTGATTTGATAGATAGATAGATATTCGATGCGAAAGTTACATTTTCAAAGTTTCCGTGCATTTCCTTCGCCGAAACGATCGAAGGAAATTACATTAAGAGAGGAAGACCAACGAAATATTAATTTTTAATTTCTAGATACTCTTAATCATTCCTGCAAATACTTTTGTCCACGCTTAAAACGTTCGATAAACATGTTTTTGTTATTATTTCGTGTGTCGCTTTATTCACGTTACTGTTTCAATTAAATAATAAATTAGAATAGTATATAAATACACGGTCAAACAAATTTTCCTCTTCGTCGATTTGTTTCATAGTTATAAGCATTTGAATCAGAACCATCATGCAGTGTCAATACTTTTATCCAGCACTCTATATACTATTTTAAAATGATATATAATCGTCAAACTTTAAAATCCACAGAAAAAAGACAACCAGAAGAAGGCGAAGACATAGAAGACCTGCTTCCACCGCCCATGTCTCTCTCCCTGCCAGAATTATTCAGCGTAGAGCACCAAGTGGTTGAAACCCTGAGAGAAGCAGTCAGTTCCACGGAATTGCTCCATGAACGAGCCATGGAACGTTTCTACCGTGCAGTTGCAGCGGAAGAAGCCACGGAAGTGGCTAAAAGAAAGTCCCAACTCGAGAGAAGAACCGGAGAATTAGCATCGATGGTCGAGAACAAATCAGTCGCTGAAACGGAATCGGACACGTTCGATACCCAGAAATCTTCCTTCAGACGACGGTTATCCAACCCTAGCATCGTTTCTCAGAACCTGACGAGCTGGCAATCGAAGAAAAATCGCAGAAGGCTCAGCGAAGGTCAAGCAGAGCCGACGAAGCCTGCTGTAAAGCTCTTAAGCTCGACTTTGTTACCCGACGTGGAGGCTAGGTCCGATCCGAACATACCCAGCGACTCGGAGACACCCATAGTCCATCAATGGGGGCTGGACAAGCCAGAGGACCCAGCGACGCCACTGCGCAGGTGGCACGACACCAACGTGCCATTGGTCGAAGAGAAACAGCCGGAAGAATCGATACCCTGGCAACCTGTCGCCAATGAAGAGGCTCCGCGCATCGAGGGTGTGCACCAAGACCCTCAACCTGCTTTAAAACCAGCAACGAAGGAAGAACTAGCGGAAGACGAAGAAGAAGAGAGTATCGAGACCTCGGAAGAGTCGTCCGAAGAGATCAGCAGCGCTGACAGCGAAGATTTGAAGCTTCTGAAGGCGAGAATCCTCGCCAGGCAAGTGCTCGAGGAAGAAGACACCTATCATCCGAGAGGAATACCTATTCCTCACGTAGAACCGGAACCACCACCTGTTCCTCCTCACAGAGTACCTATTCCAGACGTTTCTTCAGCGACAACCAATCGAGCAGTCGCTCCTGTATCGCCGACTACCGTGGTTCCCAAATCGATTCTGAAGAAACCGAAAGAAGAACCGATTCCGGTGAACAGCTTCGGCAGACCTGTTCCACCAGAGAAACCGATCAGGAAGACACTGCCTCCGAATGTCCATCCGCTGCACAGGAACGAGGACGAAGCGGATACAGGACCGGTTACAACTCCCGAACCTGTCAAAGTGCCAGTTATGTCGGAATCAGACACGGATAGCGTGTTATCCGCCGGAGAAGCCGCGAAGAATCGCAGAATCCAAGCGAAGATGAGAACAGCGACTCCGGAGGAAGAGATTGACGAGGAAGACATAGAGGCACGAATGGCTGTCGTGAATCACTACACCGAAATCGTCAGAGAACATTCTAGTCGGTTCAGTTACAGACCTTCGGAAGAAAGAAAACTCGGAGATGGTATGGCTAGTTCTAGACGATCCTCGTTTTCGGATGATCAGGAAGCAAATAATGCTCGAGTGGGAGATCGTTTAGAAAGTATTGTCTCTGGGAAACAGAACGAGAGACGAGAGGTTAGAGAGGTGCAGCCTGTTCAACAGAAAACGAAGAAGAAGAACGAAGAGAAACAGGTGGTTAAGAGAGGTACTGGTTCACGAGGAACGACTCCGGCGAGAGAATCGAAGCCGAAACGAACGAGTCGACCTTCGTCGAGGAACCAGTCTCCAGTTTCAAGGTCGAGGAACGTTTCGGTTGAGAGAGGAGTCTCTTCTAGGTCCTCGTCTAAGACTAGAGTTAGAGCACCGTCTCAGGACAGGAGACCTCCGTCGAGAGCAGGATCGGAGGAGCAGAGATTCGTGAGAGAGAAGTCCGTCGAAGAGGGTCCACGAAGGTCCAGGAAGGTTTCCTCGAAGACGCGGTCCAGGTCGAGCTCCAGGGACCGGAACAGACCGGAAACCCCGGTGGAATTGAAGATGGAACGGCTGCAAAAGGCTCTGGAGAGTAAAAAGTATCGATCGTCCAGACGCGGATCTGTTTCAAGAAGGGATTTTTATCCGGAGAAAGCCTGGAGAGAAAGTCGATTAAACGAGAAGCAATTGGCTATAGAAGCGAAACAAAATGTCAGGTCTACGATGGGATATGTCACTGATTTAACTTTATTAATGGCCGCGGTGTATATCTATCTGTTCAAGAAAGAAATTATGGCGATTCCATTCATCGCGTTACTGATGTATCGAAGGGTTCAGTATGAGATCAAGGGCAGAGTCGCCGAGGGATGGTGGTGGAAAAGGAAGCAATGACGAAATTTTTAGAAGAGGAGGAATGTTTTTCACGCTCTGTGTAATTGTAAGTTGATATTTCGGAATTCGGATAAGATCGTAGATGAAGTAAAATTGTCACACACGCGGAAACACAAAGCGATAAAAAAAAAATTCTCGATCTTCGTTACTAAGATTCGTTACTAAAAAGCGAAGCGTGGTCTAAATGATAATGATTATCATTAAGATCGTAGAGGAATCGTTACAGAAGAAAATTGTCACACACGCGGCAGAACAAAGCGACTAAACAGATTTTTTCGATCTTCGACATTGAAAATCGCCGGTGAGAAGCGAAACGTGGTCCAAATGATAACGATTATCATTAAGATCGTAGAAAAATCGTTACGACGAAAAATAGTCACACACGCGGAAACACAAAGCTACCAAAGAGAGATTCTCGATCGTCGACATTGGAATTCGTTACTAAGAAGCGAAGCGTGGTCCAAATGATGATTATTCGAAGAACAAATTCCTGAACCCCGATGCCGCGGCATTGCATCGTTCCGATTCTCGACCTTTAGGGTTGTAGACTCCGAGATGCATCGTGGCAATCTGTCAAGTGCAACGATCCATCGATTCGACAGCGATTGCAGCCAATTGTTCTGTTTCATTGAGAAACCACACCAAACCAGCACCAAAGATGATAGTATATGTTTCAAGAGAGTATATTCAACGACAACGGCATACTATTATAAATTATTATTATTACTATTATTATTACCGTTACTATTATTTATTCCTATTTATTATGGATATTCTTACTCGCAATAAATATGTACATAACTGTTGAATTTCAAATCGATCCTTTCTTTTCGTCTAACCGTCCTTTTTAATCAAATGAAATATATAATAGCGAGCTAATATAGCGTTAATAGTAGAAATTTCTCCGAAATATGAACAACAATTAAAGACTTCGATCTCTCGAGCCAAGAAGAGTGCTTACACTCTCTAAGCTTCCGTCCTATCCCAGCAGAAAGCTCTTCGTCGAATCATGACCACGACAATTACGTTGCTGCTGGCCAAGAATCTGCCATTCCTTATTTAAGTTTCATGCTCCACTTAACGCAAAAGCAAGCCTAAAATCATAACCACGATAACGAAACTACTCGTACACTATTACTCGCACTCTGAAACCCAATCTTACTTAAACTATTCGGCAAACACATCGCCAAATTGGCAAAAAGAAATTCTAAAATTCCACGTCATCTCGTTGCAACGATGTAATCTGTCAATCATTGCTTCCTTACCGTTAGCCAAACATCACGCATCAACATTATACCTCATTGTTAATCAACCAACTCGGAAAACGATCACTCGGTCGTTCTCTTCGTGGTTCGATCGTGTTTTATTATCGTCTACTACGATTCTACGGTTCGTCGAAAGGTTATCACGTGGAGTCCATTCTCGTCACGCGAATTCTATAGGACTCGAGCTTTCTCTGACGGATTGCTCGAAATGTGAAGCAAAAGAGAAAGATTTGGAAGCACTAAGGTAATTAAGATCTACAACGAAACAAGTTACTTCGAGTTACTTCGAATTAAAGAAAGGAACCACATTCTCTTCGTGGTTCGATCGTGTTCTACGACCGTCTACTACGATTCTATGATTCGTCGAAAGGTTACCTCTTTGAATCGATTCTCGACATCCGAATTCTATCGGACTCGAGCTTTCTCTGGCGAATGATGACGGATTCCGAAATGAGAAGTAAAAGAGAAGCGCTGAGAGACAGAGAGAAAGCACCGAGAATATAAAAGTTTAATTAAGTTCTATAGCAAAACGGGTGACTTCGATTTACTTCCAATTCAAGAAAAGAACCACTTTCTCTTCGTAGTTCGACCGTTTCTACGACCGTCTACTACGATTCTATGATTACCTCGTAGAGACACCAAAATTCTCCTTATCCCAATTCTATTGGACTCGAGCTTCCCCATCCCAATCAACCGAAATAAGAAGCAAAACGACGAAGAGAGAGAGAAAGACTTGGAAGCGCCCAGAGAGTCGAAGAATCTAATCAAAAACAAAAACAACGGTGCATCAAGCTACATCTAAGATCTATATCAAAACAAGCTACTTCTATTGCATCGAATTCAAGAAAGGAACACTTGATCACGTACTTCTAATCTTCCAAAATTCCTGTCATGCCAATTCCACACCCACGTCGTCGCAGGAGACCAGGAGACCATTGAACACGAGCTTTCGCGGCGGCTCGTCCGAAAGGAGAAACAAAGCGACGAAAAGGAGCGCGAAAAGAAAAATAGAGAGAGAGAGAGAAACAGAGAGAGACGAAGAGAAGTTATTCGAATGAAGAAAGGAACACTGGATCGCAATGAAATAATCTTCCAAAATTCCTGTCATGCCAATTCCACACCCACGTCGTCGCAGGAGACCATTGAACACGAGCTTTCGCGGCGGCTCGTCCGAAAGGAGAAGGCAAACCAACGAAAAGGAGCGCGAAGAGAGAGAAACAGAGAGAGAGAGAGAGAGAGAGAGACGAAGAAGTTATTCGAAGATAAAAAACAGCGATGCGCCGGGTTACATCAGGGCTAGATAGCGGGCCAAAGAAAGAGGGAGGGGCGGATGGAAAGGGGAGAGAAAGGGAGAGAAAGAGAGGCGTAGAGAGACGCGAACGGCGCATGTGCGCGTTTCGTTAAAACGACGAAGCCGAGAGTGGCGTGTCGAGACGATTTTAGACCGGAGCAGGGCCTCCTGCCGTCAGATTTCGTGGCGCAGGGTGTGCTGCTGTGCCACGGGTCAGCAGAGCGAAGAAGAGGTCGCCGGAGGGAGGAACGGAAGCTTTGGCGGTCGAGACCGGCGACCGGAAGTGCGTGCAGGTTGGCCCGATCGAACGCCACAGGCTGCCTGCTCTCTTCGCGAGTGATGTCAATGCCAGCAGCAATCGGTCTTCCTATCATCTGACGAGATGACCTTAACAGGTAAGAGTCTCATCTCTTTTCCTCTCCATTCCTCTTCTCTCTTCTCCTTTCTTCGCCGAACATCGAAATCTCCACGTCGTGACGCAGACCGCGTGTAGAAAAACGTGCGACGGGGTTTATGGTCGTCGAAGGTTCGCAGGTTGCTCACAGGAAACTCTGGAATGTGCGTGGAAGCGTCGGAACTTCCGTTTCTTCTTGGTCGGAACGTGCTCTGTTCGATCGATGACGCCTCGTGACGAAACTTGTTTAGATCGCTGGTCGTTGAATCTCTCCTCGCTGCCAGGCGGAGGTCCCTCGTGTTTAACGCGGTGAAAAATCCGGAAAATCCGCCGGTGGTCCCGGCGGAAGGTGGCTGTGACCGGAATCTATCCTAGACCGGTTCTCGCGTTTGCGAGAAACGAATCCGCGTTAAAAATAAGAGTCAAAGACGAGATTTGATCGAGGAAGATGTGTCGTGTACGTTGTAGTCGCGGCCATGTTTATTTTTTAACGCATTTATTTACCCGGAGAAGACACGCGCGTCGGAGCCCGCGAAATTTGTCGGATTTTATTTTAATTCACGGTTTCCATCTTGGCCACTGCTTTCTCCGCTCAGCTGTCTATATTTATGCCCGCGGTTTTCGCGCACTTCTCTGGCCATTTCGAAGGATCACGTGAGCGTCGGCGAATAATAAATTTTCGCCTACGATCATGCCTGTAACTCTCGATCGGAACACGACGTACGTTGTCACGCGCGTTCGAAGCGTATTTTCACAGCGACGACCCATTTCATTATGCAATTCCTTGCAGATCACACGACGAAAGCCAAGGGACCGCCGCGATGGCTGGAGCCGGAGCAGGTGCTTCCGGTCCAGGCTCGCGTCGGCGAGGACATCGTCGTCGAGCCGAAATTACGATGGTCCGACGTCTTCGACGAGCTGCGATTCGAATTGTAAGTCTTCGAAGTTTCCATCCGATCTCTTCGTCACGATTTTTTTCCCATCTCAGCCTTATAACTTAGAGACATTCTAATTATAAGGTTCCTCTAACCTTGTAACGATTTCGGTGGTTTAGCAATAACCGAACGCGTCTTTACTTCGTTGCGAATCGTCGTTAAAATATTATTTCATCGAGAATGTTAATTTCGAAACGAAAGTTTCCAGTCGAACTCGTTCGTTCGTTTAATTCGTTTATTGATCGTTTCTTTTGCCCAATTTTCCATTTACCGTTTTACGTATGACGGCAATTATGTAACGAGAATAATTATAGAGTGGAAAGGGGAATGGAAGAGACGAGAAGTCGGAAAGGCGGGTAGAAAGTTCACGACCTCCTGCATTGTTCCCGGTACAATGATCGAGCACCGTCGTTTACGCGTTATCGTTCATTCTCGACTATTGGCCCTAATTTCGGGCGGAAACCTTGAAACGTGCCAAGGATCAAACGCAGTTTATTTCGAGCTGTCGCGCACTTAATTTTCGCAGAGGACCAAATTACACCGCGCGTCCCGTGTAATTTCGTTATGCCGCTTTTTGCATATAACGCTCGCGGGAAAATTTCCAGTGCCAGGGACGTGGCCAATCGCAAATCGTTCTTCGACCGATCCTCCCTGTGAAATCGGCAAGATTAATATATTCTCAACTGTCCAGTTGTTACTGTAAACTTGCTAGAGCTCGTTAAAGTAGAAAAATTGCAAATTTACTCGAAGTTTAGAAAAACACACGAACCGCTGTTATATCACAGCGAAGTAATCACAGTGTTATTGGCAATCAATCAGTCAAACTAGCGGAGAAAGTTTTTAAATCTCGAGAATTCGCGATAATTTTCATAGCGATCGCTAACGATCAGTAGCGTACCGTGTAGTTTGGGAAGAATTTTGAAGTTTAGAAAAATATGGGAGCCGCTGTTATATTATAGCGTAGCGATCGCATTGTTATTCACAATTAATCAGTCAAATTAGCGATGAAAGCTTTTAAATCTCGAGAATTCGCGATAATTTTCATAGCGATCGCTAACGATCAGTAGCGTAGTGTGTCGTTTGAGAAGAATTTTCGTGGCACGAAGTTTAGAAAAATATACTCGAGTCGTTGTTATATCATAGCGAAATCATCGTAATGTTATTGATAATTAATCAGTCAAATCGGAGATGAAAGTTTTAAAATCTCGAGAATTCGCGATAATTTTCATAGCGATCACTAACGATCAGTAGCGTAACGAGTGGTTTGGGGAGATGAAAGATTTGGTGCATAACCATTGAACGCTTATTTCGGGAAGGCGAAACGTGACCTCATCTAGCCTCGTGGTTTAAATAAGACAAGAGGTGTGACGGATCGATGGTAGTAATTGTTGTCTTTTTCAGACGATTCGTCTTCTGAGTCACTTCACCTGTGCTCACCGACCTCTTCCCTCGAGTACATTTCTTCAGACGTTTCGTCGAAGGAAAGTTACCGCGTTGGTTATCGTACAACGTCGAAATAACGTGACTTAAAATAATCGCGTCTCGTCAAATCTTCGGAATTCTCCGGCTAAATTGTGACTTTGTCCATGACGAGGGATTCATCTTGCCAAAGGCAAGGGGGTGAAATTCGAGTTAGTACGAGATGCGACGGGAAGAATGTACACGCGAACATCTCGGAAACGAGCCAAAGAAATCCCACTTTCCGTCTCTTATACTTGTACTCCTCTGTAACGTAATTTGGAAAATGACGAAACGGAACAATTCTGAACACATGTACTCGACAATCCCGCTACAGAAACACGGGGACAAATTGCTGTGAACTTTCGTGCAACGAATTTATGCAATTTTTTACGAATGTATGAATTCTAGTACCGATCGCCTATTCCTATAGCTGGTACGGTTTATCCAGTTACTGGTTAAGCAGTAACATAATTGTTAAACAAAAATTCGGGAAATGTATCGCATTGTAGTCATTTTGCATGTCGGCAGGACTGTTTATCGCGTGAGTTTTTAAATTAATACAGGTGTCCACTATATCTTCCAAACGATTTCATCTATTTTTTTATAATCATCTCGAGATTCAATATCGTTTTTCTTCTTTTATAATATCGAAATACCGAAGTATCGAAGTATCAAAGTACCGAAATATGGAAGTACCGAAGTACGATGTATCGAAGTATCCAAATATCGAAATATAGAAATATCAAAGTATAGAAATATCTAAAAATCGAAATATCGAAATATCAAAATATCGATATATCAAAAGATATACTGTCAAATAGCGACAGAGCAACAAAACAATGTTATTTACCTAGATCATCGTTTATTATCCCGAAATTTACTATCCTTCTTCTGCTCATTTAATATCAAAATATCACCACCAGGAACATAATCGTATCGATCTTTTCATTTCGATCTCGTCTAACATCGATCTTCTGTTTACCCGATATCGAAATATCAACAAAGGCCTAGTCTAAAACGAAAGAGAGAGAAGGAAAGAAAGCATTGACACGTATCGGTAGGATCGATCCGACGATGCTCGCTTTCGTCGATCACTTGGCCCAACAACCGTCTCTCGGACCATTCAGACGCTACGTCACCGCGACGACGGAAGAGTTCCCTCGCTGGTTACGAAAATTCCGACACGCTTTGACGTTCTTCTCTCGCCCGTCCCTCGTTCCTGCCCCGTATGCAGGCTAAATTCGACCGAGCCCGAAATTTTCGCGAAAAGACGAACGCGGCGCTGCTCTTTAGGCTGGTCATTTCGACTCTAGGAACGCTTCTCGTTGCTTATAGTTTCCTTGGAACTATAGCGGAAGGTGGCGGATGTGGAGGTGGAAAATCGAGCGCGGACCATCCGGCGCTGGCATCTCGCTATCAGTCTTCCGAGGGAGCGTCGCGACGATCGACGAGCGGCCAAAAATCACCACAGACCTCTCTCCCACTCTTTTAAATTCGTTTCACACGCATCGACCGCTAATTAGAACGGAGAGGTCTAAAGAAACTGCCAGCTCCGACACGGCTGACTGATCGCTCGACGATCGGACGCTACTCCCCCTCTGACAGAGTTCGAACAACCCCGAGAGTACCTTTCCATTAATTTCCCAACTTTTCTCCGCTCAAACTTCCAATGAACGAGTTCCGGTGCTGTCCAACCAGAGACACGAAGAGTAATCGGTTAATAAACGTGCGAACATCGAGTGATAACGTCGCGACTGACTGGACCAAGTGATAACGATCGATTTTCCCGATTTTATACTTTCCCTATTCTTCTCCGATCAAACTTCGAATGACGTTCGCGCGAACGAGTTCCGGTGCTGTCGAATCAGAGACACGAAGAGTTAACGATTGTAAAGGTGCGAGTATCGAGTGATAATATCGACTGGACCAAGTGATAAGAATCGATTTGCTATCGGAGTGGATGGTTAGAATTTGGAGGCGACCGTTAGGATGACGTTTGGTATCGTCTCAGTGCCGATAGTCGAAGTGCAGTCATCGAAGAGACGTGTCAGGGTCGCGAGGCACGAAAGGACGCTTCTCGGGTTTATTTTTGCAGCCCCTGTCACCGATATCGCACGGCGATAAATAACGCGACGGCGATATGCCAAACGCGTGACGGGACGATTCGCCGATCGAATAGGCCTCGATCGCGATAACAATCGATGCGAGGAGCATTTGAACGAAGGACCCGAAAGGATCGATGCATCGACTCGGATTCCATCCGCCTCTTCGTCCCTTGTTCGAACCCCTTGGTCGTTATGGGACTTTCGCCGCTTTTATGGGACTTTTCGTTCGACGAACACGCGAGTGATCAGTGGTGACTCTGTTGTATCCGGAGGGATAAATTCCAGGAGGATAAAAGTGTTTTGGATGCGAAGGATACAGACGGTGACATGGGGAGCGACTGCTGCAAGTGCGCCAACGGCAGGAAACCTTCGATTACGGGATCGTTCAGGGACCGTCCTGGATACCGGTACGAGTTATCGTTAATTTATGGATATCGGTACGAGTTGTCGTTAATTTATGGATACCGGTACGAGTTATCGTTAATATCGTGGATACTGGTACGAGTTATCGTTAATTTATGGATACCGGCACGAGTTGAGTTATTGTCAATATTATGGATAGCGGTACGAGTTATCCGGTTCTTCCTACGATCATTTTGTTATCGATCAGCGAAACAGGATCACTATCGTTAATGCTATAGATACCGGTACGAGTTATCGATAATGTTATGGATACCGGTACGAGTTATCGTTAATGTTATGGATACCGGTACGAGTTATCGATAATGTTATGGATACCGGTACGAGTTATCGTTAATGTTATGGATACCGGTACGAGTTATCGATAATGTTATGGATACCGGTACGAGTTATCTTTAATATTATGGATACCGGTATGAGTTATCCGATTTTTTCCACGATCATTCCATTATCGAGCAAGCAAACGAGCTTAAATGTCCTTTGATATTAACAGAAGCTGGTATGACGTAACCGGATTGTTCGCCAGTCTATGATTTAGTCTACGAGAAGCGACAGTGGAATTGTGAATGAATGTCGCTAAAAGATAGAATTTTACTCGCGAATTGTAATATTTTATTATCATTCCGATAATTACTACGATGTTTATTTTGCAAGAAACCAAAGTTACACGTGTATTTTTAAAGCATCGCGTGGCGAGTTCGATTTGTCAAACATGGCGACTGACTTAAATGCAAATCGAGCTTCCATCGTGTTCCACCGCGTTCTATTCTTATGAACACCAACGTAGAGTCGAGGTTCTTCTCGGGTATTCAAATTATACCGATCTTCCGAATAATTAGCCGAACGGAAAAGATGGCTGCACTCGCAGGACACCTGGTCGAGTTTCGCGAAAATCATACTCGCGGATGGTCTAGCGACAGCTAAATAAAAATCGGTTACACGCTTCCAACGTATTTCGGGCAAACAAACGATCTAGAGCGGCCGAAACTCTTGGCATTGCTCTACTGCCCTATTTTCGTCGCGTTTTTACACGAACAAGCCGGCGAGGACCTGTCGTTCGACGGATCGCGGGAAACGCGCGTATTCGTCGGATTTTTCGGAGGCCATGCACGGTGTTCGGATCACTGGGATATCTCGTAACGATCTAGAAATACCGTGGAGCAAAAGATCAGTGGTGCAACCGCGTGCGATTGACGTAGGTTCTTCGGGAACCAGACGCTTTCCCGCTTCTTCTACCACTTGCTTCCCTCTTTTCGTACTCCCATTTCCGTTTTATGAGCTTCGTATTCCGGGAGAAGAACCGCTGATGCATCGTCGTTAATGACACGGAAACAACAACGTGACCATTTCATTCAATTACAAAAAGTTATACGACTTCGCGAAGGGAAGGTGTGCGCCGGTGACATTCGAGTTATTTTTATAATTGTCCTCGAAAATTCGTCGTTGACGTTGTAATAGATTTTAAAACGGCTACTAATTATGTAACGATAAATGTAAATAACGTTTCTGTTGCTTATATAAAATAATTCGACTGGGAGTTAGATAGTTGTGTAAACTAGCGAACGAAGTAATAAACGCCATGTCACACGATTTTATTTTCAAACCTTTTAATTTTTCAGAATGAAAGCTAAAAGTAATTTTAACATTGTCACGAATGTCGTAGATATTTTTTAATTCGCAGAATTTTCCTTGTTTTGTTATTTTTAATCGTTTAGTATACATCGAGTGTATCGTTAGCTTCGTTTATTTATCGCTTTTAACCCTTTGCACTCGGTCATTTTTTTCGTTGCAGGAAAATAGTGATTCCTAGACTTTCTGGTGTAAAATTAACGATATTCTTAAAACGGTAAATGAAATATAGTAGAGAAATAAGACTTGGAGTAATTTTACTCAGACATTCCACGCTTCGTTGGGAAATTTTCAATTTGTCATATCGATTAACATGATTAAAAGAATTAAGACCTTCGAATTAAGATTATTCGTGGCTTTTAACTTAAACTGAGTTAATAAATAACCTAGAATTTTCCCAAATCGAGCACAAAATCGAATTCGAAAATTAAATAGACAGTCAATCGTTAGGCCATATAAAATTCTTCGATCATCGCTAATTTTGCTACGCGTTCATCGATCATTCTCCATTGAAATTACTTTGTCTGATGAATCGTTAGCTTTCGATTGAAGGAAACAAACGGCGATAGAATCGATTTCGACGCAGGATTGGTTTGACGACTAGACAAAATAGACGTTGCGTCAGCGCACCGGCGCGGACGTCGTCGACGATGGCGCCTATGCACGACGAGGTCGCCGAGGGTGAGTTTGCACGTTGCGCAAAGGAACTCTCGATTTTCCATCACCGACGAATTCAGCCCGCCAAATTCGCCGTCGAACCTCTGTTCGCCGCCGCGAAGAAATAGCAGATAGACGATGAGCGTCGGTCCGATTGGACATCGGCCATCGCCCCGACAACAGGCAGAAACTGGCATTTCGGTATTGCAAAACCGACCTCGTTTCGTTAGAAAGTGTTCCTCTTCGCTTTCTCGCTGGCAATCCTCTCGTTTGTGCTTTTAATCCGCGAATTTCATTCGGTTACGCGATTTCATTCGTCCACTGTTTGTTTGAGGTTTCAAACGAGGGTGAGTTTCGTTGCAGCAGAAATTACGCGAGGTTTGAGAAAGTTGAGACGTTAGAAAGTGTTCCTCGTCGGTTTCTAGCTGGCAATCCTCTCGTTTGTGCTTTTAATCCGCGAATTTCATTCGGTTACGCGATTTCATTCGTCCACTGTTTGTTTGAAGTTTCAAACGAGGGTGAGTTTCGTTGCAGCAGAAATTACGCGAGGTTTGAGAGAGTTGAGACGTTGGAAAGTGTTCCTCTTTGCTTTCTCGCTGGCAATCCGCTCGTTTGTGCTTTTATTCCGCGAATTTCATTCGGTTACGCGATTTCATTCGTCCACTGTTTGTTTGAGGTTTCAAACGAGGGTGAGTTTCGTCGCAGTAGAAATTACGCGAGGTTTGAGAGGATTGAGACGCTAGAAAGTGTTCCTCTTTGCTTTCTAGTTAGCAATTCGCTCGTTTGTGCTTTTAATCCGTGAATTTTATTTGGCCACCGTTCGTTCGAGGTTTCAAACGAGAGTGCGTTTTACGCGAAGTTTGAAAGGGTTGTGAACATGGTCCATTACAATATTGATCTCCATATTTTATTTTAAAATCTTAATACAAAAGTAAGAACAATAAGGTAACAATACATATTTTCCTTTAACGAAAGTACAGATTTATATATTAAAGGATTCTGTTAATTATTTGTAACATACCTTTCAAAGTATTCGATAGATTTATATCCTTTTCAAACGTTCCAATTTGTGACTGTTTAAAGATTTTAAATGTTAGAAATCTAGTAAACTTGTAAGAAAGTTAATGAAAGTAAAGAAATTTAAGGCTCCTCTGTTCCTCTTCGTTTTTTCGCTGACAATCCGTCGTTTGTTCTTTAACCCGCGAATTTTATGCGGCAACGCGATTTTTCCGATTATTGTTCGTTCACGGTTTGAGACGAGGGTGCGTTTTATCGCAGACGAGGTTTGAGATGGTTGAAAGAACGGTTTGAGATTATCGTGATCTGTCGGATCGAAATTTCGTATACGGTGTGAATTCGTTTCCGTTAAGCTGTTGTTTCAAAGTACACGATTCGTTTCGAAGGTATTTATAGAGCGCCCACGTATACCGAGAAACCGTAACTCACTGACGTTATCCGCGAAGGTATCTGTCTTTCATGATCCCGTAAATGATTGAAATATCGGTGGAAGGAAGAAATAAGAACTGGATTTAATCCTGTGAATATGCATAGTAGACACATGCGACGATAATATTGCACAAGAATTTTCCGTTCGCGGATCTTATGGTAATTTAAATTTAGTTGAAACTGAGAAATTTCTTTTATCGCTGTATTTTTATTCCTGTCATTCGTAGATAGTAAGTAATTAACTATATGGACGAAATTGGAATTTATATTGAAGTATAAATAGACACAGTGTCACCAAATTTAGCTCTATAATCATATTTTAAATTTAGATTGCTAGATGTAAATTAGTACATCTCATCGGTGCTATTAAAAAACGAATCGATACGTGTAAAAATCACGATATAATACTTTCTTTTTCAATAAATTCTATCGTAGAACACGCGGAGATGTACCGATACCGTCCTAAGAAATGAATCGGTACGTGTAAAAATGTGATATAATACTTTCTTTTTAATGAATTCTATCGCAGAACACGTGGAGATGTTGCGATACCGTCCTACGAAATGAGTCGGCACGTGTAAGAGTCAGGATATAATTTCATTCATTTTTAATAAATTCTATCGCAGAACACGTGGAGATGTACCGATACCGTCCGACCGATACCGGGTACAAATGAGAGGCAACGTCGTCCAGTTGACCCTGAAGCAATCGCAGAAGGACGACACCGGGCATTACGCTCTGGTGGCAACGAGAGTCGGTCAAGGATTCGACAAAGGATCCTCGAAGAGGATTCACCTGAGCGTGGACGAAACGATCTCGGAAGAAGGTGATCCGCCGGTCTTCCTACGAAGATTGACGGACCTCGCGGTTAAGGTTGGCACCAGGACCAGATTCCTCGTGGAAATTCGAAGTTCGACCACACCGAAGGTAATTGACTATGTAATTATAACCTACTTAATCGTTCAACGACTAATTCGTTTAAACACATCCTGTGTCATTACTTTACTTCGTTTCACTTCGTCATTTTGTTAAACTGTTATTTTCATTTCTTTGAAATACCGTTAGATCCGAGATCGCACTTTTCTTCGACGCAGACGCCGAATAACGCGATCATTCTACGTCCAACGGTTAATATTCGCTATAAAAATGAAAATAGCCGAAAGTAATCAAACAGAACAGAACCCATAACTGCGAGAGACCTAGAAGACTAAATCACGATCTCGAGTAATTATCTTCGCGTAAAAATAATTCTTTTCGTATTAACTCTTATAATAAACTCTAACTAATTCTTTTTGTCACAACTTTCGAAGTAATTTTTGAGAGTTTTTCGAGAAATCAACCAACCGATCAAGATCGGAAGAAAGCGCGAGTATGTTCCAAAAGTGAACGAGGAATCCGTCGATCATTCTACTTCCAACGGTTAATATTCGGCATAAAAATAAAAAAATAGTCCAAAGTACAAGATTAAATTACGATCTCGAATAATTATCTTCGCGATAACTCTCATAATAACTCTCGTA
The DNA here is from genome assembly GCA_002201625.1 of Euglossa dilemma. Lineage (NCBI taxonomy): Eukaryota > Metazoa > Arthropoda > Insecta > Hymenoptera > Apidae > Euglossa > Euglossa dilemma. Next base: position 846,141 of record NIJG01000044.1, on the reverse strand, counting down.
ATAAACTCTAAATAATTCTTTTCGTAAGAACTTTCGAAGTAACTTCCAAAGCACCTGGTCGAAACGAAAAATTGACCAACCGATCAAGATCGGAAGAAAGCGCGAGTCGGTTCCAAAATTGAGCGAGGAATCCGTGGCAACGTCGGTGATTAACCCGGAAGGGTGAGTGGAAATCACCGGGTGACTTATTGCCGCGGGTTCCTGTTGGTTCTTGGTCTGCCGTGGCGGGCAGACGAAGCGGGAAACGCGCGCTAAAAGGGAGCCAGCGAGGTCCATGACCCGGGATTCAGAGACGGAAGAGCAGAAAACGAAGATCATTACGCTGTCTTGTGCGTCGTATTACGACTATTATTACGCGCGCGCGTATACTATGGCCTGAAACTATGCCCGCCAATCGGCTAAATCTGCGTGCTTTCCGACGCTGCTTTGCTGCTCGAGCCCGTAAAATTTCAAATGTTCCTTTTCCGCCGCGGCGCTCTCTCCCCGGATTGCGTAACGCTCGAGGGCAGAGAGAATCCGAGAAATTCGAAGGAACGCTGGAATTTCTCCTCTCGCGTGCAACAGCATCGTTCGAATCGCTTTTAGGATGGTCTCGGGTATTTCTAGATTTTGGTATTCACGGGTATTGTCTGCGAGTAGACAGAAAAATAAAGTATCTTTGTCGGAAAATATAATAATTATTCTGAAAGTAGATATTCGATTTCTTGCGTAAAATGCGAGAGGCTCGAACGAAAGGAATTTTAATGGCAGTAGCAATGGGAGTGAGAATATTAGATTTTATTTATACTTTATACTTTATCTTTGAGTCATTTATCGAGACAATTAACCCTTTGGGGACGAATGTAATAATGTACGTGGAAGTTTCTTAATTTTTTGAAACGAAAGTTCCTTGGAATATAGCGGGAAATAATTTTTGCATTGATATCGATATCTATAGTTTCTCTGTCCCATCTGCAGTGTCACTTCTATATTCAACCCTTTTCTAATTCTTTCTTCACTTTCTCAAACTTATTCGTAAAATCGAAATCTCACTGTTCTAAATACCTGGTGTGGAGAATAATACAACGATACCTCTTATACTAAATTCCTCTATTCTAATATTATCCGTCATCTTATCAATCATATTACTAAAAATCGTATTATTATTTAAATACCAAATCGCACCCTCAATCTATATTTTAACACGATGCAATCCTAATTCAAAACTCAACTTATAATCGTCCCGAGTTTATCACCTGATCCCTTTCCACCCCTATACCTCTGCACAATTACAAAAACAAATCCAAACACTTCTAATTCCGCTATAAAACCCCAATTTTTACACACCTCGATTTTAAAATCAAAGAGCCAATTACTCATCGTTGATTCATCCCTCAACCACCGTGATATCGAACCTTAATTGCAACACGAAGCAGCAATTTTTCCATATCTCGATTCTAAGATCAAAGAGCCAATTACTCATCGTCGATACGTCCCTCGACCACCGTGCTATCGAACCTTATTACATATCAAACACGTCCGACCAGAATACACGCATAACTCGTCTACCTGTCGTTCATTTTCCGCGAACGCGTGCGGTGCTTTTGACAGGTGGCTGACGTCAGCGGGCTGGCCGGTGTTTAAATCTCTCAACGCATCGTTGTTGAATTCCAGATCACTTGGCACAGAAATGCCGAGCCGGTCCACGCGGGTTCGCGGTTCTCTTTCGTCCACGAGGGGAACTTCTATTGCGTGGATGTGGCACCTGTCACGGTCGAGGACGAAGGACACTGGACCTGCATGGCGGAGAATCGCGGCGGACGATCGTCCTGCACTTCTCGTCTCACCGTGATCGGTAAGGATCCTTTTCCGCCAAATCTCCAAATCGCATTTACGGAACTCGAGTGGTAGCTGCTCGCTATTGCAGTCCACTATAGTCAGAAATAGACACGAGCAGAACGTTTATAGCGTTTTGGGATTTCGATGGAGGAATAGCTAATATAATGGTCAAACGGGATTTGACGAATTCCTGTAGTGACTCTAACTTTGAATGCTTCTCGAATTTTTCTTTCAACGCTAGAATTACAGCGCTAGTTTACGTTAATTAATTATTATAGACCACAGTTACGTTTTTTAAGTTCTCATTATAAATTTCGTTTATTTCTTTAATATACGTAACGAAGATGAATATGATACTAGTGCGAGTTCCATATTTTCTCTTACTCCGTTCTTATTTTAAGTTTTCCCTTTATTTTCCTATTTACAGATTTTTTTTACATGCCGGGAGTAGTTTAGTGTTAAAAACGCTAGCTTTAATATCTGTAGGTAGAATGAACGTTTATTTTTATCGAAGCAGGAATATATATGTAGAGAGAAAGAAATTATATATAGAAAATAATTATAAACAAAATAATAATAATTATAATTATAAATAATTATATATATGTTGAGTTGTTCGCAAAGTCATTACGTTTTTCTTTTCTTTTTTTTATGCGGCTGAAATGTGAAGCCGGCTATGAAAAAATACAATTAGGTCCTCTGTTGGGAAAAACCAAACGCCTTTCCGAACGACCTATTATATATAATTATTTCTATTTTTTTTTTTTCATTTTTCACATGTATTTGGATACACAAAGTTTAATAGAATTTTTAAAAGTAATTTTACGATTAGTTGCACCATTAAATTATATTATATTATATCAATTGCACCGTTGAACAGAAATTTATATCGTTCGTTTCTTTTTTTTTTTTCTTTTTTTTTTCGTAATTGTTTTACAGTTCCGAAAGCTTATAAGAGACCAGAATTCGTGGAGGAGCTGAGAGCTCTTCTCACAGAGACAGGTACAGTGTCGTTGGAGTGCAAAGTAGTCGGTGTGCCTACTCCGGTGCTAAGATGGTTCAAGGACGACAAAGAAATCAAGGCTGGTGATGTCTTCGCTTTAACTGCCAACCCCGATGACCCAACTTCCCTTGGCATTTATACTTGCGAGGCAGTAAACTGCATGGGAATCGCTTATTCCTCTTCAAAAGTAAGTCACTCGAACTCTTCTAAGCAAAACTCATTAACGTGGCTGAAATTAATTCTAATTAAACTGAATTTTATGAAACGAACTTCAATCTGTAATATCCATTAGGTGATTCTTGCAGAGTTCGTATTACTCATATAAATACACACCTACGTGTGTATTTCCAACATAATTTTCAAAATTAATATCTTCCTAATTAAATCTAGATATTTTAATATTACTCCTGGAAGACATAAACGATTGTTGGAATTTAATTTCTCAGGTACATGTAGTTGGAAAAGGTAGCAGGGAAGGTTCTCTGAAACCAGCTGACTCCTTGACACCATCTGGTCCTCTGCCTATCTTCACCAAGGGTCTGCAGGACGAATGTTGCAGGATTGGGGACACTCTCCGGCTTTCTTGTCAAGGTATATCCTTTTCTTCCTTTTCCCTTGTCTTATTCTATTCCGTTTAATTATCAAAAATTTATCGAAAAGTTTTAAGAATTCCATTACAGCGTTTCTTCTGATGGAGAAACGTCACGTCGAAATATTGGGAGGAAATCGAATAATAATAACGTTTCCAAATTGGCCATGATGAAATATGAACATTTAATCGATCTAATTAATCAAATTAATCTTATTTGCGGTGACCGATTCAATTTTCCTTAATACGAAAGTTCAAGTACCACCATGGCCGAAAGGAATTACGTGGTATAACAAGGAAGGTCGTATCGAACCGAACGAGAAGTACCACGTTATGGAGGATGGGCTTGGTGGATACTTCATAGCGGTGAATCCTGTGGAAGCGATGGACGAGGGTGAATGGAAGTGCGTCGCCACGAGCGCTGAAGATATGAAACAGTTTACTACTTGCTACGTTGCAATGTCCAGTAAGTGAAAGCAAAACTCAGATCCAATAGCTGAAAAACCCGAAGTAAAGCCAATTATATCGCAAAAATTGTTGAAAATTACTCGTGTCGCGATATTTCGACAAATATTACAAAGATTTTAACCCTTTACGGACGAAGAACGAGACTAAAGATGCATTCGGTATACACTAAACGATGAAAAATAACAAATCGAGGGAAATTCTATGAACTAAAAAATATCTACGACATTGATAACAATGCTGAAATTATTTTTCGCTATATTCCGTGCAGCTTCCATTCTGAAAAATTAAAAAACTTTCACGTATATTATTCGTCCACAAAGAGTTAATATGTAAAAATTAAAATCCGCGTGGAAAATAGACGCGTGTTGATTAATATCGAAAATGTGATATCGAATCGCGTTAATTACAGTTAATTACAATCGCGTTAATTAATATTTTATTCGTCAAGTTCCAAAGAACTACAGGAAACCCCGCTTCATGGAAAGCTTGAAAGCTGTCTTAACGGAGGAAGGTCTGGTGTCCTTCGAATGCAAGGTAGTTGGATTCCCGACGCCTTTGCTGAGGTGGTTCAAAGACGGCCAGGAACTAAAACCAGGAGATGTTTATCAATTAACCGGGACCAACTCCTTAGGTACCGATATATTTTAACAATATTTAACGCTAGAACTACCAAAGGCGCCGAAATGACTCTTTCAGATCAATTTCAGAGAACATACAAACTGCATTCGACAAAACTTTCCTCTTCTTTCAGGGAAGAAAAGTTTCCTTCAGTTTCCCTGATTTTCAGATCGAAACACAATTGTTTACAATTATTCTTTTTCCTCGTACCACTACAATTATNATTTATATATTTATATTTTCCTATCGATATTACAATTATCAGAAATACTCGTACTCGGAAATTTTTTAAAGATATAATAATTCAAAGTTCCTCTCATATTCTTTCAAGCTCGGTAACGCTACTTTTGCTCAAATAAAAAATGAAAATCACGTATATTTCATAATCGGTGGTTCTGGTGTTAAAAAATTCGCATTTTCTCTTCTAATATCCTTTTATCCCCAGGTTCCTACTGTTGCATCGCAAGGAATTGTATGGGAGAAGCAAAAAGTACAGCCGAATTAACGATCGAAGATATTCAAAATCAATTAAACGAAGAAGAGCGCCTGCAACTTCTGAGCACCAATCTGCCGCCGATTTTCATCAAAGGTCTTAGGAGTTGCGAGGCGAGGATCAACGAAGATTTCCGATTTACGATACAAGGTAACGTTACGAAACTAGACCTATAAATTTAGCCGGGAATTTCAAAATGCAACATCGTTAAAACACTCATCCCTTCGAGAAATTAAAGCTGCTGCTAATAATGCTGCTTTAATAATATTCCACGATAAAGTCTGTAGTATAATATCGTACGTCTACACTGTAATAAACGGTGTTCGACCTGCTAAACATTCGGGTAACCACTTGGATATATAACCTCACTATAAATATAAGGGATTTTCATGAATGCGATAATTCAAGGCCGTTGGTCTTTCTAAATTTCGCAGTCAGTATTTCCCCGGAGCCAAGCATCGCTTGGTACCGGGACGACATGCCAGTGGACGAGAACGAGAAATATCAGGTTGCCAAGGAGAATCTTGGCACTTGCCATCTCGATGTACAAAAGCTAGAATTCGCCGATCAAGTGAGTACAAACGTTCGCGAGAATTAAAGGAATTAGAGAAAAGGGAGTAATAATTTAATAACTCGGACGATTGCAGGCCGAATGGAAGTGCGTGGCTTCGAACGATCACGGGCAAAGCGTCACCTCCTGTTTTCTGAAACTAATCATTCCGAAGCACTACAAGAAGCCGAAGTTTCTCGAGAGTCTGCGCGCCATTTTGTCGGACGAGGGTGCGGTGAACTTGGAGTGCAAAGTGATCGGCGTGCCGCAGCCGATCCTCAAATGGTACAAAGATGGCGTCGAGTTGAAGCCAGGCGACATCCACAGGATCATCTCCGGACAAGATGGCACCTGTTGTTTAGGAACGTACACGTGCGAAGCGACCAACTGCATGGGAACTGTTAGCAGTTCCGCTTCCCTTCTCGGCTTCGAGGGTATTTTCAAACGTTTCTGCAAACGAATTTCCAATTATTTTTAACCGTTCGAGTGCCAACGAGCGATTTCGCGAGTCTTCTGTTCTGCTCGAACAGTGTAAACGATGCGCGACTTTACAGCTACCATTCCATTTTAGCTAAAAATAAAATAACGAAACGGTTGATGAAAGAACGAACTTTAACACTAGGTTTACGGGGTTTTTTTGTATACCTATTTCTATGGACACCCGTCAGATTTAGAGTAAAGAAAAGCTCATATTTTCTTTAAAGAACGAACCATAGGTTTAATTTGAAAACAATCGCAATATTAGCAAACTTAATATAAGTTAATTAAATCTGTTAATATCGTATAATTGAAACAACCCAACCGTCAAATTGACGGGTCCCGTAAAGCTAGTGTCAAACTCAATTTAACATTTGGATGCAAATTTTCGGACGGAAAATAAGACAAAAGAAAAGACGCTTCTTGGCACGATTGAACGTGGAAACGCGTGGCACTCAAACGATTAATATAGGAAATTGTGGTTTCACGAATGGAATATGTGGTTCGGCAGATAAGTTACCGGTTCAAAAGGAGATAAAGGAGCCGCAGTCGCCGAATGGACACGAGCTTGCCAGGAACTTGTCGCTGTCTACTATTCACGAGGAGAGAACGTCTCAGTTGTACGACACACCGCAAACCGATCATTCCGTTACGTTAGACGATCGAGGAGAAGTATCTTTCAGCTTCGATGGCAAAGAGGTCTCCGTCAGCTTGTACGAGACGCCTGATCTCACCGAGGAGGAAGCTCTTCAGATCGTCGAAATGTACGCTGATCAATTGTCCGAACACGTGACAGGTGAGTTGAGAAATTAATTCAGAACTTTTATTTCGCTGAACGCGAACTATCAAAGGGGTGAAAATGACTCTTTTCGAATATTTTATTTTATTTTACAATTTCTGAGAAGGTAGAAACTGCTTTTGACCAAATTTTTACGTACTTTGATTCGGATAGAAACACAATTGACCATAGTTGTTCGTTTGATTCTCTTCATTCGTGAGAAATATATTTAGATACTCGTTATTGGTCGATAATACGGACAATTTCAAAACTTAACAGTAACAATCATCTTCGCTACCTATTCCAGAGCACAACGTGATCGAATTACCCCCTATGCGATTCGTCAAGGAGTCCTCGAACTCCGGGAATCTGTTGATGGAGGCAGTGGTGATCGACGTGTCTCCGGATTACTTCGTCAGCGCGGAAGATGGCGACGATCTTCGCACAGAAGCGGACTTCGAGGACGTTTCCATCATGGACGACATAACCCGCGTGTTATCTTCCCCGGAACAGGACTCTCGCAGTTCCCTGAAGAGATCCGCGGGCTACAGTTTAGACGAGGACGAGAAACCCCCGACGAGGCCTCCGAGAAAAAAATCAAGCTCCTCTTCCAAGAGCGAGAAAAGCGAGAAGAGTCACAAAATCGAATCGGAAAGCTTCCACAGCGCTCAAAGAGACGAGCCAGTTTCACCAGGTTCCCCGATATCCCCGGTATCCTCCTTAAAACAAGACGACAGCGACACCTTCGCGGATGCTCTGTCTTCAGCGAGACTATCCATCTCGGAGAACCAGGTTCAAAAAATATACGAGGACGATCGGGAGAGAAAACGAAGCTTCAGCGCAGAGAAGACAGCTGGATCCAGCATAGACGATGGCATAGGTGGAGATTCTTCCTTCGATTCCGTCACGGGTGTAGCCAAAAAGAAGAGACACAGGAAGAAGAAGCATAGAAGAGAGAAAGGAAGTTCGGAGGAGTCCTCGATCGGCAGTGAGATCGACGGAAAGCGAAAAGGAAGCGGATCGGAGAGTGCTAACACCGAAATGCTGCAACGCATAGAGTCCATAAACAAAACCGAAGAACCCTATGTAGAAGACGTAGCAGATAAATCCAGCGAAAGGAAGCAGACCACCAGCGAATCTGAGAGGTCCCTAACGAAAAGCAACAAAGAAAGGCTTCTGGACAACATGACCAGGTTAAAGGAACCTGTTCTAGTTGTTCGAGACACTCTAGTCTGCATCGATAGCCTGGAAAATAAATTAAACAGCGGTAGCGAGGAAGAGTGCAAAGTTATAATGGCAGAGAATATTATCAAGCCGATTCAAAGCCTCTGCGAGGAAGTGTCTTCGATTGAGACGAAGGCGTTGAAGAACGCTGGAGACAGATCTCTGAATCAAACAGTTCGTATTTCTTTGTTAGAAGCGATCGGTGGACCAACCGAGGAGCTTCTTCGAGGCATGGAATTGATAGAACGCCAGGAGAACGTGAAGAATCGCAGGATGGACCTGGTCGCGATCCTAGAGAGCCTGACAGACCCCGTGGACGAGATTCTCATGGGAATCACGAAGATAGAGTACGAATTGACCGGTCGAGCGAAAGGCGAGAAGCCTATCGCTCTGATCAGAATGATATCCGCGGTTTCCAAACTGGATTCCAATGTCAGGAACGTGTTGACAGTTGACAAGAGAGCTACGAGGCTAGTGGCTAGCTTCGAAGACATTCTCAGCAGCTTGGACTTCTTCCTGAACGACGTTTCCGTGGATCCTACTAAAGGAACCATAGAGACTGTTGATACCGTTGTCGTTGAGTCTCTGTCGAAGTCTGTGGAAGACATAGCACGAGCTCTGGGTCGTTTCTCGAGTATCCAGACTAAAGTCGAAGAAACCTCTAAGATCATTGACGAACTCATTCTTCCAACGCGCGAATTAAAAGCTAAGTTAGACACTTTGAAGTCCGCATTGGAGACCTATGAGACCAAAGGTATCCTGTCCGAGCATCGAACCAAGCTGATAGAATCTCTCAGAGACTCTGTCGGGCTAACCGTCGACGAGATGCACAGAGTAAAGAAGTCTGTGGATGATCAGAGAACCATAGTCGATGAACAGAAGCAGGACACTCTGAAAGAAGTGAGGCTGACTCTTCAAGAAGCGTTGAAGTCTTACGAGAACATAGCTGGTACCCTAGATCCTCGACTTTCCACGATCTTCGACCGAGTCGACGAGATGTACAGAAGACTGAGAACTCCTCAGAAGCGCGAGACAGGCGTGGAATTGTTAACGAACCTGGAAGGTCCTCTCTATGCTCTTCAATGCGCTCTGTCTTCGGTGCCAGTCGCTGACAGTGCCAAACAGGTGTTCAAGCTGTTAGAACCCGCGCTTTCTCAGCTGGAAGCTGCGATAACGAGTCTGGACGAAGGTTCCTTGCAAGGTATGTTGGAAATGGTGCGGAACATCGAGACGATCGTTCGTGGAACGGAGAAAGAGACCGAGGAAACGTCCTCGAAATCCACGACGCAGGAAGAGGCTCAGAATTTGACGGAGAGGATCCTAGATTCGCTGATAGACGTTCAGTCAGCTCTGAGTACCGCTTTGCAGAACATAGAAGAGGTAGAATCGGTTACGAACGGAGCAACGAGTTCTCAGAAGCTGTTAGCCTCTTCGGAGATAGCCGTTTGCTTGGTGGAACTGAGACAGTACGTGTCAGACGTTGCTCACACAGCGATGACACTGAGAGAAGACGAGACTCTGAGCAGTTTGATGGATCTGAAGGAACCTTTAACGGAGCTTCAAGCAACGCTAGCTTCAAACGGAAGAACGATCCAGGAACTCCCGGTGATTCGCAAAATTTCGGTTCCAGTGGAGAAGCTGAAGGCAGTGATGACCAAGGCGTTACACCACTGCGAGTCCCAGGAAGCCGTCAAGTCGATAGCGGATCTAGGAAAAATGCTGGAAGACATCGAGGTCCAGGTGCCGAAAACGGTTGCTAAGTTGATAGAAGCCGACGAGGCTACGAAGCACTACTTGGAGAACCTGAACGTGGACCAGAATCTGAGCAACGTCCACTTCGCTCTGTCGTCGACCTTGGAGAGACACGAAAGGAGTTTCCCTTCCTTCGCCTCCAGTTTGACCATCTGCGTGGAGGACCTGCGACAGAATATCGGCTCGTGTGCGGTCGCGATAGCCAATCTGAAGAATCCGATCGACGAGCAGATCGTAGGACAGGTGTACCTTCTGAAGGAGTCTCTGTTGAGCCTTCAGAGGTCTTTGTTGACCCAGGAACACGAGCCTGAGGAGGAGCAGATCCTCAAGGACCTGACAGTCCCTATCGAGAAGCTGAAGCACTTGGTTCAGGGTATGGTTGACAGCGACGCGAAGACAGACGTGATTCTTCCGGTCCTGGAGCTTCTGGAAGAGATAGAGAAGGACACTCCGCTGATAGCGAAAGAGGCTTCGAAGAAGAAAGCTCGAAGAGAAGCGGAGAAGTTGGTCCCGAAGAAAGATGACTCTAAAAAACAAAAAGTACAAACGTTTGGTCTCGCGGACAGGATCAGTCGATCGTTGGACCCCATGAAACACTGGCTATCCACTACATCAGAGGATAGCATGAAGGACGAGGAAGAATCAGGTCTCAGCTCGACTGTGGACGAATTAAAAAGAGACGTGAACAAGATCGCTATCGAAACTTCCTATTCCGAACCTCCGAGCGATGAGAACTTGATAGAAGCCTTGGTAGATCTTCGAGAACCTTTAACGAGGTTACGAAATGCAATATCGATGTACCACGAGCCAGCAGACCTCACAACCCTCGAAGGATTAGGCAGACCGATGAAGTACCTCGTGCAAACCATCATGGACATCCTTCGGGACCACGCCGAGGAAGAGTCTCTTAGACCTATAGTCGATATTGTGGAAGAGATCGAGAACCAAATACCTATTTCCATCAAAGAAGCTCTGTATAGAAAGGAACTGAAGGAAATGGTGAAGACGATGATACAGGAGGAGAAGGAAATGGTGGAAGCGACCACTTCTCAGGAAACCGTTCAGGAAGAGTCTATTCCGCAAGAAACGATCATGCGAGAAGAGAGAGAAATACTGAAAGCGACGATCTCTCAGGAAACCGTTCAAGAAGAGTCTATTCCTCAAGAAACTATTCTTCAAGATAGAGAACAGGTCACTGCGCACGCTTCTCAAGAAACCATTCCCGAAGGAACGTTGATGGAAAGCACCACTCTGTTCCCAGAAACGCAGTTCACGCAATCGATGGTGGAACAAACAACAGTTGACGAAGTGAGTTCTCAGAGAACGGAGCAATTGGTTACGACGATAGAAGATTTACCAAAAAAAGAAGACGTGAAACGGGTAAAAAAGGAAGAAGAAGCGAAGAGTTTGGTCGTTTCGCTATCCAAGACTCTAGAAAGCGTCGGGTTGGACATAGCAGGTATCTTAGAAGACTTCGAGGAACCCACAGCTGGAATTACAGCTATTCCAGTCTCGATATTAGCCAATTCTCTCGAGGAACTGAGAAAGACGATCTTCATGATGAGAATGACAACTGGGACCTACGCAGGATCCGTGGAATCTTACGAAGAGGTAGTCAGTCAGACAGTTTCCGTGCTGCAGAATCTTCTGCAGCCTCTGAACGATCTTCAGATCGTGCTGCAACAATCGCACCAACACGGCGCTCAGGAACTGTTGATCCTGAACCATTTGATCCAACCTCTGAACGCGATCGAGTCGGACCTGGTGAACCACGCGATTCAGAAGCTCGGAGAGAGTCCTGAGCTGAAGGAGAACTGTCAGCCGATCTTCAATCTGCTCAGAGACATCAAGGACATAGTCCCGATAGTTGTGAAAGACATACATTCGAGGCAGGAGCTTCTCGGATCTCTTCGGGAAGTTTCCAAGCCTCTGGAGAGCATCGGGGAACGAATGAAGATGCTCGAGATCCAGGACGAGGAAACCCTGGAAACTGACGTGGCTAGAATCCTGGTTCAACCTATAGATTACTTGTTGAACACGATCAAACTCACTTCTCAGGAAGTTCAGCTGTTGGATCAACGAAGAGCGATCGTCGGCGAGCTACGAACTCTCGCTGAGCCTTTGGTAGAGTTTTTAAGCAGCTTATCAGTGGTTCAAAGTAGTAGAAAGAGTTTAGTTCCGGAGACAGCTTTGTTGGGTGAAAGAAGAAACGTGATCTCGAAATCCGTCGAAGGTCTCCAGAGGCAAACTTGTACCGTTCTAGAGAGGATTTCGAATCTAGAAGGAGCAACGTTGTTCGAAGAAGCTTTGAACTCTTTGAAGAACGCTGCAACCTCTGTGCAGAAGCAGATTGGCAAGACTGATTACTCTCGAAGGTCTAGCAGCGCGGAATTCAGTCTTCATTACAATCTTTCGATGTCGTTCGATCATTTGAAGGACACGATTGCTATCTTGGAGGAGAAAGCGGAGAAGCCGGTGCAAGAAGTGATTTCGAAGTCGCTGGAAGCTTTGCAGAAGCAGATTACTTTGTCGCAGACGCATTTTATGCAAACATACAACGAGCAAGCGATCGACGAAGAAGTTATTGTTGAAGGATTCCTCTATCCGACCAATCAGCTTCGATCAGCGTTGAACATGTTGAAAGAAAGAATAGATAGGAAAGAGATACCGTCGGTTTCTGTTCAATTTGTGACTCTTCTTCAGGCTTTGGCTAACTCCACGACAGAGCTGGCTACTGCTTTGTCTCTTCATCGCGTTCAGCTGATTCGCGAAGGTGCGTCCGAGGGTTCCTCTTTGGTAGAAACGTTGACAGCTATGGTGGACGTTTTGGAGAGCGTTAAGGAGTCTATAACGGAAATTGAAAGGGTGGCGGACGTGGAGAAGATGGATGAAAAGGTGGAGAAGGAAGAGGAGAGAGATGGCGAGGATGAGATTGTCTCGTCTGGCGTGCCGATTACTATTACTCAGATCGAGACTATCATCGATGAAATTATCGAGGTTTCCAAGGAGGAAGTGGAAAGCGTGTTGACCATCGAGAAAGTTTCGCCTGAAAGGGAATTAGAGGAAATTGAAAGGAAGAAATTGGAAAAGGAAGAAAAGGAAACTGAGAAACTAGAAATTCTTGAAGAAACGAAAGCTCCCGAAGAAACTAAAACAGATGAAAAAGATGTACTTCTTGTTGAAAAGAAAGAAGAAGAAATTAAAGCTCCTGAAGTAAAGAAAGAAGAAATTAAAGCTCCTGAAGTAAAGGGAAAAGAAATTAAAGCTCCTGAAGTAAAGGAAGAAGAAATTAAATCTCCTGAAGTAAAGGGAGAAGAAATTAAAGCTCCTGAAGTAAAGGGTGAAGAAATTAAAGCTCCTGAAGTAAAGAAAGAAGAAATTAAAGCTCCTGAAGTAAAGGGAGAAGAAATTGAAGCTCCTGAAGTGAAGAGAGAAGAAAAGGTTGCAGAAGTTAAGGAGATGAAAGAAGCAATGGTTGAATCTCTCGAAGAAATGGTGGAAGAGAAAGTTAAGGCTCTTGAAGTAAGTAAAGAAGAAACGGTTGAAGTTTCTGACTTGGCGAAAGAAGAAAGAGCCGAAGATGTTCAAGTAACGACACTGGAAAAAATTGAAGTACTCGAAGAACAAGTCAAAGCTCTTGAAACGATAAAAGAAGAAAAGGTGGAAATGCTTCCTGAAATGAAAGAAGAGACAGTTGAAACACTTGAAGAAATGAAAGAAGCAGGAGCTAAGGCTATTGAAGAAATTAAAGGAGACAAAGCCCTTGCTGTAACGACAGAGGAAAGAGTTGAAATTCTAGAAGGAAGGAAAGATGAACAAGCTACAGCTCCTGAAGAAATAAAACAAGAAAAAATTGAAAGTCTTGAAACAATGAAAGAAGAAAAGGTGGAAGCTTTAGAAAAGATAACAGAAGAAAAGTCTAAGGCCACTGAATTAACCCAAGAAGAAAAAGTTGAACCTCTTGCAGTGATGACAGAAGAAAAAGTTGAAATTCTAGAAGAGAAGAAAGAAGAGAAGGCTACAGCTCCTGAAGACATAAAAAAAGAGAAAGTTGAAAGTATTGAAGCAATGAAAGAGGAAAAGGTGGAAGCTTTAGAAAAGATAGCTGAAGAAACATCTAAAGCTACTGAATTAACCCAAGAAGAAAAAGTTGAACCTCTTGCAGTGATGACAGAAGAAAAAGTTGCAGTCGTAGAAGAGAAGAAAGAACAAAAAGATACAGCTCCTGATGACATAAAAAAAGAGAAAGTTAAAACTCTTGAAGCAGTAAAAGAGGAAAAAATTGAAGCTTTAGAAAAGATAGCAGAAGAAAAATCTAAAGCAACTGAATTAACACAAGAAGAAAAAGTTGAACCTCTTGCAGTAATGACTGAAGAAAAAGTTGAAATCCTAGAAGAAAAGAAAGAAGAAAAAATTACAGCCCCTGAAGACATAAAAAAAGAGAAAGTCGAAACTCTTGAAGCAGTAGGAGAAGAAAGAGTTGAAGTGTTAGAAGAAATAACAGAAAAGAAGTCTAAGGCCACTGAATTAACACAAGAAGAAAAAGTTGAATCTCTTGCAGTGACGAAAGAAGGACAGGTCGAGATTCTAGAAGAGAAGAAAGAAGAAAAAGCTACAGCTTCCGAGGAGATAAAAAAAGAAAAGGTTGAAACGCTTGAAGGAATAGAAGAGAGAAAAACTGATATACTTGAAGGACAAAAGGTAGAAAAAGTTGAAGCTGTTGAAATAATCGAAGAAGAAAAGGTGGATTCTTTTGCAGTATCTAAAACAGAAAAGGTCGAAATCTTGGAAGAAAAGAAAGAAGAAGAAGCTGCAGATCTTCAAATAGAAAAAGAAGAAAGAGTAGCGGAAATGAAAGTAGGAAAAGTTGAATCTCTCGAAGGAATGGAAGAAGAAAAAGCTGGAGATTTTGAGGCAATGAAGCAAGAAGAAGCAGAGGCTGTTCTTAAGACTGCGGAAAAATTATTAACAGCAGAAGAAAAGGCAGAGGTAGTGCAGAAACTGGCGGATGTGGCAAAGAAGGAGGAAGAAGAAGTCATAGAAAAGACAGCAATAGAACAGCAACAATTAGAGAAACAAGAAGAAAAGACAGATGAACAAGTGCAAAAAAAAGAAGCAGCTGAAGTTTCGAAAGCGGTTGAATTACCGAAGGAAGAATTAAAAGCAGTAACATCTGAAAAACCAGAAGAAGTTGCGAAAAGTGAAACCTTAGAAACAAAGACAGAAGAACTCGGTACAGATATAACATCTGCAAAAATAGAAAAAGAAGCTGATACTGTACAAGAAGAAGCCAAAGAAATTGCCAAAAAAAAAGAAGAAAGTGAAGAAGCTATGCAGGAAGAATCGAAACCTGACAAAACTGAAGGCACGATCAAAAAGGAAGAATCTATGCGAATATTAGCCGAGAAAACAGAAGAAGAGATAATAAAAGAAGAAAAAGTAGAAAGTTTACTTGAAACTACAAAGGAATTGGCAAAGGGCGTAGAGAAAGTGGAAATTTCGCTGGAAGAAGCGGTAATAAAAGAAGAAGAGGCAAAAATCTTTGCACAAGCTGAAGAGAAATCGCAGGAACCAATAAGAGAAGAAGAAAAAACCGAAACGCTAATAAAAGAACCTGGCGAAGTATCTAAAATCGAAGAAAGTAAAGAAGAAATCGGAGAAAAATCCGAAGTGGCGGAAAAATCTGAAGATTCAAAGGAAGTTGCATCGAAAGAAGAAACCAAAGAATTAAAAGAAGCAGTAAAAGAAGAAGAGACGATAGAAGTTTCACGTGAGAAAATAGTAGAAAAAAAATCGAAAGAAGACATCAAACAGGCTAAAATAAATTTCGTTAACAAAACAGCATCATCGATCAACACTATAGAACAACCCTTCAAGGACCTAACTAATCTTCTAACTGCAGCTCTAGGAGAGCCTCTTGCCTCAAAATCAGAAGAAGAAAAACGAAGAATTCGCGAGCTAACCGCTCTCATACAAATCCTCTACGATTTAAAAGCCACCAACATATCTATCAAAAACACCTTGTCTTCTTCCTCGATCCCAGAACTAGAAACGCAATTTCTTCTTCTCCTAGATTCCTTAATAAATGTGGACCAAGCCACCGACAAGGTCCTTTGCCTAACTCAGAAGGATCTAGCACCTGCGTTGAAAGAAAACGTCATGGTGTCCCTTCAAATGCTTCTGGAACCTTTGGAGTCTCTTCTCCGCGAATTATCTTCCATCCAACAAACCACCGCGCAACTTTCTAGCGAATACTTCTCATCGTTCAACACTCAAAGCGTAAACGAAGCAATTACCGAACTCGTGAAGGTGATACGCGAGACGGCGGAACTGAAGCGTATGAAAATGGTGGAAGAGATCAAAGAGATGACAACGAAGTCGAGGAAGCAAAGCTTGGACATCGAGGAGACCACAGCGAAGCCTCTAGAGGAGCTAATGGAAGTTCTAATTGCCTCGCAGGAGCAGATAAAACCCGAAGAAACCGCTTCTCTTCATCTCATCTCGCCTGAGTTGGAATCAGCCGAATTAGTCGAACAGGAGAAATTAATCAGCGCGGAAGGGATAAAATTAGAGGCAGAACTCGCGACGAAAATAGTCAGTCCGATAAAAAATCTTCGCGAAATGATCGCGAAGATCGAGGAACAGAAACTGGAAGAAACTTTGGATTTATCTACGACGAAGACAGCTGCTGTCATTCTGAATTCTATCGTTCATCCTCTGGAAGAGTTGGAACAGTCCTTGAACATCTCTTCTCAGCAACAGACAGTAGAAACCGAAGAAATCACGGAAGAAATGAAGCAGCAAGGTCCATCCTCGCAATCATTGCCAGTTGCCAATGTTTTGAACGAACTGATGAGATCCATCGCGACGATTCAAGAAGAAACGATCCTGGAAGCCAGCGAAGAAGCGAAGAAATCAGAAAGCGATGCTTCAATGGTGAAAGAGGTGGAACAATCGCTGGAGAATCTCAAATTTTCGGTCGGCGCTGTGCAGAAAATAGTCTCCACCGAAACTGAAAGTGCAGAACCGCTTTCCAAGATGGAAAAGATAATAGCCGTGGAAACTTTCGTGGAATCGGTGAAGGAACTGACAGAGAAATGCATGACCTTCGTCAGCCAGCCAATTCTAAAGGCTCAAGCTTCGGAAACGACGCAAAAAGAAGAATTACAGCGAGTTCTGGAGATGATGGTTCAGCCTATTCAATTATTACGCGAAACTACCTCCGAGGTTGAAGAACAGAAGACAGAAGAGTTGCAAACTATGGATCAGATGAGTAAGAGCGTAGGAGAAGCTTTGAAACCTTTGGTTCAACCTTTGGAAGAGCTGGAGCAATTATTGTGCTCAGTTGTACAAGCAGTGAGCGCACCACAAGCTCAAGCTACTGAAGAAATGAAAGAAACTTCGGAGAAGATGAAGCTAGCTCCGATTTTAGAAGAACTACAGAAGTCTATCGTTGTGATAGAGCAGCAAGTAGCCTCTCAGCCGAAGAAACTCGACGTATCCAGCGCAAAAGTAGAATCTTCCATTGCTGAATTAGTAGAGAGTCCATTGGAGAACTTAAAATCGGCTGTCACTGCTATTCAGACTCTGGAAACGGAAGAAACCGAAGAATTGACGAGTGAGAAGAAGACGACAGCTTTCAAAGCGATCGCTAAGTGCGTGGAAGAAATAGGAAAAGTGTGTTCAGCGGTCTCTAGTCAACGGAAAGCTGAGATTAGCATCATGCAGAAGCCGCAAACGGCTAAACTAGATATGCAAGAGTTCGGTCAGCAAGCTCTGAAGACTATAGCTAGTCCGATTCAAGTTCTACGCGAGACAGTCTCTAAACTTGACGAACAGCAAACGCAAGAGACTGAAACTCTAGTTGAGCCTGAAAAGAAGAAAGCGGTGGATGTTTTGCACACTTTGGTCGAACCTTTGGAACAGTTAGAGAAGTCTCTGTCAGTGGCTGTCGAAGAGATGAGCACGATCAAAGAAGAAACAACCTCAGAGATGAAGGACGTTCAATCTTCGGTGAAAATAAACGTCGAGCCTGTTTTGGAACAGCTGCAAAAGTCGATAGCTGTGATCGAAGATCAAGTCGCCTTAGAATCTTCTAAAATGGAATCAAAAGAAAAATCGGAGTCCGTTGCAAAAGCTATAGAAGAACCTTTGGAACATTTGAAAGCTTCCGTGGCGGCTGTTCGAGAAATAATACTGGAAGAGACCGAGCAAACTACCGATCTATCGTCAGAAACAGCCAGAACTTCGATTTTAGAGTCTTTTGCTAAGTCCGTGGAAGAAATCAGTCAGCAATGTTTGGCTGTGATTTCTCAGCAGCAAATTGGAATGCAATTAGTCGCTGAGAAGCCGAAGGAAGCTCGAGTAGAAATCTTAGAAATGGCTATCACTCCTATTCAGGTGTTAAGAGAAACTATCGGCAAGCTCGAAGAAGAAAAGACGCAACAAGTGGAAGCTCTGGACTCCTCTGAAACAGAAGAAACCAGAAACGCGTTGAAGATCTTGATAGAACCTCTACAAAAATTGGAGTCTTCCCTGTCTTCCGCGGTGCAACAAGCGATCTCGATTAAAGACGAGAAAACTGAAGAGATACCGGAGACATCTTTGACGAAATTAGATATTTCTCCGGTCGTGGAAGAACTGAAGAGATGCGTGGCAACGGTGCAGGAGCAGGTGAAGCTGCAAACAACGGCAACTGTGTCTACTGAGAAAGCTTCTGTCGTAAAAGCTACCGAGAAGTCATTGGACGATCTGAGTTCTTCTCTTACGATCATTCAGAGCGTGGTCGCGGTTGAATCGAGCGAAGAAGAGAAATTATCAGACACGGAGAAGGTGACAGCCTTGCAGCACTTTGCCGAATCGGTGCAAGAACTCGAGGAATGCTTGGCGACGGCTAGTCAACAGGAAATACAGGCGAAGGAAGCTGAAAAACTGGACGCGCGAGTTCTCCAGGCGATTATCGCGCCGGTTCACACGCTGCGCGAGACCATTATGAGGATACAGGAAGAAGTAGGGATACTGGAAACAGAAAAGGTGAACGCACAGACGTTGACTCCTTTGGTGCATCCTCTAGAAATGTTAGAGAGCTCCCTGGTGCACGTGGTGCAGCAGGAAAGTGGACAGAAATTTCAACTGATGAAAGAAGAAATGGTCCTTCGACCAGTCCTGGAAGAGCTGAAGAAGAGCATCGTTGTCGTTCAGGAGCAATTAGCTATGAGTTCTGAGGCAGCTTCTAAATTCGAAGAATGTAATCGTGTAATCGAAGCTATCGAAGAGTTGAAGGCGACTGCTACCGCTGTTCAACAGGTAGTCGCTGTTTCCTTAGAAGAAACTGAAGAAATGAAACCGGAAAAGGTTCTGAAAGACTTCGCTAAATCGATGGAACAGCTAGAGGAACGATGCACCGCGATGATTAGTCGACAGAAAACAGAAACGAAATTAGAAGATGCGAAGATGGTGGAAGTTGATTTTCTTCAGAAGATCGGCACCACGGTTCACGTCCTCCGCGAATCTCTTTCGCAAATCGACGAAGAGAAGATGCAACAAACGGAAGAATTGCAAATATCAAAAGACCAGCGAGCTGAAGTAAACCTAAACGTTCTCATCGAACCTCTGAACGTGTTAGAGCAGGCTTTGCTGACTGCAGTGCAAGAGGGTGAAATAATAAAAGAAGAAACTGCGAGCGATTCGAAGAGAAGCGAAGTTCCCGTGGAGAAATTGAATCTGCAACCTGTTTTGGAAGAATTGCAAAAGTCTATAACCATAATCCAGGAACGAACCTGCGAAACTGCGTCAACTTCGGCGGAAGTTAGCGAAGAAATTAGCTTGATGAAAGCAGCTGAGAAGTCTCTAGAAGAAATGAAGATATCGATTGCAGCTGTTCAAGAAATTACAACTTCTCGGCAAGAAGAAACGAAGGAATTGAAGACAGGCGAAGAGAAATCTCGATTGGAAGCTTTCGCACGGTCAGTAGAAGAAATCGGAGAGAAATTGTTAGCCGTGGTGAAGCAACAGGAAGTGAGAAAAGCTGCGGAAGAAGTCCTGACGAAGAAAACAGCGAAAGAAGATTTCGTGAAGACTGTAATCGAACCGATTAATGAACTTCAAAGCACGATCTTAACTATGGAAAAAGAAAGCGAATTATTAGGAAAGGAGAAGACAAAGGAAGCTGTGATTTTAACCAGCATGGTTCAGCCTCTTCAGAAACTTCAGGAATCCCTATTATCAGCCATGCAGATGAAGAAAACAACCGAGGACGAAACCGCTAGAAAGGAAGAAATTTCTCGTACGATTCCAGCGTTGCAAGAACTGCCTGTGAAGTCTACGTTGGAAGAATTAAACGAAAACGTGTCTGAAATTCAGAAACAATTGATCCTCGCTAAAGAAATGTTGAGTTTAACAGGAGACTCCGAAGATTTCGCGGTAATGAAGAGTTTGGAAGGATCTCTGAGCGATCTGAGAACGTCCGTAGCTATAATTCAACAGCTGACGACGATAGAGAAGCCTGACCAACGAATTCTGGACATCGAGAACACGTCTGCCTTACAAGCGTTTGGAAAAACCGTGGAAGAGTTCAAGAAGCAATGTTCATTAGTTATTTCAAGACCAAAAGTGATGGCTACGATCATAGGAAAAGTCCAATTAGAACAGCCAACGAAACTCAAAGGTGAAGTATCAGAAAGTGTCTTAGTACCGGCGAAATTATTGCAAGAATCCATCTCAACGATAGAAGAAATAAAACTTCAAGAAGCAACGGCGCTGCAAACTTCGGAAACGAAGAAAGCTGCAGCTGTTCTAAACGAACTCGTTCCATCTCTTCAGCGACTAGAGCAATCATTCGTCGCAGCTATTCAAGGTGAACACGTGTTGGAACAAGCCGCAGAGAGTTTAGAATCCGATCAAGTACCTTTCGAGAAAGCAACCTTGAAACCGATCCTCGAAGAGTTCCAGAAATCAATCGCAGCGATTCAAGAGCATACGATAATCGAGGAAGGAGTGGAAAATCTGTCAGAAGCCGAAGACGCATCTCAATTGAAGACAATGGCGCAAACCTTGACAGACTTGAGGACCTCGGTAGCTGCGATCCAACAGGCCACCGAGTCCGTTCCTGAAGTTGCAAATGAATTGTCTAAACTCGAAAGTGTCTCAGCTTTCGAAACGTTCGCTAAGTCTCTTCGTGACCTGGTCGAGCGAGTGGCTACCATCGATCATCAGCAGATGGTCATCGAGCCAGCAGCTGACACGATATCGGAAGACGTGTCGTCCTTGAAGACCTGGGCCGAAGTCGTCGAGGAACAAGGCGTTCAAATCACGAAACCGATGATCGTGGACCAGGGTACAGTAGACTCGCCTTCAGAGATGGCTCTGTCTATTTCTGAAGAAGAGACTCAGGTGTTAAAAAGCTTGGCGAAGCCTCTGAACGAACTGAAGGAACGTTTGGCGATAGTTGTCGAGGAACGAAAGTCGTTAGACGCAAACGAAGTTGCTCTTGCGATGTCAGTGAAAGAAGACATGTCACTTCTGAGAACCATGGCGCAGCCTTTGCTGGAACTGAAGAACGCTGCTGTGTCTGTGATCCACGAGCAGACAGCCATCGAGTCTGCGAAGGAAAAATCGTTCGATACCGAAGAAAGAACTGTGCTGAACCCGTTGATCCAGCCTCTGGAAGAGCTTCGCAACTCGATCGCGATAATAGAGGATCGTATGTTGATTGAATCAACGGAGGATCGAACGATAGAAGAGATGTCGTTGCTGACAGCTCTAGCTGAGCCTCTGATGACTCTTCACAGGAGTATTTCCGTGTTGGAAGAGCGTGTGATGTCTCCGGATGTCGAATCGATTCCTGAAGAGTCTGCGAGTTGGATCACCGAGTGTTTGGCTGTTCCTCTGCAGGAGATCGAGAGATCTATAGCTGAAATTCGAGAGTGTGTTGTTGTGGAGCCTGAACCTGGAGTTGCCGAAGAATTCTCGAGGATCGCGACCCCGGATTGGTCGGTGGTCGAGAAACTAGTGGAACCGGTGGAGGTTATAAGGTCGACTATCCTCGAAATGGAAGGAAGTATAATCGGAAGCAAGAAGGCTATCGAAGATATCGAATACGAGACTGTGAAGACACTGGTGCAACCTTTGACAGAGGTGCACGAAAGCTTCCTGGTGCTTAAAGACAAACCCGAGATGAGCATAGACGAAGAGGAAGCCAGCATCGACGCTATCGTGGATTCGCTGTCGAATCTCGAGAAGAGTATATCGTTCATCGAGGAACAGGCTGCTGAGAAGGTGCAGATGACAACGGGAATCGAAGAAACGATAATCGGAGTCCTAGTCGAGTCTCTGACGCAGTTGAAAGAGAAGATCATGACTGTGGAAGAGTCTCCGACGGTGTATCTCGAGAATTTAGAGAGGCCTTTGAAGGAAGTGCAAGCTGCTTTGGAAGTTGCCGCGACTGTTCAACGTCAGAAGAAAAAGAAGAAGAGAGAGACTACTGTTTCCGTGGAAGAGACTGTAAGAATATCGACGAAATTGGCGGACTCCATTAAAGAAGTGAACGATTCTATTACAGCGATTGATAAGAAGATAGAAAGCTACAGAGGCTTGCTGGGAGAAGAGATACAGAATGAGAAAGAAGCTTTGAAAATGTTGGTTAAACCTCTAGAAGAACTTCGACAAAGAATTCAGAGTGTGTCGGAGAAGACTGAGATTGAAGAAATATCTGTGAATTCTCTGAAGGAACTTCGAAAGACCATTGATAATGTCAAGCAGCAGGTTGTCGAGAAACCTGAGACGAAAGAGACAGAAGAATCAAAGCCGGTGAACGTTGTTGGGATATTAAAGAGCGTGATGCCGAGTTTGAATCAATTGGAAGGGTCTGCTGAGAAGGCTGAGACGTTTTGGAAGGAAAGTTTAAGGGGAGAAGGACTCGTAGAGCTGGAAACCCCTATCGCAAATTTAATGAGCGACGTAAATATGCTTCGTGGTAAAGTGTTGAACATAGAGTTAGTGTGGGAGACAGATGAAGATAAGAAGAAAGAGAAGAAAGAGAAGATTGAGGAAGAGATAAAGGTAGAAGAACATAAAGAGAAACAGGAAGCTGAGAAACAGAAGGAAGAAGAGGAGATGAAGAAAAAGGAAGCTGAAAAGCTGTTGGAGGAGGATGAACGACGGAAGAAGGAAGAAGAAGCCGAGAAACTGAAACAAGAGGAAGAAGAACGTAAAAAGAAGGAAGAGGCTGAAAAATTAAAACAAGAGGAAGAAGAACGCAAAAAGAAAGAAGCTGAGAAATTGAAGCAAGAGGAAGAAGAACGCAAAAAGAAAGAAGAAGCTGACAAATTGAAGCAGGAGGAAGAAGAACGCAAAAAGAAAGAAGAGGCTGACAAATTGAAGCAAGAGGAAGAAGAACGCAAAAAGAAAGAAGAGGCTGACAAATTGAAGCAGGAGGAGGAAGAACGCAAAAAGAAAGAAGAGGCTGACAAATTGAAGCAAGAGGAAGAAGAACGCAAAAAGAAAGAAGAGGCTGACAAATTGAAGCAAGAGGAAGAAGAACGCAGAAAGAAAGAAGAGGCTGACAAATTGAAGCAGGAGGAGGAAGAACGCAAAAAGAAAGAAGAGGCTGACAAATTGAAGCAGGAGGAAGAAGAACGTAAGAAGAAGGAAGAGGCTGACAAATTAATGGAACAGGAGAAACAGAGAGAAGAAGCAGAGAAATTGAAACAACAAGAATACGAACGAAAGAAACAGGAGCAAATGGAAAAATTGAAACATGAAGAAGAGGAACGCAAAAAGAAGGAAGAAGAAGAAGAGCGTAAAAAGAAAGAGGAGGAGGAAAAATTGAAACAGGAAGAAGAAGAACGTAAAAAGAAAGAACAGCAGGAAAAATTAATCCGCGAAGAGGAGGAACGTAAACGAAAAGAAGAAGAAGAGAGGTTGCAGCGTGAGGAACAAGAGCGAAAAAAAATAGAAGAAGAGAAGCTGAAACATGAAGAAGAGCGTAAGAAACAGGAGGCAGAGAAATTACAGTTAGAAGAAGAGGAACGTAAAAAGAAGGAAGCTGAGAGATTAAGGCTTGAAGAAGAACAACGTAAAAGGAAAGAAGAGGAGGAAGAATTGAAACGAAAAGAAGAAGAACGTATGAGAAAGGAAGAAGAAGAACGGTTGAAACAGGAAGAGGAGGCACGTAAGCAAAAGGAAGAAAGTGAGAGGCTAAAACAGGAGGAAGAAGATCGACTGAAACGGGAAGAACAAGAACGACAGAAAAAGGAGGAAGAAGAGAAGTTGAAGCAAGAGGAAGAGCTTAAGAGAAAAGAAGAAGCTGAAAAATTGAAACAAGAGGAAGAGCTTAAAAAGAAACAGGAGGCTGAAAAATTGAAACTAGAGGAAGAACGCAAGAAAAAGGAAGAAGAAGAAAAGTTGAAACAAGAGGAAGAGCTTCAGAAGAAGGAAGAAGAGGAAAAACTAAAGCAAGAGGAAGAGAGGAAGAAAAAGGAGGAAGAGGAGAAATTGAAATTAGAGGAAGAGAGTAAGAAAAAGGAAGAAGCTGAAAAATTGAAACTAGAAGAAGAACGTAAGAAAAAGGAAGAAGAGGAAAAATTGAAGCAAGAGGAAGAGCTTAAGAAAAAACAGGAAGAGGCTGAAAAGTTGAAACTAGAGGAAGAACGTAAGAAAAAAGAAGAAGAAGAAAAATTGAAGCAAGAGGAAGAGCTTAAGAAGAAACAGGAGGCTGAAAAGTTGAAACTAGAGGAAGAACGTAAGAAAAAAGAGGAAGAGGAAAAGTTAAAGCAAGAGGAAGAGCTTAAGAAGAAACAGGAAGCTGAAAAGTTGAAACTAGAGGAAGAACATAAGAAAAAGGAAGAAGAGGGAAAACTGAAGCAAGAGGAAGAGCTTAAGAAGAAACAGAAAGAGGCTGAAAAATTGAAACTAGAAGAAGAGCGCAAGAAAAAAGAAGAGGAAAAGTTAAAGGAAGAAGCTGAAAAATTGAAACAAGAGGAAGAACGTAAGAAAAAGGAAGAAGCTGAGAAATTGAAAATAGAAGAAGAGCGCAAGAAAAAGGAAGAAGAAGAAAAGTTGAAACAAGAGGCAGAGCTTAAGAAAAAAGAAGAAGCAGACAAATTAAAGCAAGAAGAAGAGCTTAAGAAGAAACAGGAAGCTGAAAAATTGAGACAAGAGGAAGAACGTAAGAAGAAGGAAGAAGAGGAGAAATTAAAGCAAGAGGAAGAGCGGAAGAAGAAAGAAGAAGCTGAAAAATTGAAACAAGAAGAGGAACGTAAAAAAAAAGAAGAAGCTGAGAAATTAAAGCAAGAGGAAGAGCTTAAGAAGAAACAGGAGACTGAAAAATTGAAACTAGAGGAAGAACGCAAGAAAAAAGAAGAAGAGGAAAAATTAAAGAAAAAAGAAGAAGAACGTAAGCAGAAGGAAGAAGCCGAAAAATTAAAGAAGGAAGAAGAAGAGCGTAAGAAGAAGGAAGAAGCCGAGAAATTAAAGAAGGAAGAAGAAGAGCGTAAGCAGAAGGAAGAAGCCGAAAAATTGAAACAAGAAGAAGAGCGTAAAAAAGCCGAACAAGAGAAAGAAGTGAAAAAGAAAGACAGCGCGAAGCGTAAAAAGAAAGAAGCAGAAAAATTGAAATTAGAAGAGGAAGAACGCAAAAGGAAAGAGGAAGCAGAGAAATTGAAGCAAGAAGAGGAAGAAAAACTGAAGCAAGAAAGCGAGAAGCGGAAGAAAGAAGAAGAGGCTATAAGATTAAAAGAAGAAGAAGAGCGACAGGAGAAAGAAAGAGTCGAAAAGAAGAAACGGGAAGAGGAAGAAGAAGCACGCAGGAAAAAGGAAGAAGAAATTGAAAAATCGAGAAAAGCCGAATCAGACGCTTTGAAGCAAAGGGAAGAGAAGCTACGAAAGAAAAAGGAGGAACGGAAATTGCAACAAGAAGAAGATGAACGCAAAGAACGCGAAGAGGCTGAAAAACGTAAGAAAGATCAAGAACAAAGGAAACGCGAGAGGGAAGAACGCGTTAAGAAAGAGGAAGAGGAGCGACTGAAACGCGAAGAAGAGGAGCGCAAGAAAAAAGAAGAAAGGACGAAACTAAAGAAACAAGAGGAGGATCGCAGAAAAGCAGAGGAAGCTGAAAGATTAAAGAAGGAAGAAGAGAAAGAGAAACAACGACGAGAAGAAACGAAACGTCGACGAGAAGAACAAGAGCAGCAGATAAGACAAGAAGCTGAGAAAGTTCGAAAAGCCGAAGAAGATCGTCTGAGAAAAGAGGACGAAACTCAAGAACGCAGAAGAAGAGAACGGGAACGAAGAAGACAGGAGGAAGAAGCGAAATTACGCGAAGAAGCGGAGGAAAGAATCAGAAGGGAAGAGGAGCGAAGAAGAAAAAGAAAAGAGGCTGAAAGGCAGAGGAAAGAGGACGAGGAAGCTATTAGGAGGAAGGAAACCGAGCGGTTGGAGAGAAGAAGAGCGGAAGAGCGTTTGAACAGAGAAGAAGCGGAACGTTTGAGACGAGAGGACGAAGAGAGGAGACGCAGGAGAGACGCTGAAAGAGAACTGAGGAGAGAGGAAGCCACGCGAGCGATGAAGGACGAAGAAGAACGTCTGAGAAGGCGACACGAAGAAGAAGCCTCGAGACTTCGCAGACGAAGACAGGATCAAATTAGAGACAGCACTTGGTCCAGGATGCGACAGAGCGAATCGGATCAATTGTTCAGGAAAATGGCCGACGACGCACTGAGAATCGGAAGAAGCAAACCTATCTCGTACGACGTGGAATTTTGGCGAGATAGACGAGACAAATCTTATCGATACGATTCCGGTTTCGATTCCGGCCTTTCCACCACTTCCAGGTCGTACAGCTGGAGGGATTCGCTGACTTCTTTGACCAGGAAGAGGATCGACGATTTCCTCGACTACAAACTGAGGGACACATCGATCGACAGATACTATTTCGATACTGGCTCGTATTATAGACGAAGAAGGAAGCGGGATGACCAGATTACTAGAGCTAGGTCCATCAGTTTGTTGAAATACGACGATTATTCGACCGGGGACAGCGACAGCACCATTACGCCTGCTAGCTTTAGCAAACCACCGAGATACAGCAACAGACTGAAGACATCTTCCAGGACAGATTTGGACGATCGTGGATCGAATCTGTCGATATATTTACCTCCGATTAAAGACGAGGTATGAGTATAGATATGGTTAAATATATCGTGGAATAAATGAGATAGAAATTGATAAATTAATGTTCCCAGAAGAGGAGAGGATTTTTTGGTAGTTTAATGGAAGTTTTTTTAATTGTTCAAAATAAAAGTTGTCTGGAATATGATATATAATATATGATATATAATAATGATATATGATATATCATAGCGAAAAACATGATATAATTGTTACAGGCGTAATAGAATTTTTTAGAAATCGTAAATTGGACTTTTCACAGCTGACGCCCCGCGACAAGGGAAAGAAGCCAACGTTTTGCACAAGGTTGACGAATAGAACCGTAGGGGTTGGTATGAGGACCAGGTTAACTTGCACCGTGCTCGGATACCCGGAACCAAGGGTCTACTGGACCAGGGACGGCGAGAAGCTGGACATAACTGCGAACAGATATAAAACTCGATTCGACAATGGTATGGCTTACTTTGAATTGCACGAAGCACTCCCCGAAGATTCTGGATTGTATACCTGTGTTGCCGAGAATGTTCACGGAATCGCGACCACCGAGTCCACGTTAAAAGTTTACCCTGATTTCCAACCAGCATTATCACCTCCCACTTTCACCAAGTCTATTAAAGGTAAGCACCCAAACTGTTCTAACCGCTGAATATTTGTAATGCGAACGTAACGTGAAATTACAACGTCATGTGTCCTCTTAAACCTTTTGCCTACAAAATCGCGTACGAAATTCCGACTTGCGTTAAAATCCATTGCACGATTGTCGAAATGTTTACACTCTAAGTATCCTCTGATAATTTCTCAAAGTCCTAATTTATTTGGACAATATATAATAGGGCCCCACGTAAACACGGAATAATTTTCCGACTTGTGTTAAAATTCGTTGCACGATTGTCGAAATTATTACGTTTTAAGTACCCATTGAAAGTTTTTCAAAGTCCTAATTAATTTCGTTTCGATCCCTCGAAACTTCGCGATATTGGAAAACCTCGAGATGCTTGGATATTATTAAAGAAGATATTTCTATTTCACATTGCAAGATTGGTATCATATGTATCGCTATCACAGACACTTATCGGCCATCTGACAACGAGTTGATCCTGGAATGTCGAGTTCGTGGGCACCCGGTACCATTGATCTCCTGGTTGAAAGACGGTTGCATTCTTCAAGGCGATCGTTACAAGCAATGCTACCTAGACGACGGCATCTATCGATTAGAGATCGCTGCGCCGAATTCCTCAGACAATGGCCGATACACTTGCAGAGCCATGAACGATCTACGAACGGAGGAAATATCCCACATCGTTCAATTCAATGGTAATGCCCACAACTTCGACTAACGCACTCTCGCTCCTCGAACTCACTAATTAACCCATCTTAATTACCAACAAACTTGTATTTTCAAGAACGAGAACGTCGAATCGTGGGTAAACGCGATAAACTCTTCGACGACTACTTCAGCCCCGAAACTTACAAAAGACCGCGATTCTCCAGTTATTTAAGCGACTACAGCGTTCCCACTGGCGGCACCATTGCATTACAAGTCGAAGTCAAAGGTATGCGATTCTAAACTAATTAACATATCTACACAAATCTAATGATCATGAAAAAAAAAAAATTAAATTGATAATCTCCATAAAACTATTATACCTATTTACACAAAGACTATATCTATTTACACAAAGACTACACCTATCATAAACAAAGACTCATCAAGGACTAATTAACGCAGGTGTCCCTGCACCGGAAGTGCGATGGTTCCGCGGCGAAAGACGAGAGCCAGTGTCAATCGCAAAGGCTAAAACGTTCACCGAATCCGGTGTTCACACCTTGGTCCTGCCAGAAGTGACTGAATCGGAAAGAGGCACGTACATCTGCAGAGCCATCAACGCTTATGGCCACGTTGACACCATTGCCACTGTCGATGTCATATCGCCAAGCACAATCGATGGCGGCAAACCCGCCATGTTCGTTTCGAGACCCATGGAAAAGTCGATCACGGTTACCTCTGGAGAGGATGTCAGCGTCTCGTTTAGGGCCACAGGAGTTCCCAAACCTCGAGGTAAGGACAGCAGCGTTCACTTTCGCGATCAATGAGAATTTCGCTCCAGATTAAATAAAAGATTCATTTCTCGTTTGACAGTCACGTGGATGAAAGGGTTAAGAGACATCACGGATGGTCCTCGATCTCACAAGGAAACGATCGATGATTATGTCAGATTGACACTGAAGAGGGTGGTTCCTTCGGATGAAGGGACTTACTGTATTCTGGTTAAGAACAGATACGGTTGTGACAGAAGCTTCTTCTCGATCAAGGTAAATATTCTTGTCCTGTGTGAGATAAGTATAGAATTATATCTATTAACCCTTTGCACTCTTTATCATGAATATAATTACCAGTAGGTAAAGATTTTTTTGCTATAAAAAATAAGCTACGAGAGAAATGAAATGCGAGAAATTGAATAATCAGATGATATAAGAATTTATAGAAAGTCAAATGAGTGAAAAAAATAATTAATGTACAATTTTAAAGTAAAATTAGGGTCATTTGACTTCGTTTGGTACGTTTAATTATAATAGTATGTTATTATTCGTGATATAATCGTACAAGGCAACTTTTTATTTTATTATTATTACGATATATAATGTAGATATTAAACTATATATCATAGTACCTTGCTTGATTTTATTCTAAATCGTTTTGAAAATTGTTAAATTTGCACAGGTAGTTTATGCACGTGTATTTATAACCATTTAGGTGAAACAACGCGCGAGGTCATTGACACCTGACTGGAGTTCTATGAGCAGTCGCACTGAAACCGGAAGTCTTCTTGGTCTGTCCAGCGAGAGTCGCGACGATGAGCTATCGTACGTGAAAAGTAAGTACATTTTGAAATTAAAATTAAATCAAAATTAGGGGAAACGTTTATATTAGGTCTAGTAATAATTAATGTCGTTTTCCAATACATTTTTAAACCAATTCATTTAAATAAAACTAAAGAATTTAATGAATCATATAGTTGCCCAGCGTTCAGGTTGCATCTTGATCCTTCTATCGTAAAATTCTTGCGATTTTGATTCGAATAATTCGGTCAAGGCAATTTTTCAGGCATTCTTCGTTATCGAAATGTTTTCCAAGAAGAAAATTTCGCGAGAAACGAAACGAATGACAATCGGAAGGGCAATATCGGGAGAATATGCAGGTCGAGGGAGAACTTCCCATCCGAAATGGCGTAGTTTTTCCGCTGTGATTCTTGCAGGATGCGGTCCTGTGTTATCACGACGAAGAATTACGCCCTTCCGATTAATCAGCGCGGGTTCTTTTTCTCTCAAAGCCCAGCTAACCTTTCCAATTGTCCACTACGCGCTTCGCAACGGCATCTCGACTCAGAGCACTACGCATATTTTTTCCAGCCCCGTTTGCCTTTCTTCCAACTGGAACTCGTAAAGCGCGCAATGCCGAACACGCTTTTCATCCGCCATCTTTTTAACCCCGGATTCGCGAAATAAAACAGTTCAAACTCAAACTTTTCGTAGCGAAGCTTGTTAATTACACTTTGCACTTTCTGTGTGTATCGCGTGTTTGCATTTTATGTTGAATTTTAAAGAAATACGAAAAAACGACATTAATTATTACTAGACCTGAATACTGTCGTAGCTACGATTAACTGACGTGTGGTAAGTTGATCAAACCGATGAATTCTTCGTGCGCATCCTTCTTCAAAATCGTAAATGGCCTGGTCGCGCTTCATCCGGGATACGCTGCAAATGTCAAGCATTACTAATTACGTTAACACGCATAATCAAGCGATTATAATTAGAAGTCCGGCGACAGTGACTACGGTTCCACTCGTACACTTGGCCCAGGGCTTCAATGGACGTAGTCCAACCGAACCCTGGACTATGTTTTCCTTCGAACTGACTTGAACACTTGGGACGATCATCTGTCGGCCACGCGTACCGCCTCTTAGCATTCACAAACTAAAGTCTGTCCAAAAACACAAAGAGTACAGAATCAGCTGATCCTATTTTCGCGGCTCTTTTAATGACATACCTGAATTCTATTTCGGTTTCGAACACTTTGGCGCGTTTTCTGACGAAATAGGCGCGAATATAATAAGAGACGATTTGTCACCTTATATCGTCGCCCTTTGATTCGCTGAAGAAAGGTCGTAATTTCTGGCTTCGTAATTTATAATAATAATCGCTTAATTTCAAAGGGAATTAATTAAACTCTGAACAGGAAGTTGTTTAGATATCTCGACAAAGAAATCGGGTAATCGTCACCCTTTGATTCACTGCGAATGCATCGAGAGAGATCGTAACTTCTGTCTTCATAATTTATAATAATAATCGCTTAATTTCAAAAGGAATTAATTAAACTTTGAACAGGAAGTTGTTTAGATATCCTGACAAAGAAATCGTCTTGAAGAACAATGAAATCGGTTAAATAGACAACGTTAGGTTTACCGAACGATGTTGAGATTAAGAATTACGAGGTGGATAATAAAGAAAAGTTCAGTCGGGGCATCGGGATTCTTCGAGCAAAATTATAAACATTCCCAGTTCACGAACAGCTGAATTCGATATTGGAAGAGTGCCAAGTGTGACAGTTCCTTGACCAAACCTTTCAAATATAACACAGTACAGTGTACTAGACACGAACGAAACAAATGCGATATATCAGAGCCGCAATTAAACGAAAAGAAATCCGAATGACATGATTAAATGCGTACACAGGACACAGGGAAGAGAACTAACGACGTTGGAAGGGATTCACGATTCTCAAATTAGAATCAAAGGTACCAAGGTTTCTCTGCGAATTAATCTCGCGCGGACATTTCGATAGTCTAAAAATTCCGCCGTGCATACAAATTGTCTAAATATTTTTAACATTTTGCACGATACTCAGTGACGGCCATTTGAAACGCTTCTTAATGGGCAATGTTAACCGTGCTTCCCTCGATCGCCAGAAAATGTGCAAAAATAAACATAGCACAGTGTGAGA
Organism: Euglossa dilemma; assembly: GCA_002201625.1. Lineage (NCBI taxonomy): Eukaryota > Metazoa > Arthropoda > Insecta > Hymenoptera > Apidae > Euglossa > Euglossa dilemma. Next base: position 814,200 of record NIJG01000044.1, on the reverse strand, counting down.
ACACCTGATTCCTTCAAAGTAGGCCGTTCAATAAATAAACATTCTAGATCGTATTACGGAACTTGTAATTTTAGAGGCAACATCTTCCAATATCTCTTCCCGTTTCACGAAATTGTTTTCCTCTTAAAAAAAAGACATGCCAAATATCGTGAACAAAGATCGTTCGAGGCTCTCGGGTATCGCAAATTGTCTGTAACGACAAACAACAATAGGATAGAATCTCATAAACGTAATCGCGTGAACGTTAAAACGTTAGATTTGGAACGGGTAGACTTAAAATACAGTTGACAATAATATAACATATTGACAAGTTTGCTGACTGCAGACTGTTATTTAATAGAATAAAAGACAGACAGCTGCTACTTTAAATCATCGCCAATGCCATCCCCAAGTTGATTACAATTGCCAAGAAGTCAATGTAACAATAAACGTCTACGATATCGTTGTCGGAACTGGTTGAAATTGTTGGTCGTTAACGAGAAATAACGATTAAATATCAAGTCTAGTAATAATTAATGTTGTTTTTTAGTATTCGTTTAAAATCCTGCTAACTTCATCGACATAATCGAAAGCGCGAAGCGTAATTAACAAGCTTCGCTGCGAAAAGTTTGCGTTTGAACTGTCTTATTTCGCGAATCCGGGGATAAAAAGATGGCGGATGAAAAGTGTATTTGGCATTGCGCGCTTTGCGAGTTCCAGTTGGAAGAAAAGCAAACGAGGCTGGAAAAAATATCCGTAGTGCTCTGAGTCGAGATGCCGTTGCGAAGCGTGTACTGGACAATTGGAAAGGTTAGCTGGAGCTTTGAGAGAAAAAGAACCCGCACTGATTAATCGGAAGGGCGTGATTCTTCGTCGCGATAACGCAGGACCGCATCCTGCAAGAATCATGGCGGAAAAACTACGCCATTTCGGATGGGAAGTTCTTCCTCGACCTGCATATTCTCCCGATATTGCCCATCCGATTATCATTCGTTTCGTTCCTCGCGAATTCTTCTTCTTGGAAAACATTTCGATAACGAAGAGTGCCTGAAAAGTGCCTTGACCGAATTATTCGAATCAAAATCGCAAGAATTTTACGATAGAGGGATCAAGATGCTACCTGAGCGTCGGACTCAAGTTGTCGAGAACAACGCAACTATATCGTTGATCAAATTCTTTTGTCTCGTTTAAATAAGTTAGTTTTAAGAATGTATTAGGAAACGACGTTAATTATTGCTAGACCTGATAGATGACACAGATAACGACAATCTATAACGTCGAACAAACGCGGGACACCACCTACACCTGCATCGGATGGAAACACCTCTCTCGCGTCGGGTTATTTTCGTTTGCCTTGCTTGTCCGCCTCCCTCCAACGGTCCTCGTGTATCCACAAATCCGAAATTCAGTCGGCGTCGGGACGCGAGTCATCTCGTATGCCCTACTTTTTTCGCGAGCCTTGAGGGAAGGAAAGAATAAAAACACCTTGACATTTTTCTGATTCCTTCCTCGAAACACGTTTCGCCGGCAGGAACATCGCGAACGTTCGTAGAAGGAATAAAACCACGTCATGATCTTGAACATTTTCGGCCATGGCTCGATTCTAAACGAATTCGCGAGTAATTTTTGTTGATTAAAAGTAAGTCGATCGATCAGATTCGATGACTCTGGTCGATAAAAAGTTGTAACGGAGTCTGAGATGAAATTGAAGAGAGAATGAAGCCACACGATCATGGGATCTTCGTGAACGACGACGAGGACTTTACGATTTCTCGTTTGAGACGTTCGTGGTCCGCGAAGGATTGCTTGATCACGGACTTTTTGGAGTACTTGTACGGGCACAGAGGTTAGCAAGATTCGTGCTTGTGTTAGAGCAAGATCTGAAACCGTGAAAGATTGTGCGAAGCTAATGATTATTTATAGGAAATTTTCACAAAAATTTGCGGACGAATGGAAGAAACGGGAAGTGATTGTTCTCTTTTTCTTCTTTAGATGTTCCAGGACCGATTACCAGTGAACCAGTGGTGGTTGATGGAGGGAAAAACTGGCTGTCTTTGAGTTGGGGAAAAGCTGAAAGACGAGGACCTGCACCTGTCATCGCGTATAGGGTGGACGCTTGGATGTTAGGCAGTGACGGTGGTGCAAGATGGGTCGAGGTATTATTATTATTAATAATAATTAAATATTCCTTATTCTCTGGATATATGATTTTTCGAGGAGTCGAGTATCAAATGAGCAAAAATTTATAATTCATAAAGAAAGGTATTATTAATCGAATAGATATCAAAGTAGTTCCATTCAGACCGTGTCCGAAATGAATAAAACTGAAAGACGATATTTCACCTTCTCTCATCTTATTCCATAAATCATTCCATAAATCTGGGTTTCGCGTAAAATTGAAACACCGTGCAAAACTGGACGCGAATTTCTCGACACCTCGAGATCTCATGCATACATAAATCTGCCATAAATCCTCGCGTGCGACCGTAAATCTTTCCTCTGTTACAATCCGCCGAGATTCAAGGAACCAAGTAAGAGTCACCTGTATACCGATCTAAAAAGTTTCTCAATTCCTCGGTTTCTCACGACGGTTAATTTTTCCTTTAATTTTCTTCGTCAGCTCGGTATGACACCGATAAACGCGTTCGACGCGTTCAATCTGAAACCCGGTGGCGAGTACAAGTTCCAAGTGACACCTAGGAATCGCTACGGATGGGGCGAGTCTGTCACCACGACGAACTCTGTCAAGGTCAGCGAGACTGTCGACCTTCCGGAGTTCACGAGGATCCTGCCAGGTCAGCTGAAAGTCCTCGAGGGTGCAACGGTGAAGCTAGAATGCGAGGTAACCGGTCTATTATTAGACAATCTTCCTTTCCTACTTTTGTTCCGACCTATTTATTATTAAACGCGATACACACGGACACGATCTCGCTGTGCGAGCGAGATTTGGACGTGGCAACGGATCGACGATGGTCGGAAGCTCGGCGTGTGATTCACGAATGTGTGTGAAATATTATAGATTCGAACCGACTCGAAGGTGGACATAAAATGGTACCACGAGTCCACGGAAATCGATCCCAGCATCGACACTCGATGCTCGATCTCTCGCAATGGGTCCAAGTGTTGCTTCACGATCGAGAAGGTGCAGGAAATCGACAGCGGCAGATACGTTTGCGAGGCCGGTAATTCGGTCGGCAAGGTTTCATCGTTCGCCAGAGTGCTGGTCGTCGATGACCCGAAGATCATCGAGGCCGATGAGAAACTCAAGTCGAGGTATAGTTAATTAATAATCTCGAGATCGATGTTTAAATCGATGACAAAACGCTAGAGCGAATTGATGAAGTTAGAGCACCTGTTCGCTCTCTCGAACCAAGTCCCAAGGACCGGAGGCCCGAACCAAGAGGGAACCACGGTTTATTTCTTTAGGACCAAGACCCCCTGATTCGTAGATTCCTAACACTCCTCAAATCACGCTCGAATAACTCCTATTAAAGAATTTCAAATCTCGAGCGATCACGCGACAATTAGCCAAACTCAACAAATACTTCCATCCTCAGTGAAATTAACCTAAAGTGCGCCTGTTCGTCCCATCCCTTCATCCTCAAAGACCGAAGGTCCGAAGATTCTAACGATAATTTTTAAGGATAATTCGAGGACACGAAGTATCTTTTCATTCACATTTATTCAGTACGATAGCGAATTAATTTTGTTATTCAGAGCCTTGGGAGACGAAACGGAGGACAGACCACCGCAATTCACGATGAGAATTCGTGACAGAAGAGTCCAAGCCTCGTACCCTGTCCGACTCACCTGTCAATTGACAGGCTATCCTGTTCCAGAAGTCACTTGGTACAAGGACGACGTAGAGATCCGTCAAGACGGTAACTATAACTCCCCGAAATTTATCTACAATATAACTAACGAATTAAAACTATTCCCGTAATTTTGTAGAACGTCACGTAGTCTGGAACAACGACTCGAACTTCTACACCCTGGAGATCATTCACTCGATGCTGGAGGACTCCGGATGTTACATGGTAACTGCGAAGAACGCTAATGGCTCGGTGTCCTGTCGCTGTAACCTGGTGGTGGACAAAGGAATTCGCGCGTATATAGCTCCCGAATTTTTATGCGGCCTTGAATCTGCTTACACTGTCAAATTCGGCGGAGAGCTGCGAATGACGGCTCAAATAGAGGCGTATCCCAGCGTCGGTATCGTATGGTAAATAGAAAGAAATAATCGGTCAAATTTGTAAGTTCAACTCTGCTAAACGCAACGCTGATAAAATCGCGATTGCTTCCTCGAGGCATCGGGACGGAATTCGTCTGCGTCCTAGCAGAAGAGCAGTGATGACCTTGGACCACGATGGCACGATCGAGCTGTCTTTGGCCAAGGTCACCGCAAGGGATGCCGGTGTGTATTGCTGCACGGCTACGAACGAGGTTGGCTGCGCCGAGACGTCGACACGGGTGTCCATTATTGGCACTGAAACGCAGGATGACTCCGTCGAAGGAGTGCCAACTGTCACGATCGCGTCTACGCCAGACATACCGTGAGTCTCGCAGAATAATCAGTTTAATTATATCTGTCACAAGTAAATGAACTCGAATTAATCGCATTTGCCTCGATCGAAATTCGCAGGTACTCGAAGGAGCCCCTCTTCGTCACGAAACCTTTATCTACCGAAGCTATAGAGGGTGACACTGTCATCATATCCTGCGAGGTGGTCGGCGATCCTAAACCGGAAGTCATGTGGCTGCGCGATTTCCTCAGGGTAAGACAATCCGATATATTCTTCGACTTTGATTCACTTTACTCGAACAATTTACATCTCGCTCGTAAGTGTATCAGATTATATCTGATACATGACACGAGGAACTCGAATTAGAGTGCAGGGTAGACGATAATTACGTGTTTTCCTTCAGGACGATGTGTCTCGACGTATGACAGAGTTTCATGTAGATTATCGCACGCATTTAAGGAACTTAAATCATAGACCAAAGGGTTAATAACGTAGATGACTATATAAAAATTGACGTTAATTGTATCGAAGTAAAATTTGATCTAATTTGCTAGTTCTGATGTTAAGAAGAACCTTTGCCAAAGTATTTAGACAATTTTAACGATTCCAGCGAAATTTAATTACACTTCACGAAGTTAGCAGGATTTTAAACGAATACTAAAAAACGACATTAATTATTACTAAACCTTGATATCTATCTACGTTTCCAAACCAAGGTGGACGATCTTAAAATAGTTCGTGAATTACGGCTGTACAGCCTAACGAAATTTCACGACGTTCCTCGCGTGACCAGCATGAATTTCACAAGGAATCGAGGCCCCCGAAAAAATTCCTCTCCGAGGAATCACTCGACGTTTCGCCGTGTTTTCAAAATTCGACGATTTCCGACGGTTTGAAATCGAAGGTGGAAAGTGGAAACGGTGGAATTCGAACGGTGGAATTCGAACGAGAATCGATTACTATCGCGTGAACGTGTGCGAATGATCGGGTGGTTGATCGAACGAACAGGGGCACGATGGAAAAAAAGAAGAAAGAGCGAGGTGTTGTGCAATCGGTGAAATGACGTGTCCCTAATGCCGCGTTGATCCATGATGTGAGTCAAGGTGATTGCGAAAAAGAAATGACAACATAACATACCGCATTATACCCATAAATGGGCCAGGCATTATATGCGCCGGGGAAACGGCATTGATATTGGACGGCTCTTTAAAAGGTAACAGTAAGTTACGTGAGGTTAGACACCCGGCTCCGGGTGAAAGAGAGAAATTTATTGCTCAATCCCGCGTGGAAGGTCCCCGATGACAATGTCCACTTCCAGAGAATCTCGTTCCGTGGTCCGACCACTCGACAACTGTCACTACTTCCACCCTATCCCATATTATTATCTAGATCGTCCTTAACACTAGATTTACGGATGTTTTTGAATACCTATCTTTCTAGAGACTCGTCAGATTTACAGGAAAAGAAAACTACGTATTTTCTTAAAAAATAAGACCATGAGTTTAATTTAAAAACAATTACGATATTGATAAATTTAATATAAGTTGATTAAATCTATTAATATTGTATAATTAGAGATACTCACCCGTTAAATTGACGGATCCCGTAAATCTCCTGTCTTTCTATCGTTGAAAAAATAAGACATATTAGCTAATCTAATTATTTATCTAAGACATTCCACGTGTAAATAAATTCGCTTCTATAGGAGAAACGAAAGATCTCGATCGAGAGATATTAGGATAGAGACGATAGGGATGATTTAAAAATGGCGCAGATAACGTCAGAGATATTCCATTCGCGTTTCCATCGTCGGTCTTCCGAATTTATTCCGGCGATAGCACGCGCGTAACTACAGTCAACGAATGCTAATTAATAGTAATTTTAAATACTTTGACGTCATCCTAACAATGGCTCGTAATAATTGTTCGCGTTCCACGCTGATGAACTTCATTCGTGTGATGATATTCCTCAAAAAAAGGTCGATTTGACGTTAACGATCATTTCGAATTGAGCATATAATTATTGTCCTCTGAAATGAATTAGTCTAACCGATTTATATTTGACATTATTTGTATGACAGAAGTATATACTCACTATACGTAGAAGAAACAGTAGAAAATTGCACTGATAAGAAATTAGCGAGTAAAATTAAAAAGGTACTGTTTGGGTATAGCGAGTATTTAGGTATATAGAAAAGGAAACCGGAAGTGACCGGTGACCGGAAAAACAGGCGTATATGGTACGGCGAAGAATATCTGCATTATCGAAAACCGCAGAGAGAAGAGGCTCCCCACTTTTCCTTGACAGAGTGGACTTTCTTCGTCGATGGATCAGTAGTGCAAAAGCACTGCCGGCAAAACAGTCGTCGCGTGTCTTTGGCCAACGAATAGCCACGCTCGATCCTCCGACGATTCCCTCCGTCTCGTAGATCCTACGATCAACAAGTGACATGGATATTTCTTGCTCCAACTATTCCGAATACTCGTTGAAAATCTCCTGACTAAGAAAGTGAGCTGCCTCTCGAACGCTGATCGACGGTACCGTTCGTTCTTCCATTTTGGATTTGGATATATTCGATGTGGAAATCCGGAACGTAAGCGGAGATTCATTTTTCCAATCTTCTCTCTTTTCTCTATATTTTTCCCTTTTCTTCTTCGTCTTCGAGATTTTGAAATATCGCGGAAGTTATTTGTAGAAACGCGATTTTTCGTTTCCTGGTTTAACATAATATTTCGGAATTTGGAAATTTTCTTTTTGACAACTTCTTTTGCGATTCAAGTTCGAGAAAGGGGATAGTTTTATTTTCTATATCTTTTTCCGTTCTCTTTCCTTTTTTTTTTCTTCGTCTTCGTGGTTTTAAAATATCGCGGAAGTTATTTGTGGAAACGCACATTTTTATTTCGTGCTTGAACATAATATTTAAGAATTTGGAAATTTGCTTTTTGACAACTTCTTTCGCGATTCAAATGTGAGAAAGGGGATAGTTTTAATTGTTCTTTCTATTGAAGTGCAGTATGAATAATCTCTCTTTTCTCTATCTTTTTCCGTTTTCTTTCTTTTCCTTCTTCGTCATCGAGATTTCAAAATATTCACGGAAGTTATTTGTGAAAACGTAAATTTTTGTTTTGCGCTTTAACATAATATTTCGGAATTTTTTAATTTTCTTTTTGCAAACCTGTCTAGCTTCTTCTTTCCTTTCTCTCTTCTTTCTCGATTAAAGTTCGAGAAAATTTTAAATTGATTAAAGTTGGTCAAAGTTAAATCGGTTAATTGTTCTTTCCATTAAAGTGCAGTATGTATAATCACGCAGAACGTCGAATTTAACTTTCGATGCGTCGACTGCGCGATAAGAATGATCTTGTAATATAAGACTCCTTTCGTATTTATTAATTTCTTTATCGCGTTTTCCACTAAATCGAAGGGTTATCACAGGTCATGACCTCTTAATTGTTAATAAAAAAACAAATATAGGCTAATGACACATATTTCGGTTATTAAAACGGATCTATCCACTGTTAATCATCCATCATTCACAAGAACTTATCATTCTCTAAATACTCGAAGAAAAAATATCTGTTGAATCTTTAAAAATTAAAAAGCATAATCGTGAATCATAAAATCATAATCACAGTATCACGAAGACTCTTATAATCTCGCAATAACGCGAACGATTTAACCGGTATCCTATAAAACCATGAAAGCTATTTGTGTCATACTAATCTACGATACACGACCAATATATTATCGATACTCCAATAAGATTAATTACCATTAATAGCAGTATCCGTAATATCGGTAGCGGATTACGATACAAGCCTCTCAGTATCGTAATTTATTTCCTTCTTATTGGATTCTTCGGAAAGTCATTCCTTCTTTTCTTTTTTTGGTGAAAATGAAACACGATTTTTTTAAAGCGACGTTTCATTTGAACACGAACGATCGAATTCGATGAATTTAACCTTTCTGCAATCTCGCGAGTTGTTATTCGGCGGTTTGCATCTATCGATGCCTTTATTTCGTCTTCATCGACTTCAACGGGCTTTCCAGAACGCGGTGCAAATTTTGAAAAGAAAGAAAGAAAGAAATTTTGCAAACGAATTTTAGCATTGTCGTTCAGTCGATACATCTTCTCCATACGCATCGCGTAATTTTCGCCACGCTTGAACCGCATTTTTACCTTTTCGATGGTAAAAGAGTAAAATACGCCGAAAATGCTGCTTTCGATTTTCCATCTTTGATAGGGCACCGAACGAAAACTATCGCCAAGAATCGAACAAAATTTTTAACAAACAAGCCTTGCTATATCAGCTATCAAAATATATAACGATTATGCGGCTTAAGCGTGAAGTTGGCTGTGAAAAAATACAATTAACTCCCTTGTTGGGAGAAAAGGAAGTTACTTTTCGAACAACCGAATATTTCTCCTCGCAACTGTCGTTCGATTCGGTTCATTGAAATATCATGGAGGATCTAATCGGACTGAGAGATCTGAAATACCGTGATCTCTGCTTCGTGAGTCACCGATCGATCTCGGAGTGTAGCTCGTTAGGAGATTCATCGAACTGTTTGATGGTTAAGCGCGAATGTCAGCGCCTGTTCGCGGCAAAGTTGGCCGAGTCCGAGTTTCGCTCTCTGGTTCTTTCGCTCCGTCGCGTCGGAGGGACGCGACGCGTCGCGACTGCGAATGCGCGCCGCCAAATACGTCCAAGTTTGTTTTCAGCGCAGCTGCAGAGCCGCTAAATGGGGAGAAACCAGCGACGATTTAACGTTCGTTCGTCGAAAAATTATGGACACCGTCGAAATTGTTCTTTGCACGCTGATTCACTCGCTCGAGGGTCCTCAGATGTATAAAGGAGAATATTCAGCGAAGAAACGAGCGTCGAACGGTTTTTAATTCGTCGGGATTAATTTAGAGATCCTATAGCGTAGAAAAAGGTGAAAATATACTAATATAAAATAGTAATATAATACAAAATGAAAATAATTTTAATTGAATTAAAAATAAGCGAGTGGATCTTCGAGGGAATACGATTAATTCGATTTATCGGTTAGAGTCCTCTGATATATAAAGGAGAACATTCAAGAGCGGTTTTAAATTCGTCGAGATTAATTTAGGGATCCTATAGCGTTGAATAATTATCTCAACGTTATCATTCTTAGGGTAAAAAAAAGGTAAAAATATGGATATAACTTAAAATTAAATTAAAAATAAGCTAGTGGATCTTTGAGGGAATACGATTATTCGATTTATCGTTTAGAGTCTTCTGACATATAGAAGAGAACTTTCAAGAACGGATTTAAATTCGTCGAGATTAATTTAGAGATCCTATAGCGTTGAATAATTATCTCAACGTTATCGTTCTTAGCGTAGAAGAAGGTGAAAATAACGATATAACTGAGAATTAAAAATAAACGAGTGGATCTTCGGGGGAATACCATTATTCGATTTATCGTCTAGGGTCCTCTGACTTCAAAAGCAGTTCTTAATTCGTCAAAATTAATCAGAGATCCTATAGAGAGCCTCGAATAATTATCTCAACGTTATCGTTCTTAGAGCTGAAAAAGACGAAAATAACCCTGTAAATTAAAGAGTATCCTATACATCTGTTCTCAATGGATTAAAAATAAGCGAGTTTATTGGATTTATCGTCTAAATATGAGAGACCGTAGAAAAGGTCCGAGATAGCGCCTTAAAAGGCATAAAACAGGAATGTTCTCAGAAATGGCGCAGACTCTCGGTTAGTCTGTGTATGCTCCAGCGAACAGATTTCTTTTATGTCTACAATCTGTTTTACACGCGTAAATATAGATCTATATAAGATGACATTGCGAGAAGTCCTTGCAATGGTCGGCTCTGCCTCGGTTTATGGCGCCTCTCTTCCGTAACTGGAAGTGTCGTCCGCATAAATTTCATCGTAGGCGAACGGAGACAGGTGAAAGACAGATGGGTCTCAGAAGGTCCATTATGTCACGGTTCGAGTTCGAGCATTAGAGATACTGAAAACTTCATTTCGCGATGACAACCGTGCGGCTATAAATCAAAGTATCAGTCTCGGTGTTCGAACAGGTGATGTGTCTTTCCGCGAAAGCTGCAACCCGAATAAATCGTTGAAAGGCAGAAAATGGACCGAGGTGGTCGCGTGCGTGGTCCAGCGTGAAACAATTAAACGTAATTCAAAGAAAGGCGACAGAAAGTTTACAACGGCTGAGGGGGAAAAAAGCGAAACAATCGAGCCTTTCTTTTTCGGCGACCTTAATTTCCGAGGGTCTAACGAGGGCGTGTCCGTGGCGGAGACGTGCAATTAGTAATGAAAAACGGTAATATGCGTTGGCACTCGTGTCATACGAGCAACGAGATCAGTCTCGAACGGTCTGTTCAACTTTCGCTCCCTATATGGACTAGAGCCCCGACGAAGACGTTTCCCATCTCGCTCTTATCACTGCCCCCTTCCATCTCTCTCTCTCTCTCTCTCTCCTCTCCCTTTACCTGATTTCGTCTCTATGTATCTAGAACATTTCCAATTCGATTTTGACCTTTCGGTTCGTTTCCAATCGAGCTAGACGCGTGAAAGATGAATCCGATGACACGGGGATATTAAACACTTCACGAATACCGCGAGGACGAAGAAAAACTCGTCGAGTCGAGGTTTGATCGACGCGTGATCGCAAACTCTATGTATCTAGAACATTTCCAATTCGTTTTTGACCTTTCGGTTCGTTTCCAATCGAGCTAGACGCGCGATTTTCGTCGACGAGCAACGAAATAGGAATCCTATAACCCGGGGATATTAAAAATTTCACAAATACGGCAAAGACGAAGAAAACTCGTCGAATGGAAGTTTGTTCGCTATGTGAACGATAAAAGTAACGACGCCGATGGTCAAATCGCAAGGGATGACCTCGATGGTGGACGTAAGAGTCACGGAAATGCCGGTATTCGGGACAAGGCCGTACTTTGAGATCGCTTACTCCCGTTAACAGGGTAAAACCTTTCGGTGCTTTAAGCTTGCCAGAGTTTACTCCGTTTCCTTCGCGACGGTTCTGCCAATTCGCGTTGAATGCGTTTATGCTCGCACTCGAGTTACGCGTTATCGTTGTCAGCAAGAAAAATTGCGTTCTGTAGCGCGAGATCTCAGAATGCGTCCGATAAGAGTAACGAATACGCACCATCTAGGATTGGTTAGGACATTCGAGATAAATTTAAAGTAATCAAGCGTGTACGCTCGAAAGCGTAACACAGATTTGGATAGACAGTGTTTCATCTCCAAATTCTACGTCTATCCCAATTTTTCAATTTGTCAGGATTATCTCGCAACGAAAATAAAACGTTCGGCGTATAATATTTCGGAAAAATAAACGTTCGGTATATAATAATCCTTGAACCACGAGTCGAAATATCTGTTTTCTCTGGAAGCCTTCTCGTTACTTCTAATTTCCTCGTTTTCGTTTACAGCCTGATTACTACAGGGACGCAGCCCACTTCCGGCTGGTCGGCGAAGGACCTCAGTACCGGCTGGAAATACCGTACGCGAAGCTCGACTTTACGGGAACGTACTCCGTAATAGCGCGGAACTGTCATGGGGAGGCCAAAGCGGTGATTTCTTTGCAGATCTACGCGAAAGGTAGTAAACGTTCACGATCCGAGAGAAACAAGATCGAACAAGTTGACAATTTGCCTAGACGAATGGCTTATTATGTTTCCAGGTCAAGGCAAGGAGGAGAAAATGAAGAAATCCGGGGTCACACACGGGTAAGCGGTATCTAGATTAGCGCGGAGATAAACCTCGCTGTTCGCCGCGGCGAGTGACGAAAACGCGGAGTTTTGCGAGAAAAAGATTTAGTTTCCGGCGAATCAACGTCGTTCGCGTTTAACGAATAAGCTCTGATTGGCAGGAAGGTGCTGACTTTGCCGGTAGTCACGAGGGAGCTGCGAGATCTCAGATGCTGCGACGGCGACGCTGTTACCCTTGAATGCAAAGTACACGCTACACCCGAGGCGCCATTAGTGCGTTGGGAACGTGGAGGAAAGGTAAACCTCCATTGCCTATTTGTCTTTCTAATACACCGTGTTCGTTCGTCTCGAATCGCTTCTTTCGTCGCTTGAGAATCCAACAAAATTCGCTTGAAAGCGAACACACTTTCCAATCTAACGCGATGCTCGTATTATCGTTTCTATCAGATCTAGTAATAATTAACGCAGATTTACCGGCTATTTAAATATACCTACTTCTACCAAGACCAGGCAGAATGAGTTTTCTTTAAAAAAGTGCTTAGTTGTGTTTCGAGTCTTTATTTACTGTTCAAAAGTGACCAAAAATTTTAACCCTGGATCCGCGAAATAAGGTATATAAGGTATACAGTTCAAACGCAAACTTTTCGCAGCGAAGCTTGTTAATTACGCTTCGCACTTTCTGTATGTATCGCGTGTTTGTAGATTATATTGTTGAAGTTAACGGCAAGCAGGATTTTAAACAAATACTAAGATACGACGTTAATTATTACTAGACCTGATAATATTTATTACTTGTCAACCTTTCGCGATGTTATTCACGAATGGTTTTTCAATGCAGATTCTTCAGCCGGGTGGCGATTTCTCCGCGGAATTCGACGGAGAAACCGCTCGTCTGTGTATCCAGCATGTGTATCCGGAAGACGAGGGCGAGTACACCTGCGTGGCATATAACGACCTCGGGAAAGCGTTCACGTCGGCGTGCCTAATAGTGGATGGTAATTTGCTGTTTAATTCACCGCACTTTTAATAAGGCGATGTTAAAACGCTCGCGATACAGTCACGTGGAACCTTCGTTTTAAATATTATTCAATTACCGCTGCATTTGTAATGTAAATCGTATCTCGAGCATGACTAAAATCTGGTTTCATTGGAGCCTTACCTGATAAAAAACGTGTTTTGCTGCCTACGTTTCCGAGGCGTGTAACGGGAACGGTTAAACGAAAACAACTACATGTTGCTGAATTAATCCGGTTAAATTCATTACAGTGCCCGAAGGGAAGGAAAATGTTTTAAGCCAAAGATTAACGAGACCAGCAGGGCTTTTGTCGGCAGGATCCACGCCGAGATCGACGCCACGATCCACGCCGATCAGAAGCTTGTCACCAGCAGTATCGCGTAAGTGTGACAAATTTTAACATTTTCTTCGAAACGTTTTAAATTTAAAGAACCTTTTCTATAACGATTCTTCGCGTTTCGTACGTTCGTATTCCTTGTCCATTATTAACCCTTTGGAGACGAATGTCATAATATACATGGAAGTTTTGTAATTTCTCAGAATAAAAGCTTCATGGAATACAGCGAAAAATAATTTTTGCATTGTCGTGAATGTCGCCGATATTTTTTTATTCGGATAATTATGTGAGATTTGTTATTTTTAATCGTTTAGTATACACCAAACGTATCGTTAGCTTCGTTTCTCGTCCGCAAAGGGTTAATTAACTTCGAGTGTAATAATCCGTCACGAAGAAACAATTAAATTACAGATGGTCGAGAATTAAGGTCCCCACAGCTTCTCCCGCGAAGCAGGTCGATGTTACGACGTCCAAAGATCAGTCCTCCGAAATTTTACGCGGTGCCCCATAATCGAGTGGTGGAAGAAGGTGAAACAGTGCGATTCCAGTGCGCGGTGGTTGGCCATCCGACGCCATGGGTGAAATGGGACAAAAACGGTATAATCGTGACGCCGACCGCGAGGATCTCGATAAAGGAGAGAGAGGATGTGAAGATACTGGAGATCGTCGAGGTCACTCAGGAGGACGCCGGATTGTACAGGGTGATCGTTGAGAACGATTATGGTCGTATCGAAGCCAGTGCACGCTTGGAAGTAATAAGTACGTGACATATTCATGAATATACCTTTACTGTACCGTTAAACGAATACAAACGATGCAAATCGTAAGGTGGACATTTGTCGGACCACAATCGCGATTTTCGTGAACGTAAAAAATTAAACAGTTAAATATCGGATTGTTCGGAAAGTCATTTTGTTTATTTTGCTAAAAATCAAACACGATTCGCGTAATTACGAACAGTCGAATTCGACGAGTTTCACCTCTCGGCAATCTCGCGAGTTGTTATTCGTCGGTTTGCATCTATCGATGCCTTTATTTCGTCTTCATCGACTATCGGTATTGTTTCTAATCTTCGCAATTACCGATGCTGTTCGAAAAGATCGTCAGTTGCTTGGACAAGCTGCTCGATCCATCAGGACCAGGAGCGCGTCGCCTAGGACGTACCCATCTTTTAGCAGAAGTCTCCTGGACACGACCAGCAGAATAAACGGAAGACTGTATCTCGATTGCTGCGTCAAAGGATCTCCTAGTCCAACGCCAACGTGGTTCAGGTAAATGAAAACGAATAAAAAGAATATTCCGGTACGAAACGTTCTTATCGAGACACGAGTCTTTCAACGAAAAATATTAACAGAAGGGACAATAAATCCGGGAACGGAAGTTTCGCATTTCGATGGAAAATATTAATAAGCAAATGATTCCAGAAAACAAAATATTAATAAACAATAATTCCAAAAAAAAGAAAGGAATAAAAAGAATATTCCAGTATGAGATGATGTTCCTATCGAGACGCGAGTCTTTCGCGTTTCGACGGAAGGTGTTAATAAACAAATAATTCCAGAAACGGAAGACCGTTGGAACGATCGATTCGAATAAAAAGGTACTTCGATGGTAAAACCGCGAAAGTCGAAATTTCCAAAGTGAAAGCGAGCGACGCGGGTGAGTATACCTGCGTGGCAACGAACGTTCTTGGTTCTACGAAGAATACCTGTCAGGTAAGTAGCCTAACAAACAAATAGTCTAATCAAACGGAAATTCGGCTTTTCGCGAGGAATTATCTCGATTTTAATCGCTTCTTCACAGGTGACCGTTCTCGATCCTTACTGTCCGTCCACGTGTGACAAGGAATCGCCAAGATTTCTCCAGTCCCTTCCAGAAGAGTCTATCGTCATGGAAGGTCACTGTTACGAACTTCAAACGAGACTCGCGGGTAATAAGAACATAATAAACAGATAATAGTAGCCGTTAATTGAGTTGCTTCGTGTAAATGTTTGCCAATGTGATTCGATGCCTGTTAAATGTTGGTTGTTCAGGTACACCGCCGTTCTCGGTGACATGGTTGAAGGATGGACGTGAGATACCTGACAATGATTACTGTAAATACGTCATATACGGCGACGGCGGAGTCGCTCTTAGATTATCTAATGTTTGCCCGCAAGACGCCGGCGAGTATACCTGTCTTGTTCGAAATAATTTCGGGGAAGCGTCCAGCAATGGCCTATTCGCCGTTCAAGGTATATAAACCCGTTGACATTCCAAAGAAATCGCCATAAAGAACTTAATTCTCATCGTACCGGTCTTTTGCACCTACCTATTCTTACCATGAATATAATCACGATTATTATATTACAATTATTATACTATAATATAACATATCATCTGATTATTCAATTTCGCGCTTTTCGTTTTTCTTGTAACTTATATTTTATAGTTAAAAATTCTTCACCTATACTATTATATTAATTATTAATAATAATATTTTATATAGCGAAAAAAAGCTTATTTCTAGCTATAAACAATAAGCTACGAGAAAAACAAGAAACGAGAAATTGAATAATCAAATGATATAAGAATTTACAAAGAGTCAAACGAGCGAAGGAAGTAGCAATGAACGTACAATTTTAAAGTAAATTTTGAAAGAAATCATTTGACCCCGCTATCATATTTAGTGTTAACCCTTTCGAATCAATATCGATGTTCTTATCGAAACGTGTCTCAGCGTAACGTTCCTTTCTTCGTATTAAAATTACACAGCAACTAACGAAATGTTTCTCACTTTTTGTGCACAGATTATAAAGGTATACCGAAAATGGCGCCACAGTTCACGAAAACTCCACAGTCAGTAGTGACGTCGAAAGGCGAGACTGCCTGTTTCTGCACTCGAGTGCAATGCGGGAAACCCATGGAGATCACGTGGACGATGAACGGGAAAGACGTGAGGGAAAATTCAAGGTGCAAGGTAGGTCGAAAAATGTACAATATTATTAGGTGTTTCGGAAAATCATTTCGTTTTTTCCCAACACAGGACCTAATTGTATTTTTTCACAACCAGCTTCACACTTCAGCCGCATAAATAGAAAACAAACTAAATGACTTTCCGAACAACTAAATAATATAACGTTACGATAATAACACGATAACACGATGCAAATTTACCCGCTCTGTAGGTTGAAAAAGACGACAACGTTAGCATCCTCAGGATACACGACGTGCAACCTCGAGATATCGGCGAGATTCGGTGCACAGCATCGATGTCAGGAAAAGGACCATCGATCAGTTGCACGGCAGAATTGCGATTGAATCGAAGGACGGAACGTTTCGAAAATTCGAAGCATCGCGATATCTCGACCGAAATTCGCAAGGAGAAACCTCCAAAGGGTCCGAACTGCGCTCGTAACAATTCCTCGCGAAGAACTATCAGAGACGAACCCTCGTTGATACCTCGAAGTCAACGATACGAATCGCCATCGCGAATCAGATCGTCCTCGTTACCTGTAAGATGCGTTCCGAGTCCCAAACATCCGTCTCCTTTAACCACGAGGAAGAATATTCCACCGAGTCCGTTACTCGACGCCAGAAAAGCGGCCGTAGATAAAACAAAGAAGAGGAAGGACCTCGGTCCGAAGAAATTGGTTCGCAAGGTGACTCAACGAGTGTACAGGAGACCTGGCGATCAAAGAATATCCTCTTCGGACGAGGAAATGAATGACGATGATTCCAATGAGAAGTCTTCCATGGCGTCGAAAGGAATTATCTCGAAATTAATGGAGAAGGAAGAAGAACGCGCGAAGAGTTGCTCGAAGATGGCTGCTGATCTCTGTAAGACTGATAACGACACGAAGAGGAGCCAGGATGTAACAGGCTGCAATAAACACGATGACACACCGATAATATGCATGGAACGTGCACCGGAAGAGACTGAGGAGCCTTCGGTTCCGTTGAAAGAGGACGTGACGAAAGAGGAGAAAGTTGAGACCAGGTCCGAGGAGTTGGTAGCAGCAGCGATCGTGAAGGTGCCAGCTGACGTCACGGTGTTCCAAGGAAACAGGGTGGTCCTCAGGGTCACGTATCGAGGCCATCCGGAACCACGTGTCAAGTGGCTTCGAGCGGTGAATATCGTTTATACGTTTCGCTCTGTTCCCCTGTCAAAACGTCAAGCCAAGCTTCACGTTTAACTCTCTCGAACAAAACACAAGAAGTTTTCTTTCTGAAAGATCCGACTGCCCGGACAGGGGAACAGTAATTTCTTTATGCCAGATGCTTGTTGATCGAAATCGATACACGTTCGAGAGAAAGAAGTACAGTGAAACCTGTTTTTGCACGGTAGATAGAGATCGCATAAAAGAAACCGCAGAAAAAAATATTCGGAAATTTCATAAATACTTACATGTAATAAACAACTTTGTACGACACACTACGGAAAATTTTTTTTATGCGATGCAGAGGGACCGTATAAAATAAGTCGCACTTAGAGAATACGTCGGTTATTTACGATATACACGAGAAAGTGCTTCCAAACGAAATGAATAATTAAATTACACGTGGAAACATTTTAAAAACATTGAACCATGTTGTAAAAACAGCTGATGTGACCCATGCTGTTTTACTGGCCGTGAAATATGAATAATTGAATGTACATTGTCAGGAGACTGTTTAAAACAAATGAACAGAGCGTCTTGAAGTGTATATGTATATGTACACTGATAGAAAACGTTACAGCGGTGTCAACGGCGTTGAAATTCTTATACCGCATAAACAAATCGCACGAAAGAAATCGCACAAAAATAAAATCGTACAAAAAAAACAAAAACAGGTTTTACTGTAATACAGCGTGAATTTGACGGTGGGTTACTGGGTTCCAATTATGCGATATTAACAGATTTAATTAAATTATATTAAGTCTGTCAGTATTGCGATTGTTTTCCAATTAACCCTTTGCACTCGAAATTCGACTGTCGGTCACCGTAAAATGTTGAAAATTATTAATCATAATTAATTAACACGTTGAATGCCAAATCACCCAGATATGGGTGACGGCTGTTTCCACTGGGATTTCCGAGGTACATATCGTTGGAAACACCACGATTTAGCATAAATATCTAACTAAAGTGTAAGCATTCGAATACTCGAGTGCACGATACTCGCGACTATAGTGATCACGGTTACGAAGGTTATCGTTTATATTCGCTCGTGAGTCACTTCTAGTCGTCGTGCCAATCTGCACTCGGTTACGGTCAATCGAGCGTATTTAATCGAGAATTCTGATTAAAGGGTCGAGAGTTGACTCCGAATAAAAAGACTGCGATCACCTATGGCGGCGGTGTGTCTTGCCTGGTATCGGACGACGTCACCGCGGACAACGCCGGCAAATACGAAGTATCCGTGGAAAATCAGCTTGGAAAGGACCGAAGATGCTTCAGCGTTGCTGTCGAAGGTACGTGACATTCGCTGTGAAATAAAAATTCTATTCAACGGAACCGTTAGTCGCGACGATTAAACGACCGATTCCTTCGGAATCGCGTGTACGTTGCGTAACTCGTATGGAAATGAAACACTCGTTCAAACAATCGCATACACGGGGATCACGAACACTAGAACAGGATCCGCGTGTGTTTACAAAGCTTTGGAACGAGCCGCGTTACGTCACGCGTTTCGGCGCCGGATATCTCGTGCCTCTATAAACCTTGTTTTCGTAGCCGAAGGTTGAAGACAGTTTACGATATAAGAAACGCTAGTTGCTCGAGTGGTCTCAAGGAGTGTGGATAAACATTCGTCGTTGCCTGTACACGTCCCTCGGATTCCTGCGAAAGGTGAAAATTCGATTGAAAAATGCGAAAGGAAAAGCGTAGAAATAGAAGAGGATAAAGAGGATTTTCTATTAACCCATTTGCATGTTCGGTCTAAAGAGAGTGTTTCAAGTCTTTGATTGAAATTATGCGTAACAAACAAACTCTTCTTTATATTTAATCCAAAAATTATACGTACTCTAGAATAAAATTACTTTATAAGACGTTATAAAGTAAGTGTTTGCTTTTTTAAGTAGCTGAACGGTAAATAAATTTAAAATAGACTTAAGAATAGTTACTTGGTGCGGATTATTCGGTCAATTATGCAAATGGGTTAACCCTTCGGGGACGAATGCCATAATACACGTGGAAATATGTTTATTCTTTAGAGCGAAAGTTGCTTGGAATACAGCGGAAAGTAATTTTAACATTCTATGTTTCTCGTCCGCAAAGGGTTAAATCCGAACACGTGTATCTTGAGCAAATAATTACTCTTTCAACACAGTGTGCCAGTGTTTTTCCTCTACACGTTGAATCACGGCAGAAGCGGTTAATTAACACACGAAAGTGCGTTCTTCGGTGAAAGTGGTTCGGTGAGAAAATGCGAAACGTTGGTAAAAGTGAAAAGGCTGCATTCCGAAAATCTTCCAACAGAATAACAACCATTCGATCGTCATAACAAGATCGACAAAATTCATAAACGCTGCAACAGGCGAGAAAAGAAAAAGAAATATAGAAAAGTCGCGCACGGAAAAATGGTGGAAAATCGTACGAACCTAATTGGAACGAGGATTTCGACTAATCCCGGAACTTGACACGTCTGCGAGCGGAATTTAAAACGAAAGATCCATTGTTACACGTGCGGGAGCGAAAACTATAAATGGAAAACAAATATAGAAAAATCGCGTAAGGAAAAATGCCGGAAAAATCCTATGACCTTCCGAACTAATTGGATCGAGGATTTCGACTAATCCTGAAGCTTGACTCGTCTGCGAGCGGAATTTAAAACGAAAGATCCATTGTTACACGTGCGAGAACGAAGATAATAAATGGAAGCGCAATATAGAAAAATCGCGTAGGGAAAAATGCCGGAAAAATCCGGAAAAATCGTATGAACTTCCGAGCTAATTGGATCGAGGATTTCGACTAATTCTGGAGCTTGACTCCTCTGCGAACGGAATTTAAAACGGAAGATCCATTGTTACACGTGCGTGAGCGCGTGTCACACGGTCCAGTTCCTCTTCTTATGTACAAGGCAGACGACAGTCTCACGTGACGTGTCGCGCAATAATTCCTCCTTCCCTCGTTTCTTCTTCCACCCCCACTATCTCTTTCGTCTACGCTTCCTCTTTCCTCGGGATCACGATACGACGCGGCAGTACTGAAAAAGTGCGTGCGCCGTCTAAGCTCGGCCAAGTCGATACTCTTCTAGAATGACTTCTAGTGCCGAAACCAAAAACAAATCTTCATTTCGCCTCATCGTCTAATTATCGCCGAGGTTTCCAAGGTTCGGTGTCGTTTCGTCGACTCGTGAGAAGAAGATCCGTCCCTCGATAGAATGGGTAATATACTTATCAGCCATGGCTAAGACGATTCATCGAAAGCTGTATGAAATCGTCCACAAAACCGATCATCATCGTATACTGTGCTTAGATAACTCCTCGAACAGTGACACTATCCGATAAAAATCTTCCAAGAATCTTGCGAAATCGAACAATTCGCCTTCACGTGCAACGATGCAACTTTCCAGCTTCGACATGCACTTCTACTTGATTCAATCGACTTGGACTAATGTCAGCAAACAGGAACGCAGTCGTAACTTTTTGTTTATCAATTCAAACGACGAAACTTTGAACGTGACGCACTTGAAGTATACTCGTCGTCTGGCGTGTTTAGAAAAACTAGCAGCGTGAGAAATAAAGACAACACCGAGGCAACACGTGTTGTACTCGCTTATAGCGAACACGGACGTTTCGTTTCGAGTTTAAAGCGTTTCGCGAGAGCTAACGGAGAAAAGAGATAATTAGGAGGAAAGATGACGAGGTGATTACGAACCTTGGGACGTAATAAATTCTGTTTTAGGTCCGCCCGACCCGCCAGCGGGAATTCCAACGGTGTGCTGTTCGACGGGAACGGCGACCATCAATTGGCGGTCGTCTCCTTACGATGGCGGTTGCACGGTTACCGGTTACACCGTGGAAATCAGCCGCGCAGGTGAAAATACCTGGACGACGATAGCGGAATCCTGCCTCTCGCTGAGTCTCACGCTTGTTGGGACAGACGCTGTGATACCCGGCGAGAGATATCGGTTTCGCGTGAGAGCTGAAAATATTCACGGTGTGAGCCAGCCCGGAGACGAGTCTCAATTCGTCCGGATCCCCAAGGAGGGAGAAACGTGTTTGCAGGACGACGAAGAAGGTACGTTTAAGAGAAAATATAAGAGAAAGGTGAAGCGTTGATAATAATTAAGAATCTAAAGAGTTCGAGCCACCGTTCGAGGCTCGAATAGTGGAAATGAAGAGAAACGTCTTCTATACGTCTATCTATACTAACGATGATTAAAAATTTAAAGAGTTCGAGTCACCGTTCGAGGCTCGAATAGTGGAAATGGAAAGAAAGGTCTTCGTTTATCTATATTAACGATGATTAAAAATTTAAAGAGTTCGAGCCACCGTTCGAAGCAAGAATAGTGGAAATGGAGGATGGGAAATTGTTCAACGATCGTTACGAGGTGTTGGAGGAATTGGGCAAAGGTCGATACGGGACCGTTCGAAGAGTGATCGAGAAGACTTCGAACACGAGTTTCGCGGCCAAGTTCGTGAGGACCATCAAAACGAAGGATCGAGCGCAGGTTCGCGAAGAGATCAGGATAATGAACATGTTGCGGCATCCGAAGCTACTTCTTCTGGCGGCTGCTTTCGAGAGTCCTCGAGAGATCGTAATGGTCACGGAATAGTAAGTTAGAAAATATTTTCCTGCGTAGAAATCTATCTATAGAGTAATCGATCTCTCATGTTTTACGTGTCTTTCTTCAGTATTTCCGGAGGCGAACTGTTCGAGAGGGTGGTCGCCGACGATTTTACCTTGACCGAAAGAGACAGTATACTGTTCATGAGACAAATCTGCGAGGGGGTCGAGTATATGCATCAGAACAAAGTGGTACACTTGGATTTAAAGGTAATTATATTTAGTAAAGTAAAGTATTATATTTTACATCTCGATTTTCACGATAATCCTGCGTTACATTTACAGCCGGAGAACATAATGTGCAGAACGCGAACTTCCCACCAGATCAAGCTGATCGACTTTGGCCTGGCACAGACCCTCAAACCGGACACACCGATCAGAGTGCTTTTCGGCACTCCGGAATTCATTCCGCCGGAAATCATAAGTTACGAGCCGATCGGCACCGAGTCGGACATGTGGAGCGTCGGTGTGATCTGTTACGTTCTGTAAGTAAACAACATATTAGGTTCTTCGGAAAATCATTTCCTTTTTTCCCAACAGACGACCTAATTGTATTTTTTCAAAGCCAGTTTTACGCTTAAGTCTTGTAAAAAAAACGAAATGACTTTTCAAACAACGCAATATATAAAATATCTCGTTAAACAAAGCAACACGGTCGTAAATGTTCAGCTTAACCGGTCTGTCGCCATTCATGGGCGACAACGACGCCGAAACGTTCGCCAACATCACGCGAGCTGACTACGATCTGGAGGATGAGGCCTTCGACGCGATCTCGAACGACGCTAAGGACTTCATTAGCGGTCTGCTCGTGAAACGAAAAGAGTACGTGTCTCACCGATATCTCTTACCCTCTTTATCTCTGTTTCACATCAAACAGTCGCGGTTATCTCGCGTGTAAATGGACTTGCAGGTCGCGAATGTCGGCGAGAGAGTGTTTAGAGCATCCTTGGATGGCGCAACACGCGGAAGCTATGAGCAGGATAGCCTTGCCGACAGAAAAGCTGAAGAAATTCATCGTACGAAGAAAGTGGCAGGTAAGTGTCAGCTGTTATTTCCTTCTATCGTTTGTTGTTCCGCTAGATTGCGTTAGATTGCGTTAGATTGTTTTTGAGCTTGTTTAAACGCGACCCCTTCAAGGTAACTTAACAACGACACCCAAACGAATCGTACGTTATTCCTGATGCAAACGTATAAAATAAAAAAATTCTCGTTCATCCTTGCCTGTTCTAATCGCTCGAGAATTTCTTTATGCGTAACTTTTAGTTTGCTTTCGTGAAGAGCAACATTTGCCACTTTAGTCGCGCTAATTCGAGCATGGATTTCACGTGTTGCGTGTCCGTGTGCTTTCGTTTGTTGCGATAGAAAACAGGAAACGCCATTCGTGCACTTGGAAGGATGGCAATCCTTTCGGCGAACAGCAGACGAAGTCCAACCGCGACCGCGGAGTCTTCGCCAACCTCGGATCCTCCGAATCCGATCGAATCGGCACGACCGATCGACTTTGAAACCTCTGCCGAGGAACAAAAGCTTCGTGACATTGACGGCGTGACAGAGAAGAACGGCACGAGTCCGACAGAGCTGGACGAGAGAGAAGAAACGAGAGAGAGGAACGCGTATTCCTTCTGTTACAAGACAGAGACGAACCTGTTCGAAACGTTAGACTCCCCTGTAAAAGTGGAAGCGAGCTTACTTTCGGACCTTGACGAGTCGCCGTTGAAAAACGAACCGACGACGGATCACGCTGGATCGTGTTCACCTAGAAATGAATCCGCGGGGACGTTAGAAACTGACACCGCCGAGGAAGAGGCTGAGGCCCAAACTGACGTTTACTCAGACAGACCGCTTCCCATGGAGAGGATCGAAGAGGAAACGGAGATCGTCGCTCGATGCCAGTTCGAGGAACGCGTCTCGATAATCGAGCAAACGGAGATCGTGAACGTAGAGGAGAAAAGTTTAATCGACTTTGAAGACACGACCGAGACTTCTCAGAATCTTCTTCGAAGCGAGATTACGTCTAGAACGACGATCGACGATGAGATCGGCTTTTCCGAGTCGAGCAAACGAGACGCGACGTGGAACGATGAAGAAAAAGGAACGAAAGAGGAAGTCGTTGCGGAAATCGAGAAGGAATTGAAGGATAAAATGGATCAAGAGACTAAAGTAAACTCGCAAAAGTCTCGCCGTGTCTTCAGAGGCGACTCGCGCGATTCTGGAATCGGAGACTGTATCTGCAATTTGTCCGCATCCTCGCAGCAGGTGAACGAGCTGGGTATCTCGGCGATCAAAGAAGAGGAAGCTGATAATGAGAGTAACAGCGGGAATCTTAAGAGCGTGTTACAAAAGGTGGAGCAGTTCGAAAATCGGAGAACGTCGCTGGAAGAAATGAACGAGGTGACGAATATACCTGGAAACGTGGAGCTTTCGGATCCAAAGAAACATACCAAAGGAAATATCGAGGTAGCTACGCTGAGTGGTGTAACTAAAGCTTCGCGTGATATTAATCGCCAGTCTGAAGGTGTGTTTAATGTTTAATTCCTTCTCCTTCCTCTTTTTTTAACCAATTTACTTTGATTAGCAAGTATTCGCTCATACTATCAGGTCTAGTAATAATCAATGATTACCCAATACATTTTTCAAGCTAACTTATTTGAACGAAACAAAAGAATTTAATCGACGATATAGTTGCCGTTGTTTTCGACTACTCGTGCCCAACGATCAGATAGCATCTTGATCCCAGAATTGTAAAATTCTCGAGATTTTGATTCGAACAATTTGGTCGAGGCATTTTTCAGGCACTCTTCGTTATCGAAATGTTTTCCAAGAAGAAAATTTCGCGAGGAACGAAACGAATGATAATCGGAAAGGGAAATATCGGGAGAATATGCAGGTCGAGGGAGAACTTCTCATCCGAAATGGCGTAGTTTTTCCGCCATGATTCTTGCGGTATGCGGTCCTGCGTTATCGCGACGAAGAATCGCGCCCTTCCGATTAATCAGTGCGGGTTCTTTTTCTCTCAAAGCTCCAGTTGACCTTTCCAATTGTCCACTATACGCTTCGCAACGGCATCTCGACCCAGAGCACTACGGATATTTTTTCCAGCCTCGTTTGCTTTTCTTGCAACTGGAACTCGTAAAGCGCGCAATGCCGAATACGCTTTTCATCCGCCATCTTTTTGACCCTGGATTCGCGAAATAAAACGATTCAAACGCAAACTTTTCGCAGCGAAGCTTGTTAATTACACTTCGCGCTTTCTGTGTGTATCGCGTGTTTGTAGATTATGTCGATGAAATTAGCGGCAAGCAATTAACATTAATTATTACTAGACCTGATGATAGAACTACTGACTTGAAGTATATAATTAATCCGTTTGCCTACAATATCGCGTGTCACTCTTAAATAGAAATCCTAAACAACACCGGACAGGTTTGTATTGTAAATTTTCGTCGATGATCTTTCTGTCTCAATTTATCGGAACTTAAATGTTAGACCAAGGGGTTAAATTGCAATGATCATAGATGACTATATAAAAGTCGACGTTAATTGTATCGAAGTAAAATTTTGACTAATTTGGTAGTTCTGGTGATAAGAGAGACCTTTGTAGAAGTATTTAGAGAATTTTATCGATTCCAGTGTCCAGCGAAATTGAGGACCCGAGGTTATTAATCGGAAGAATACGAAGCAAGTTCGTTCCGACCGGAAACGTGAGTCGCACGGCGAAACTGTTCGAAAAAGAGGCGGCAGCATCGAAATCACCGGCGAACGTTCCTCAGGTATCGCAACGCGCGTTTCCCACGGTCCCAATGACGGCTGGGAAACCTCATAACGAGAGGATACAAAAGGCTTTCGCCTTTTGGAACAAATAGACAGCTGACAAACGCAACGGAATCATCGTCGATGACATTCGAAAATTAATCGGTATTTTTCACGTCAAATTTATAAATTCGAGGATATTTTTAATCTACTATATTAGATATACGACTGAAACTCGACGCGGTATTACGCGTAGATGTCATTTCCGTGTTTTCTTTTTCTTTTTTTTTGACACACGGATGAAATAGAATTGTAATAATACATAAGTTGTCTTTTAAACGACGAAATGCACGCGTGTTAATGATAATTTAAATTAATCATGCACCAACACATTAATAATTAACCAATGCGAGGAAAAGAAAAAAAATTCATCTACATGATCGTGAGGAATTGACTTTAGATTTTAAGTAATTTTAGTCGTAAACAGAGTATTTATTTAACAATGTTTCTTATCAGTCCCGCGTAGTGTGAAGAAAAATATTTATGATAACGTAATCGCGATATTACATTTTATCACTGTGTCATGATTAATCTGTTTCTTTTGTACATCGAAATTCAGCTCACAAATTTTACAATGCGAGTACAGTGTAATTGGAAATGATTGAAAGATTGTATTTTAATATTCGTACTTTTTCGTTATGTAGATATATCGGACAATTTCGAGAGTTCCGTGTCAGATATTCGTAAATTTATCCCAAACGAAAAGAAATACGTTTGCTTGGTCGATGCGTGTAAATAGAGATATAATAATGTATTTATTATTTCCCTTACACCTTGTAACTTCCTTCTAAACATGAGAAAGCAATTACATGTATTATTATAAGTTACATATAAATAAAAAGAAATGAAAATTCTTCTAAAGTTAATTTTCGTAAACATAGTAAAAAGTACATAGTAAAAGTACTATTTGGAAGAAAGTATATGTTCCTGAATAGGCAATAATTGTAATTCATCACCGATATTCAAATAACAGAGGTTATCCTTCGTTGCAGGCTTCCATGTGACGTTAACGAACTCGTCTTGATCCGAAGTTGGATTCCTGAATTAAATATGACAAGTTATTACAAACGTTAAATTCAAATTTTAAATTCCAAAATCACGTCGGAAGTTTACCCTGTTCTAGCAAAGTTAGTCCACATTTTAGTCATTCGTTCCATCGTAATCCGGTCTTTTGTACCAACTGCTGGTGGCCTGGGATCCGTAGTTTTACAAAAAGGTAAATAAAGCAGATACGCGACATCATCTACGTGAGACGCTCCTAAAACATTAGAGCAAATATTATACTTCACAATCGTGTATGACATGTGATAATGATCTGTGCGATAATGAGTTTAAAAAACACGATTACCAGGAACAATACGCGGTCCCAAAACATCTGTAAGAGTTTTCTCGTTCCCGATGTATGAATATATACAAAAGTAATTCGGCGAATTTGTTCGTTTCACTTGCTCTTTCAATAACAACTTCGCAGGGATCCCGAAATAAATGTCGGTTAATAATTCCAGATACTTGTTTATGTTTGCTTTGGTGATCGGTTCTCCGCTGAAATACCAATCTTTTATCTTGACGACAAATTTTTCAACTTCCTCGCTTTTCGAGTCCGTCATCGTTGCCAGATACTTCGCATGCGCAGGTATCATCGCGTTGTAAGATTTTATCGCATCTTCGGATGTATCTGAAGAGAAAAGAAAGTTGTTTAGCACCAATTTCTTGTAGATTGGGAAATGTTTTATCCGAGAGAAAATTACCTCCAACGAACATAAGGGCCTCGCACGATGTGTAACTGATTATCACAGGAACGTTTGCAGGTTTCGTGAGTAATTGTTCTATCGGTTCTGGCAAAACTGGATTTTCCGCTATATCGTCGCAATTAAGCCCGAAAGGAGGATTCACCATTGCCGATTTCTACGAAACAAAAGAAGAAATTCTCGTAGTTTACGTAGATTAGAAATAAATTTCAAAATTTCTTACCTCGGCTTTCAAAAGACTATCTTGAGCTTTCACGATGTCTTTGGCGGATACGCTTCGTAAAAACTTCAAAGCTTCCACGGGATCGGTGGTGTCATTTCCAAGATACGAGGCGAGTTTAAAACAAAAATTAGGCTGATTTTTGCTCCTGCTCCAACGGCATTGCAATGCTCCGCTTTGCAGAATCGTTTTATGAAATAATCCTAAATAAAAAATCGGATTCATTTACGAAATGTCTTCGGAGACTTCCGTGTATTTTAATGGAAGCGGATCTGTTACCTCTGGCACGTGGTGACACGAGTAAAGCGTGGACCAGAACTCCTCCAACGCTAGCGCCGAAAAGAGTGACATTGTTTGGGTCCCCACCAAAGTTGCTAATATTCTCCTGCACCCATTCCAAAGCTGCGATTAAATCTTTCAATCCTTGATTTCCCGGCGCATCTCGATGAGCCAGATTTAGGAAACCTTGAAAAGTGCAAAAATTTTCCCAGTTCCCAATCGCTTGGATTCGATAAAAATGTTTTGCAAGTCACGCAAATGAGAAAAATGGAACAAACCGAATGCACCAAGTCTGTAGTTCACTGTGACAACCACGACATCTTTCGCGAGCAAATAATCCGCTCTATAACGCTGGAAACTCGAACTGCCAACTATAAATGAACCTCCGTGTATCCAAACCATAACTGGCTTCGATTGTGTGAGAGAATTAGTGTAGACATTTAAATAGAGGCAATCCTCGTTGCATACAATTCCGAAAGGCTCGAGATCTAACATTTGCGGACAGAAATATCCTTCGCTTTCGGTAGCCTGTTTTATTCCGGTCCATGGTGGCAAAGGTTGTGGGTCCTATTTTTCGTAAGGAAAATCAGAGATCGCGTATCAAAAAGCAGTGCAACGAACACGTAGTTAAGAAAAAAGATTATGCCACGCGATACAAATTTTTCAGGTTAAATAAACATTTAATCAGGTTCGATTATTATTTATTTAGTTTTATTAAGCTATCGTGAGTTTTTTTCGACGAAATGACACGTTTCAGATCGTAGGATAAAATAACGTTGCAATGGAAATTAGACAACGTGAAAAAATTTACCTTGAACCTGAGGTTGCCAACGGGAGGTAGAGCAAAAGGAATTCCCCTAAAAGCAATGTAAGATGATCCTAGGACACTTTCCAATTTCACACCTTGTACTTTGCCTTGTTTCACTGTTACTATCGGTTTGCTCATTGTTAAGCAACTTGTAGTCAACTTGAGAAGTTGATGCCTAAAGGAAAGTTACACTTTTGACACAACTCACTTTCGTGCTATCGTATTTATTAAAGACCTCAAATTTCAGATAGGCACATATGACGTAATTAGATGTGATAACAAAAGTCAACGGTCTCATTTTAGTTAACAATTTATAAAATGGTGTCATTTACATTTGCTATACAAATATGTTAAATACACGTTTGCTTAAAATGTTTGACATAGAAATATCTAAATAGGTTATTCCTAAGTACTTTTAATCGTATTTTGTAAATACTCACTTCCTTTTTTTTTATCAATAATCACTATATTTTATAGATACCATTCATCACTATGATTTATAGCTTTATTCATCTTTAATTCAAAATACAATGTCAGATGATATAAAATTTACCTTTTAATATTGATATAATATATGCTGGCCATATTTGAAGTAAAATAACAAAAAAGATAACTGTCACAGTAAATAGTAGTTATAATTAACATTCGATAAACGATAATATTATAAAGGAAATCAACAACTATGTATATGAAACCAATCGTAATATGTATAAAAAGAAATCAGTTAATATTCAGTTAGAATATATGAATATAATTATAAACAGTACAGATACATGCAAACTGTATAAATAACAGACAACAATAAACTTGCTCATTGTATATGAATACAATATTATGGAAGAATTTTTTTGAGGCACATTGTTTCTTCAAATATGGTTGTATAAAAAATATAATCCATTTAAATTACGACATCGACATGATTTGATATAAACTAATCAAGCTATATTTATAATATTTTAGTAAGTGCAGTATCATTAGATCTATTACGCTTTTTTGAACGGAATTTCTTTGTTCTTTTTTCTTTTTTTTTAAGCTGGAGGGGAGATAATTTGTCAATATAAAAAAGATCATATCAAAAGTTAGCGTTTCATTTTGTCGAGTATAGGAACGACCATGTCAAAAGATGGACGTTTCCCTGGATCTTCGTTCATACAAATCCTAATAAGTTTAGCAAGGTGCGATGAGATTCCCGGTGGTATACTGACACGTAAATCCTCCAGTGCAATCTGTCATAAATACCGACAAAAAACAAATGTAGTTAGAAAATATAAAATTTATGTTAAATTAATAATATGTAGATCATAACGGACTTTCATGCCACATTCCATCGGCGATAGATCTGCAAATGGAACTTCTCTAGTCGCAAGCTCCCACAGCAAAACAGCAAAACTCCACATATCACTGGCCTCAAGGTTTATATCCGCTGGACGTTTACTTAGAGCTTCTGGCGACATCCAGGCCGGTTCATAAATACGACCTACCTCTTGAAATGAAAATTTCGAATCCGCCATATTTACGCGAGCCGTTAAATCTTCGTCGATCTACAATTATCACATTTAATGATTATCAAATCCTTACATAATATTATATCGTCGTTAACAACGAAGTTAAGTTACCATAATATGTTTGCTATTGAGATGAAATCTACATCTATTTTGTCGTTCGAGCCCATGAAGAAATGCCATAGCTCGTGCAACATCTAGTGCAAGTCTAAGTGCACGCGCAGTGTCGACAACGACTCCTGTACCTCCATGTAAAAGCCTATGCAAACTTCCACGTGCCATATATTGCGAGACGGTGGCTAATTGCGGTGGTTGATTGACACAACCGAGTACAGGTAGTACATTGGGATGAGAAAAAATCCTTAACTTCGGAAATTCTTCGTTATAGTCCCTTGAAATGCGAGCTGTACATTCACGTATGTTCAAAATTTTTGCCACAATGTCATTGTTTTGCCAACGTCCTCGCCAAGTTTCACCACTTGGTGTACTAGCTAAGTGAGTATGTAGAGATAAATCTGCCATGTTGATTCCTTTGTGCCTCGACAGCGTGGCATCGCCTGAATAATATAACTAAATGTTTATAATTATAATATTAATTAGTATTTTGTAATTTATATATTACGGTACTTACGACTTCTAGTTTTTAAACCTAGCCAGCTCTGATCTTTAAATTGAATCTTTTTCAAGTCCTGTCCATATTCCACAGCCAAATCTAACAAAAATTCATTTGACGATATACCAGTTTGCTATTACAAATACATAATTAACAAATATTAATAGTTGTCAATCCTTTTATCAATTATAATTTACCATGTAATCTTTTAGCCAAGTGACCTCGTGCTTTATCTAAAGGTGTATCACCATCTTTATTCGCGATAGATACAAGAGCACCAGCAGTTACTAATTCCTCGGCAACTGCTTGATCACCCCAAAAGCAAGCATAATGAAGGGCAGTGTTACCATGCTCATTTGTGACATTAACGTCTGCTCGATTTCTGAGCAACTGTAAGAGTAAATTTTATTAGATTTTTAAAGATAAAATATTGTAATTTCCTCTAATAGGTTACTGTACTTCTCAAAATAATTTGCTATGCATATATCATTTTTATTTTATTGTTCACATGCATAATTAATTACATCTAGCTTACCAATTGAACTATTTCCTTATGTCCATGGGCCGAAGCAAGATGAAGAGGAGTATCATCCCCTCTATTAGTTGCATTAATGCGTGCTCCTCTGCTAACTAATAATTCTGCCAATTTTAAGTGTCCTTCTTTGCAACACCAATGGAGAGGACTGAACCCATGATCATCGCTATACATAGAATATGAAATCATATATGATATTGTAATACTAATATTATAAGTTGATATAATTCGATGAAAATAGGAAGAAACAAAAAATTATAAGCAACAATTAAGAGGAGGAAATAATTCTCAAGATTATGATTATTTATAACTAAAAATATTGACACAAATGGAAAATGTTAAATACCTAATAAACGAATAAAATTGTGTTAAAAAAGAAACAAAAGGACTGATGATTTAAAAAAAAAAGTAACAAAATCTAGTAACCATAAAGCGGCACTCCAAAAATGGAATTTTCCAGTATTTACCCTTGATTCATGTCATGTTCAGTGTCGTCCAGCCAAACGCGTACTTGCATGGCATTTCCTTCGCGGCACCATTGAAAAATATCCTCCATCTTTTCAACAATCAAATAGAACCAAAGGATCGTGTAAATATTATAACGGGGGAGTGGCAGTGCTCCGTGCGCCAAAACACTGTAGTCGTCATATACTAAATATAACCATATTTCCGCACAAGCAGTGTTGGCACAAAAAATACATTACTTCGTTGTACTTAACAGACCAGTTGATAACGAAATTCAAAGTACTATCGAGGCATTGAAACGTATATCGATTTACAATAGCACACAATGTTTAATACGATAATTTGATCGTACATCGATGAGTACAATTGTACATCTGACCATATATGATGCGTGGAATTGTGAACTGCCTCGGACAGGAGGCGGTTACTTCATACTTAATCCCCACATCTTCCATTAAATCTGTGTAAAACTATCGCAGTACCATCTATTCAATAATGTATAAACTAGCGTAAGAATTGGCGGACATATTACCGATGCGTTTATAATTTTACAAGATTGAAAGACGTACCTTTCGAATGTCAAATATTTATCGATTAATTAAATTATTTATCAGACTCATTAGAGGATCATTTTTGTAACAGTTTGCACATCTTCCATTGAATCCGTATAAAACTATCGTAGTACCATCTATCTAATAATGTATAAACTAGTACACGAATTTCTGGATATATTACCGATGCGTTTATAATTTTACAAGATTGAAAGACGTAGCTTTTAAATGTCAAATATTTATCAGTTAATTAAATTATTTATCAGATTCATTAGAGGATCATTTTTGTATCAGTTTGAAATTGATTTATCATTTCAATACGAATAGCAATATTACCGATATAGTACACGTTGAAATTGTAATGTAATCATAACATTATTTTATTATAACAATACAGTATTCACTGTTTTAAAAACACACAGAAAAGAAATTCGAGTAACATCATCGGCTTTTATTATTAATTATAATAGTGGATAACTGCGGTTACTACAATACCGTCATTTCATTCGATATCTCCGAGTTAAAGTTACACAGTGATATACCAGATGGCGGGTTAAGGATATTTTAATTTATTCATTACGTTCTTGGCTTAGTAGCGATCGTAAGGCTGTAAGGTTGACATTTTTTTCATGTTATTGTTGACATTCATCTGAATACTAATTCTACTCGAAATTACTTGAGAAAATGAAATAAAAGATTTCAAAGTATACATCCTTTTTTCTCCTAACTTCTTCAGCGGCAAAGAACTAAATATTGGGTTGCGAAAGTAATTTCGTTTCTTCGAAATCGAAAATTTGCCGAATTCGATCGTTCATGGTCACGTGATACGTCTTGGTTTAAAAATCGTGTTTCATTTTCACCAAAAAACGCGAAATAATTTTCCGAACAACCCAATAAATGCGGTATAAATATCGTTAAAGTTAATTACTCGGTAGAATCGTGAAATCCATGAATATTAAAAAAAATCTGTCACGTGCAATTTGTAAAAAAATACAGATAACCTTAAAATCATTTTGATATCGAGTACGAGAATAAACAATTAAAAAGTTTAAAATATCAATATTATATATATTTCTCTTGATATTTAACTACATCCGGTTCTTTATGTCTCACATTTTCCAAGATATAAATTCGTTTTTACACAAGCTAGAATTTCGCAATCTTCGAGTTCGTATATAAAAAGGTACGATCGTTTCTTGTCCGTGGATCGATGCAAAGCAATAAACCCGGTGCCGGAAGGACTTAATTAAATAAAGGCAGGAATAAAATAAATCCAAGCGGAAATCCTCTTATCTTTCATTCCGCTTCTGATTCGACATCATCCGAAGGACTTTCCGGGGATACTTTTCCGTACTTACCCCTGGATTACCTTTCCCTTCGCGTGCAACGATAATTACGCGATTTCCCGTAAATCGATACCGCATACACGTACTCCTCTTTCGTATTGCTCGATCGTGATATGCATTTCCCAGGGAACGTCATCCGAAGCCATAACTCTTCTGTAGCGGATAGCTAACACGCATTTAGCCAATGATTTTTCTCTCTAACAGTCGATGATCTTATTGGTCACCAGCCAGGCAGGCCTCCGGTACGTGATATTGTGGCAATTTTATTTGAATTGTTAATGCGCGAATAATATGTGCTAATAGGTGTGCACACGATTCACGTGATCGTACGTCGATAATAAGCGATGGTGCGATTTGCACCTGTTCCTTTCATTACATCACCCTTTTTTTTTTTATCCGGTCTACTATCATTTTGCGCGAGCTCAAATTTAGAAACTGAAACTTTCTGTTAACTTTTTCATACCTAGCGTGCTTTAAAACGATATTAAAACATTATATTACGATATATCCTATATCTCGGTATAACTTAATTATAGACTAGTGGTAAATGTGCATAATGATGTTGTTCGCCCTTGGCGCATAGTTAAATGATTTTTGTCGGTTAGGGAAAATGCAACAGTTGCAGAATGTTATTTGATCGTATCGGCATCGGAATCTTATAGAAATAGTTGAAAAATTCCCGTACGGCTTTTTAAATATGCTAAATGTCTTAATTGGTGCGTTTTCATTTATCAACGGGAAATAATGATTTCCATAAATGCATCGTGCACTGTAGAATGGGTTAACTCGAGTAACGCGTTAGAGGTTCGAAAGTAGGTTAGCCATGTGATCGGAAAGTGATTCGAGATGTTGGGAAAAGGGTGGAAAAGGACGGAGGAAATTTTACACCAAGGGTCCCGAAGTCGTTGTTACGCTCTAAATAGAAATAATAAATTTGGAAAAATTAATCGAAGCAACTGAGATATAGATACAATTATCCGAAACAATCCGATCATTTTTCGCGGAGTTTCCCTTATAATATTAATCAACATTAGATTTTCTAATGCATCTCGCTAGAAATAATAAATTCGGAAAAATTAATCGAAACAATTGAGATATTTACAATTATCCGAAACAATCCGATCATTTTTCGCGGAGTTTCCCTTATAATATTAATCAACATTAGATTTTCTAATGCATCTCTCTAGAATTAATAAATTTGGAAAAATTAATCGAAGCAACTGGGATATTTACAATTATCCGAAACAATCCGATTATTTTTCGCAGAGTTTCCTTTATAATATTAATTAATATCCGATTTCCTAATGCAACTCGCTAGAATTGATAAATTTGGAAAAATTAATCGAAGCAACTGAGACATAGATACAATTATCCGAAACAAAATCCGTGCGATTATTTTTCACGGAGTTTCCCTTGTAATATTGATCTTGTAATATTAATCATATCTGTCGTCGGTTCCGTTTAACTAATCGGCTTCAGCCTTGCCTATCTATTAAAATAGTATCGTCATTGAACGAGGCACTTTCGTTGTTCTCTGGTATATCGTAGGAATAGGCGGTGTCGATGTGTTCGTTCGTGACGCGTCTAAACATAGAATGAAATCGAGGATAATAAATTACTAGCACGTGAGAGAACTTCACTGGGAAGAACGACGGGTTTATGATGGATATCGTTAAAACCATATCCCTGTTTTACGGGGAACGGTGATTTAGAGGGGGAAAACAGTGGCAAGTAACGCAGAAGTGTCCGATAATTAACGATCGTTATAAATCGTGACATTTCGCGACGACTCGACTCAAATTAAAAATTATCACAGAAGAATAGTATAGAAGAAAGCCGATTAGTTGGAATTATTCGAACCTTTATCGTCACCTCGATGCATCATACGTGTAACGAAAAGATATACGGAATGCAAAGCGATAATTCGAGCTTTTAAGCGAGCAAGTTCGGAGGGTCATCGAAACGGTTGGTAAAAATACAGATAAAAAATTAATATAGAAGAATGGTATAGAAGAAAGTCGCGTGGTTGGAATTATTCGGATCTTTATCATCATAGATATATGGAATGCAAAGCGATAATTAGAGCTTTTAAGCGAGTAAGTTCGGAGAGTCATCGAAACGGTTGGTAAAAATACAGATAAAAAATTAACATAGGAGAATAGTATAGAAGAAAGCCAATTAGTTGGAATTGTTCGAACCTTTATCGTCATAGATACACGGAATGTAAAGCGATAATTAGAGCAGCTTTTAAAAGAAGCAAGTTCAGAGGGTCATCGAAACGGTTGGCAAAAATAGAGATAAAAAGGAGCGGAACGTGGCGAAATAAATCCGGTGTATTGGCATACTGGCGGCATGATAAAAATCTAGCCTTGCATCGCAGGTGTGGTCTAGGTGTAATATAATTTTTACGTCGGTTTCACGTCGCTGCAATATGAGTAATGACGTCTTTATCGGTCGACTCCTGCGCATTACGAACAGTAATTCTAAAATTGCACACGGTGCCGTTCAACTCGAGCGTGCTATATGCAAAGCGTTCCGTTTTTTTCCTCTTTCTCTCTTTTCCATGTTTTTTTCTCCCCTCTCCTTTTTTCCGTTTCTTTACGCGCGATTTAATTAATTAGGTGAGCACGGTACGAGTCTATAAAGTAGATGATAAACAGGTTCGATTAAGCGAGTGTGAGTTAAGAGCAACGATCGATAGGAAATTGTCACGGAAAACGGTTTTACCTGGCTTCTCGCCGCGATATCGCAGAGATTTGGAGGAGGAAAAAAAAGAAGAAAAAAAAAAAAATGGATACCTCGTTGTTGCACAATTCTGCCCTTGGTCTACATCGTTTCTTTGAACAGGCTGCACTCAACCTCGGGCAAAAGTGGAGGCCAAACACCGACGGGGAGGGGAAAAAACATCGTCCACAATGTTGAAACCAGCGGTAATTGCCGTAAACGAGGAATAGAGATGTATAAACGATGGCGTATCAACGAAATTCACAGACGAAAGCGCGGAATGGAAATATTAGAAGCCGGTGTGCGTGCTTTAAACGTTGCTCGAATAGAAGGATATCGAATATGGCCGATCGTGAAGTAACCGCGCGAACATTGGCGGCATTATTAATAATTAACTAAGGTTATTTACATACGTGTTATTTACCATAGGAATTTAGAAATATAGATCATCCCACGAGGCAGCGTGTACAGGGATAGTTTGAATATTCGTTGAAAACCTCGAGGTCGATGATTATGTAAAACAGAAGCAACCGTTTAAAGGAAAGGGTATTTAGGCGTGGATTAAACACCGCAAACTGTATCCTTCGTATCCTTCGATTAAAGTTATTTCGTGCGATGCAAAAACAACGAAACTCTTTCGTCAACCGATTCGATTACTCGCGTATGAACATGAACTCTGTCAAGAGTCTAACAGTAACATTTAGCAGTAATAACATGCATGCAAGAACAGAGTTTACGTCTGTTGAACACTGCTACACGTACGGCTCGTAATTAGCTTGCAATTAACTGGAAGATCTGACGATTCAATTCGTACGACGTGCGAAACGGAAAGTGATTCGTGTGTACCTTGAAACGTGTTACAGAAGGCACGCAAACTAACTTCAGAGATGGGATCTTTAATCGTTTGTCTACACGCGGTTTCTCTGTGCTACCTGAATAATTAAGGAACTGCTCGGAGTTAGCGTGATTAATCGTTCCTTTCTTTCTTCGGCTTAATAATAATCTAACCTTCGCGATTTCGTTTTCCTTCATTCACGAAGACATCGCGTGTACGACAGGCTATAAATAAATCTCCGTCGCGCGGCGAAATTAACGATGAACCTTCTATCGATGATGCACGCCGATAATCATTGTCATTTTTCTTATTGTTCTTTTCTATTTGCTCGCGTGAGCCCGGCGATTATGCAACGATCCGAGCAATCGCCCGGCTTTGTTCCGTGTAACTCGAAAGCCCGTGGAATAATTAAGATGCTCAATGATTCATCGACGTCAGCCCGATGGATTGCCGCGGATATTTTGCTTTCTCTTAATAACAATTCGTGTTCGGTGTTAATAACACGCGTGTTTCGCGTTATAGAAAACGCACAGGACGTCGGAATAATGAACCGGAAGGAATTAATATAATCTCGAGGGAATTAGAAGTATGCGAAATGATTTGAATTGCAAATCCAGGCTTAAATATTCGAAAATTTGGAAAATCGGGGATTTTTAAAATGTCGTTTGTCGTTTGTAATTTTTTTCAGCTAATCTCATCGATAATTACACGAATTATCCGAAAGAATAAACAAAAGTCACCTCATTCTTACACCCGTAATAATTTTTCATCTATTCATTCATTCATTCGTGTTCTGCTTTGCCGTGTTCATCGTCCGTGTACACAATACTGAAATATTTACCAGCCTGTATTCCCGACAATTTTATTAAAAACAAATCACGTCCGATTAACTTCGGTCAATTACGCGACTAATTGAAATATATTAGTATCGCAGTGTTTTAAAAATAATATCATCGTCACGAGAACAACGATAGCAACGAAAGTGGACGAATTAATTAAATTTATGTTGACACGAATAATCTGCCGAGATTATGGTAATTGAACGCGAGCGAAATGAACCGAGGTTTCGCAATTAATTGACAATAAGATATCGATATCGTGTTCCTCCGATATTCGCGAGAGAAATTTTCAAAAGACTGCGCAGTTTCATGGAAAAAGTACTTTTGCAGGCTATGTTTACAACTCGATCTGCAAAGTTGCGTAACGCTGATAAGAAAAGAAGAATTGAAAAAAACGTACACGCGACACAAATTTTCCACGGTCTTTGCAACTCCTTTCCGAGATTCTACATGTTGCATTTAACATGGCGTCCATATTTGGAAAGCAGAAGTCACTCGGTCTCGATGAGCTAAATTTATGGTTGTGCTAATTTCCGATAGGTTAATAACGCATTATCTAGAAGTCGGCCAAAGTGAAATTCGCAAGCAATAATATTTAGACGGAGAAACTCGTTCGGTTTCAACCTCGACCTCCGCAACAAGAACAACGGCTATTTTTGTCTAATTTGCACGTCAAGGCAATGAGGCAAATTTCGCCATTTCCTTTCTACCGCAATGTCGCGATTCCTCTTTTTAATCTTTCTATTTCTTTCTTTTTTCATTTTTCAATTTTTCTCTTTTCTCTTAACCCAATGTCTTCCCTCGCAAATCTTGCGATTTCCTTCGTCGTTTCACATTCTACCGCAACATCGCGATTCCTTTCTTTTCTCTTTCTATTTCTTTCTTCTTTTTTTTTTCATTTTTAGTTTCTTTCATCTTTTCTTTATACCCAATAACTTCCCTCGCAAATTTCGCGACTTCCATCGTCGTTACACTTACCACGATTCTCCTGTTTTTATTTTTTTCTCATTTTTAGTTTTTCCACCTTTACTTGTGTAACAATTCCATTCCTCCGCGGTCTGAACGATCTCCTTGAACATTGTTTATTAATTTAAGCGCCGGCAATATCGGCACCAAGGTATCCACATTTCGAGATAAGCGTGTAAATACTCGTAGACACGAGCTATGCGCATTTTTCGTCACTTTTATTGCGCATATCGCGTGCCATTTTGCAAGTAACATTGTTCAAATTAGCAGTCCAGCGTCTGTGAACAAAGTCACGCCGAGAAAAGAAAAAACCGCGTGCAGCTTTTTGCACTCTAAATTCCGCGCATTCTTCCTCTCTCGTCTATCACGGATTGCGGGTCACGTAATCGCGTCGATTATCGTAATTAGTAACCAAGTCCCTCTCGTTAACGACCGTCCAAACGTTCATTACGATCCGCCGAGGATTTCTTCTGCAACCGCGTTGATTTACGCGAGATATTAAAAATAAAAATGCCGCATTACCATTGTTACATAATCCTAATTTCTGTATAGTTTCTCGTTACCTGCTCGCTGCTCGTTTATGGATACATGTATTCTTTCGCTTGCACGGGAATTGGCACGAATACAGGCTAAGCTTCGTAACATTTATCGACTCGTCATTGGCTCTCACCGTTCCTTCCTTCTCTCGTTCCTCATTCTCGATTGTCGCGAGATTATTATTATCGATAGCGAAACTATTAACCGCCTTTACGTTATGTATACAAACTGACAGATACCGTTTAAACCTAGCGACACGGTGACCGAATCTTCGGACACACCTGGATGCTTCGTCTGCTCTGATAAAGCTGTGTGTGTCAGTGACGAACCAGGTTGCGTTATTAAGTAGGAAAATCCTCGTTTCTGGTTTTCTAACTGAAACACGAGTTACTTTTCAGTTTTTGTCTCTACGATAACGGTCGTTTCTCCTCTTTCTCGGTCCATATCGGCAGCTTGGGCCAAAATTTATGCACGGCGTGTTCATTATTACAATGGCAGTTCCTCTGGCCATAACATTAGTGTCGTGCGTAATTGCAGCCTGTGCAACAACCTGTTGGTACCTGCAGTGGCAAAACCAACAGCGCAGTGAGTTCTCGTTACCGATCTTCTCGATCACGTTCGTTATCGATAACCTCGCTCAATCGCAGACAGTAATGTTAATTGCGTTTATTACTTAATCGAGGCACGAGACAATTGTCCGTAATCGCGGACTCGTAACTAGAGGATTAACCCTTTGCATTCGTTCGATTCGATAAGTTAAACGCGAATAAGCGAGAATGACTGTATTAAGAAATAACCGCCTCGCGAAATATCGAAATAAAATAATTCCGAAAGCGATCGTGTAATTTCCTTTGCATATTCCATCGTGAAAGGTATCACGGAGCTTTTTAGAAACACGAGATAAACTTTTTCATAGCGGGAAAGTGTTCGAATGCAGAGGGTTGACGAGGAGTGGAGGAAAGCGAGAGTGAGAATTTACCGTCGTTCTCGATTAAAGTCAGCATCGTGACCCGCTGCTACGATTTGCCTATCTTAAAGAGTAATCGAATTTATTTACAACCGACTGGAGGAAATATCTTTCTGGCAATGAACGTGTTCTCGATCGATCGACCGTGTTACCCAATTTTATTTACGTTTGTTTATCGCGAGACTCGTCGACGCAAAAAGGAACGCAACGTAAACCGATCGCGTGTCGTTTAATTGATTCCGCGAGAAGGAAGGAGAAAAGGAGAAGAGAGGTATAAGGAAAGTGACAAATTTTTTTTTTTTTTTTAGAAAAAGCACATTCAGTTAGCATATTTGGCATATATCCCATACACAACCTAAACCTGAACTCCGACAGCAACGAATGTGACTTGGGCGAAGCAGTGAAAACGAAACAGGTTGTGGAAGAGGCAGGACCGGTTTCTGATCAACGCAGGTATCGTCCTGTTCGTTTATTAATTTACGGATACGCACGGCTCGTTAACTGATCATTCTCGCGATTTAGAATGAACGAGCCAAACGTTTCGAGAATCTAGAGTATCGTTCAGGGTAAAAGAGGTATTTAACGCTAGATTTAACAGACCAGTCGAAATAACTGGTTTTGCAATTTCAATACAACATACCTGCCGCGTGTAACATTTTCATTCCGAAATGATATCGTGACTTTTCTAACCATAACTGAAGAATCAGTTTTATAAATTTTATATTATTTTATATGTATTCGTGACAAATATATTTTTTCTTATTCACTCTCTACAATAGTCTCTCGGATAAATTAGCATTTTCACGCGATACGAGACAGGTAATTTTATTATTTATCACGTGTTACTCTGCTACAGCGGAAATCTTTTGCAGGTCTTCGAGAATCTGGTCGAACAAATCGACAGACACTGCGAATTCGTCATCGGGGATCTGTGAAAGCAAAAGGGTGGTAGAAGTTCAGGTCGAAGTGAAACCTCCGAATCTATGTTTGTTGAACGATTCCATCGGCGACCAATGCGATAATTTGTCGCAAGTTTCCACCGAGAGTCTGTTGACTAATGAGGGAAGTCGGAAAGCGCTCCTTGTCAGGAAGTTGAAATATCTAAAGAAGCCGATAAACTTCTTAAGGTTAGCACGTAAACTTTTCAACGGGTCTTGTAATAGATTTATTTTTAGGTCGATACTATCGGAAGTATCATTGGAAATATCACGCAAAATGATGTTTATTATAGTCGATGTTTATCATAGAAAAAGATCTGAAACGTGGATTGCGAGAATGTCCTTATCCAAATAGGAAATATCGACGCAAATAATAACGTATCAAAAACCTTGAAAGTCGTCGTGGTAATTATGAATGAACGCTGATAAAGTAAACTTGAAATATGATATTACGAGTATCAGAAAACTTGCAGGTCGTCGTGGCAATTTTGAACGAACGCTGATGAAATTAACTTGAAATATGATATTACGAGTTTCAGAAAACTTGAAAGTCGTCGTGGCAATTATGAATGAACGCTAATAAAATTAACTTGAAATATGNCTTGAAATATGATATTACGAGTATCAGAAAACTTGCAGGTCGTCGTGGCAATTTTGAACGAACGCTGATGAAATTAACTTGAAATATGATATTACGAGTTTCAGAAAACTTGAAAGTCGTCGTGGCAATTATGAATGAACGCTAATAAAATTAACTTGAAATATGATATTACGAGTTTCAGAAAACTTGAAAGTCGTCGTGGCAATTATGAATGAACGCTGATAAAGTAAACTTGAAATATGATATTACGAGTGACAATGATATTTCATCGATAGTCTCGACCGATTAATTCGAATAACCGACGTTCTACCATGTCGATCATACTATTCCAATTGTGCTGTACTAAATTCTGGTCTCATTTCAATTTTCAAACCTGCCCATTCCGTTAGAAGCAAGATTTGGAACCAAAGGTTAGATATTCCTGCTGAAACCCTGTGTCCACCCTCGGACGAAGGTACGCAGTTGCCTTCAAATCAACACCTCGACGTATCGACCTCGACGAGGATAAGCGCGAACGCATCTAACTTGAAAGCTATAGCGAGCTGTACCAACAGACCGAACGAAAATGGGAAGCTTGAAATGTCGCAAGAAGCAGAAACAAAAGAAGAAGAGAAATCATCGTTGAACACGTAAGACGCTTAATATTGCGAATGTCCGTTGACTAAATCTTCCAGATTAATTGGGCTGTTTGGAAAGTTATTTCGTTTTTTCTGTGGAAATGAAACACGATTTTTTATACAGTGTATAAACATTTTATTAAATCATATGTTCTTCATTTTGGTTCAATACCTTTTGCCATCTTTCGAGTAGGAGATTGATTTCACAATGATAAAACTTCTGATCTTTGTTGGGAAAAAACTAGTCCAATGTGATATTTCACGTCCTGATGTGAAACGAAGGTCTTTCCGTCTATAAAATTTTGCATAGACCGAAACAAGTAACAGTGCCGAATATCGGCCTTCGAAGTGATTCGAGTTGGTTCATCTTTTTTCCTCCATGATCCCTTGCGCTTAACATTTTTGTAAACAACCTATTTCTCGTCGCCAGTAATGATTCGCTTCAAAAATGGATCATTTTCTTCGTGTTTGAGAAGCAAATCACAGTCGTTAATGCGACCAAGCAAATTTCGTTCTGTAAGAACACGTGGAACCCATATATCAAGCTTTGAAATTACGCCAAGACGTTTCACGTGAACATGAACAGTCGAATTCGACAAATTTAACCTCTCGGAAATCTCACGAGTTGTTATTCCGCAGTCTGCACCTATCAATGCCTTTATTTCGT
The DNA here is from genome assembly GCA_002201625.1 of Euglossa dilemma. NCBI lineage: Eukaryota > Metazoa > Arthropoda > Insecta > Hymenoptera > Apidae > Euglossa > Euglossa dilemma. The sequence goes on along the minus strand of NIJG01000044.1, from coordinate 770,293 downwards.
CTTTATCGGCTTCAACGAGCCTTCCAGAACGTGGTGCACCTTCGACATCGAAATTGCCCGAATAATTTATATCTTCGTCGTACGCATCGCATAATTTTCGCCTTGCTTGAACCACATTTTTACCTTCTCGATGGTAAAAGTGTAAAATGTACCGAAAATGCTACTTTCGATTTTCCATCTTTGACAGGGCACCGAACGAAAACTATCGCAAAGAATCGAACAAAATTTTTAACAAATAAGCCTCACTACATCAGCTGTCAAAATATGCAAGGACTATGCGGCTTAATTAAGCGTGAGGTTGGCTGTGAGAAAATACAATTAGGTCCTCTGTTAGGAAGAAACGAAATTACTTTCCGAATAACAAAACATTTCCAATATTTTGCCAAAATTATTCGAGAATATATTCTTCCCTAGGTTGCCGAAATCCCAGGAAGCCTCGAAGAATCTTACACCCTCCATTCGAGTTTCCGATCACTCGAGAGCTAATCTGTTAAACGAAACGTCGTATTTAACATTCCCTCAAGTAATAAATTTCGTTGGTAACCAGTTGGTGTTTCAGCGAGCAAGAAATCTGTCCATCCTGCCCTGGTCGTCCAGAAAATAAGAGCGACGCGAAGGTTCTATGGAAATGTTTTTATTATAATTTACGTAACGGTACGCGCACTATGTTCCTACGAAATAATTTTCTTTTCCCATTCCGCGAAGCAGGACAGGAATCCCGGCTAAGATTCTTCATCCTGCTTGCGATACCGAGAATATTTTTATTTGTTAAAACGCAGTGGTTTTTATGAAAACTTCTGCAATCACGTTCTCGCCTTGACCGACGATAATTAAAACGCGAATAACAACGATCAAATCGGTATCATCGTAGGACCATTGTTAGGTACTTAGGTGCTAAGTAATTAAATTAATTTTATTCGTGATTTTTTCAATTATTTTTATTAAGTTAGTCTATTAGCGGTGATAATCCAACACAGCAAAGCGACTGTGATTCACTTAAATGTAATGATAATTTATACAACGCAACATAGACACCCTAAATGTAACGCTCTAGTCAGTTAAACGATTTTGTAACCTTTGTAGCGATGAAATGTATAGAATGTGTAAGGATGACAATAAAATGTATCACAGGAAATCGTTCGAATGCTTGGAATCGTTCAGGGACGATTAGCACGTCAACTATTTCCATCATTTCCATCGATACGTCTTTTTTTACATCTTCTTCTCTTTGCGTTCAGGCCCAGTTGCCTGAAGGGTGAGGTTTTTCAGAACATTCCGGCAATAGCAATCAGCGATAGCGTAGGAGATCGTCGCGGCATCCTTTGAACGAATGAACGATGAATCTAAACGATGAATACTATGGTAAGTAGTTTTTCAACTGACTCCCATTTTCTTTTCGCTAATAATAATGACAATTGTAAAAAAGAGGTACACGTACAGTACTCGGCAAAATAGTAGAACAGTTTTAACCTTTCTTGAAACCGATTCAGGGTATGTATATCGTAATGCAGAAGAATATTCGCTAAAGTTTACATTTCATTCTGCAAATTTTACTTGTTCATGAGAAAAATTGCCGCGACGAAGTAACACCGACACCGATAACACAGATCAACGAGATTTTGTTTTTTTTTCAACTGGAAAAGCTTCTCATATATTTCCATGCGATGAATTCGAATTTTCGGTCGAAACTGATTATCATTTTAAGTTTATGAAATAAATAAACCTAATTATTCCGGTCTAGGAGGCCAATTTTCAGTTTTCTTGGAACACGAATCATAAGATTGTTTTACACGACTCTTTTAAACACGCGTTCGCTACTCTCTAAACGTTGCGAAAGATTCTAACCATTTTGTTAATCTGAAACGGAAAAATAAAATAGCGTAGGAGATTATCGCCTGCACACGCTTTGTACGAATGTACGAAGAATGTAGATTTCATGGGAAATTTTGGGCCGTTCCTCGAAAACGCGCAATAATAAACAGCGGTGTCAAATTCGGCTCAGACCTTCGATTAATATCTCAAAGTGCGTTCGAAAGGATGAAAGTGACCGAAGAAAATCGCATGGCTATCGGTAACAGTATCGAATGCGTGTTTATGATCGAATGTTTAGGGTACGTGACGAAAGACACGACCGAAGAAGAGAGCATGAGTATAATCAGCAGTAGTTATCAGTAGTCGAACGATTCTAAGGGAGTGATAAAGAAGTCGTTGAGAAGTATTTGCAAATAAACCTATATTATTTGTAGAAACGTATTCTCTGTAACCTACCCGATGACAAACCCTACAATAGCAACAAAGATTTGGTCAGGCTTCCAGTTACAAACTTGCACGATAACGATTCAAATGAAAATCCTCCTCTTTGCTCGTTTTATCGGCATTTCGATCTACGTTATATAAACCTGCAACGATCCAGCAACTATATCGGATCGATCTTGCAACGATATTCGTCGAATCGTTGGGATCGCAACTAAACGATCGTTTCCAAAGGAAACTTGTTGCCACGATTTCCACGACGGACGATCCGTGTCGAAAAAAATGTGTCTGAATAATGGTAAATCACGCGATGGAACCACGCGTGTCTACATCTTCTGTTTCTCATCGTTTCCTCGTCGCGTCATCCCGAGACACGCGGGTTAATTAATCGAGACGAGAAGAACACGTTCCAGGTATTCCCATAGTTGGATAACACGAGGCGTTCTTCCTCGCGATAATGGCTTTTTCCTTCTCAAACCTATCATCCTCGATTGCGTTAAATATCGCCTAAGGGACGAGAAATTCAATGCTTTTATATATTCGCTGGTTATCTTGATCCGTCAGGTGCCAACGCGTGTTTCTATTCCCGATGAGCATTGACACGATCAGATAATGAGGAACAGCGAACGCTCGTAAAAAGGAATTCCTCCTGGCGTTGTAATTGTTGTGAATGTTATTGTATCGTTCGAGTCGACTTAACGTTCATTTTAATCAGATACGGATCAAGCGAATACCGAACAAACGATGTTTTGACTTTCTTGAAATACGACTCTTACTCGTTCCCGAATCATTCCCTCCCTGTCAGTTATTTCCCAGTGGTTTTCCTCTATCGCGGTGAAACTTTGTTGCACACCTCCAACGTCTAACGATTATTCGAACGAGTCGTGTGATTATACGAGATTAAGTTGATCTACACACCCTAGTTCTCCGTCGATAATTGTACGGCGATAAAATTTCATATTAAACAACTGATATCGACTGGAAATGAGTCAAAGCCAATGGGACTTCTGCATCAAAGACATCGTATCTTCGCATAAATCGCGTCGCATAATTAAACGACCAACTCGGGTAATTCATTTAAATTATCCGCGGTCATGCGGAAGCGAACCGTTGTGCCGGCCGTTTATTCCACGCAGCGTTTTACGCGACGCAATTTTAATGCCGCGTTCGCATGTGCTCGCCGCTGCGGGTGATCCATATCTCGTATAATAAACCGTCATTAACAAAGACTCCGGTATCCTTCGTTGATTAACCACGACAACGACTCTATGAACGCCAGACAGAGATATTCCACGTCCTTTCGCCATTGCCAGACTCGCTTCGAGGGTAAGACTTCGACCTTAACACTAGCTTTACGGAACCCGTCAATTTGACGGATGGATTGCAGAAATTATACGACATTAACACATTTAATTAACTTATATCAAGTCCGTTAATATTGCGATTGTTTTCAAATTAAATTCATCGTTTGTTTTTTAAAGAAAATACGAGGTTTCCTTTACGAGGAAATCTAGGTATCTAGGTATACAAAAAACACCCGTAAACCTAGTGTTAAATCCGCGATTTCTCCGACGATGTCTCCACCGATTTCTAGACGATTTTTCACGGATAACGATCCCTACTAGTCGCACTAACAGCCTTGGCCGATCAACTGCTTCGTGTATTATATCACGTGTAGTAACAATTAACTTCGTTTTCCAATTCATTTTTCAAACTAATTCATTTGAACGAAAAAAAGCATTTAATCGACGATATAATCGCCGTTGTTCTCGACTACTCGTGCCCAAACCTCGGGTAGCATCTTGATTCCTCTATTGCAAAAATCTCGCGATTTCGATTCGAATAATTCGGTCGAGGCATTTTTCAGGCACTCTTCGATATCGAAATGTTTTCCAAGAAGAAAATTTCGCATGGAACGAAACGAATGGTAATCGGAAGGGCATTATCGGGAGAATATGCAGGTCGAAGGAGAACTTCCCATCCAAAATGGCGTAGTTTTTCCGCCAAGATTCTTGCAGGATGCGGTCCTGCATTATCGCGACGAAGAATCACGCCCTTCCGATTAATCAGTGCGGGTTCTTTTTCTCTCAAAGCTCCAGCTAACCTTTCCAATTGTCCACTACACGCTTCGCAACGGCATCTCGATACAGAGCACTACGGATATTCTTTCCAGCCTCGTTTGCTTTTCTTCCAACTGGAACTCGTAAAGCGTGCAATGCCGAATACGCTTTTCATGCGCCATCTTTTTAACCCTGGATTCGCGAAATAAAACGGTTCAAACGCAAACTTTTCGCAGCGAAGCTTATTAATTACGCTTCGCGCTTTCTGTGTGTATCGCGTGTTTGTGGATTATGTCGATGAAGTTAGCGGCAAGCAGGATTTTAAACGAATAGTAAAAGACGACGTTAATTATTACTAGACCTGATACATGCAAAATCAAACCATATATTTGTTCAATTTGTTTTAATAAATTTCATTGGTGTTACCGCATTTATTTTTTTTTTAATTATTTTACTTCGACACTGTCGGTCCCTGGGGACCGATGCGAGCCGAACGGAAAATTCACAGTCGGTCCCCAGGGACCGTATGGAAGATCTCGAACTCTCTTATCTTCCGTTTGTATTCTCTTTCGCCCGGAGCAAAAAATTTCGGAAAAAAAGAGGAATTAATTAAAGACTTGCTTCAGTGGATATTGTGAAATACGTTATCATGGTTTTTTTAACTGCAACTGTTGAGAGAATGTTTCCCAACAGATGTTTACCAGTGTGTCTGTGTCCTCGGCTGTTAAAGAATGCCCGTTATTATTTTTATCCGTTTGGTAAACAATTAATTAAGAAGCAATCTTTATTCAATTACGTTTTTATTTCGCTTGAAAAGGTCGCGCTCCGTACCGAAATCTCGACCTCGACGAGTCACGAAATTATCTCTCTGCCGAATATTAACGTGTTATCATCGTTAAACTATTGGACTGTTCGGAAAGTCATTTCGTTCTTCCTGTGGAAATGAAACACGATTTTTATAGAGTGTATAAACGTTTTATTAAATCGTATATTCTTCGTTTTGGACTAATACCTTTTGCCATATTTCGGGCAGGAGATTGATTTCACGCTGATAAAACTTCTGATCTTTGCTGGGAAAAAACTGGTCCAATGTGATATTTCACGTCCTGATTTGAAACGAAGGTCTTTCCGTCTATAAAATTTTGCAGAGACCGAAACAAGTAACAGTGCCGAATCTGGAGAATATGGTGGGTGTGGTAGAACATCCCATTCAAGCCGTAAAAGCTTTTGGCGAGTTACCAAACTTGTACGAGGTCTCGCGTTATCGTGGTGGAACACTATACCTTTTCTATCGATCAATTCCTGACTTTTCTGTTCGAGCGAATCATTGAATTTGTCCAGTTACTCGCAGTACTCTTCAGAATTGATCGTGGTATTGTTCGATAGAAGCTCAAAAAAACGATCTCCTTAAAATCCCACCAAACAGATAGCGTAACTTTTTTTTGCAAATATCGGCCTTCGAAGTGATTCGAGTTGGTTCATCTTTTTTCCTCCATGATCCCTTGCGCTTAACATTCTTGTAAACAACCTATTTCTCGTCGCCAGTAATGATTCGCTTCAAAAATGGATCATTTTCTTCGCGTTTGAGAAGCAAATCACAGTCGTTAATGCGACCAAGCAAATTTCGTTCTGTAAGAACACGTGGAACCCATATGTCAAGCTTTGAAATTACGCCAAGACGTTTCACGCGAACATGAACAGTCGAATTCGACAAATTGAACCTCTCGGCAATCTCACCAGTTGTTATTCCGTGGTTTGCATTTATCAATGTCAATATTTTGTCTTCATCGGCTTCAACAGTCCTTCTAGAACATGGTGCATCTTCAATATCGAAATTGCCCGAACGAAATTTTGCAAACCAATTTTGTCATTGTCGTTCGGTCGATACATCTTCTCCATACATTTCGCATAATTTTTGCCTTGCTTTAACCGCATTTTTACCTTTTCGATAGTAAAAGAGTAGAATATGCCGAAAGTACTGCTTTTTAATTAAAAACAAGCCTTACAATATCAGCTGTTAAAATATATAACGATTATGCAGTTTAAACGTGAAGTTGGCTCTGAAAAAACTCAATTAGATTTGTTGGGAGAAAACGAAATTACTTTCCGAACAACCCAATAGTATCGTCTACTAGTGGACCCGTTTTTGGTGAATCGTGTTTAACGACTCGTCGCGTGTTCGAAAATATTCCCTCGATTACTTTCTACGGTTAAAAGAACGGAGAAATTCTAACAATCGTGAAATCTTTCCCTGTATCCGAAACGGAAGCAACTCGAGATTCGATAACGATAGTAACCTACTCGATATCCGTGATTTATGTTCTAATCGTGAATTCTTCCTACGTATCGTATCCTTCCTACGTTTTCCAACTGCCGTTGTGACAAACACCGACAACTCGTACACCTCACACGATCGACCGTATCCCAGTGGTACAAAGGCGCACGCTTCTAGGCGAATAATAATTTATACAATAGCGAGGTAATTAGTTCTGTAATGCAGATCGATCGTCTATCAGCGAGCCTTGAACGCGACGGAACTGTACACGCTACGTGGGGGCTCGATTATGCTAATTATACCGGTAATAAACTCGTCCAATCGGCATCTTACTTTTAATTTCCATGCACGGTTACGTAATTAGAGTACCGTTCACCAAGTCCGTCGAAGGGATCGAGTAGAGAAACGGATCGTTCAAAGATGGCCGAAGAGTCCGAGGTTTCACCTGTTTCATCTGATTTCCGGTGAACAAACGGAAAACCTTCGTTCGTTTTTCGTTCGAAATTACACCTTCCTTTCACGATTCGAACAATGGTGATACACGCAGACGCCCAGAGGCGTCGTTCGACCAGCGATTCCGGTTTCACGGAATAATCGACGACTGTGTGAACCGTCTGGTCGTAAAACTCGAACATTCCGATCGTAATTACGATCGCGCATGATCGATAACGCGACTAACGATCGGCGATGTGCGTGATTTAAATCGTCCGCGCGAAAAGCTCGCGATGGAAATACCGGTGGAAACGTGGTTCCGCGATCAAAGCGAATTCTGCGCGATTAGATATTATTCTCCGACGACCGCTTTTAATCGGATAAAATCTCTCGTTAGGCCTCTATGTCGGTGTGCGTGCGTCCGTTAGGCATACTTAACGTCGCCGGTTAATATATATCTATCGTATTAATATTCATTATCAGGAGGGTGTGTAAACCGGCGGGATTCATAAGCGGCTAATATTAAACACGTATGCGAGAACCGTGGCCGCTGCATAATGATAACGTCGTTAATCGATCAATATTGAACGTCATCGATAAATTGTCGGTTTAATTCAGCGTCGGAATTGTCCACGCTGCTCGATTATCCAGAGCGTCCGCGCGGGTTACGCCGTGATCCGCGAATAAAATAATTCAACCGAACGTTTCACGCGTAACACGGGTATATAGACGCGTGGAAGACAGGGAATACATAGGTGTATATCGATGCTCGATCGGCCGCTATGCCGCTGAAAAGAGAGAGGAGGTGTTTTTACCATTGCACAAAGAAACCGAGTGTTGACGCGGATCGAATCGAAGCGGAACCGCAGAAAAATCGCAGCGAGTGAACCAGAATCATTATCATCGATGCTACATTCCGCGCGGCAATTCTACGAGATCCAAGGTCGGCAATTCGTGACATTCGCGCGTGATCGTTTCGTTTCCTAATACCGATCGATCGAACGCTAGATTCTAGAGAGTTGAATTCCTTCGTTATCCTTTTTCCTCCTCTTTTTTCCCCTTCGCGACCATTAGGATCGAATTCTCGGCTCGGGGAAGCACAGGACAGAGGGAAAGGGAAGGGAAGGAAAACCGATGGAAATCGTGGAAATCAGGGAGAATAAACACCAGGAGATTCGAGATAGTTAAATTCCTTTATTATCCTTTTTTATCCTGTCAATCCTTTTTCTTTCCTTTATGGATAATTACGAACGATTTCTCGGATCGTGGAAGCACAGGATAGAGGGAAAGGAAAAGGAAGGAAAACCGGTGGAAATCGTGGAAACCAGGTAGAGTAAACGCCGGGAGACTCGAGAGAGTTGAATTCTCCTTTATTGTCCTTTTTTATCTTTTCTTTCCCTTTTTCTTTCCTTTCTAGACAATTACGAACGATTTCTCGGATCATGGAAGCACAGGATAGAGGGAAAGGAAAAGGAAGGAAAACCGGTGAAAAGCGTGGAAACGAGGAAGAATAAACACCAGGTTATTCGAGAGAGTTGAATTCTCCTTCATTGTCCTTTTTTATCTTTTCTTTCCTTTTTTTTCTTCTCTAGACAATTACGATCGATTTCTCGCATCGTGGAAGCACATGATAGAGGGAAAGGGAAGGGGAGGAAAACCGGTGGAAAGCGTGGAAACGAGGGAGTGCATGGTGAAACGGAACGTCGGCCAGCCTTTTCCACAAAAGAAACGAAACTTTTTCGTGGAATAAGGTCTGGGTGAGTTCAATGCCTCTACCTCTCTCTTTCCATCCGTGGTACTGGGACGATGGTAGTGTGCCGGTCGAGTACCGTGTAACACATGCACCGATTGCTGGACGATTACTCACGTCCGGGCGGGGCGATTAACGCGAAACAGAAAGCAATTCGACCTCGGCCGGAACCAAACCCAAGGACCAATTATCCAGCGACTGGTAGATCGTTTTGCGATCCTGCGTCCCTCGACCGGTGTCTAACGAAGAATTCGTTTCGCCACTGGGACACACAGGGTTCCGCTTTGTCTCTTTCAGCTCTCTCTCTCTCTCTCCTTCTCTTCTAATTTGTACGCTTGGCTCTTTTTCCTTGTCTCCTGCACGCGATCGGTACGATCCGTATCCTGTTTCGAGCACCTTGGACCTGGCCAGACGGAAGAGGATAAGGTAGACAGCCAGGAATTTTGCCGATTCATTTTTCCTCGCGTCTCTTAACCGTCTAACTTCTCTTTTCCGTATTCCGATGGTTTTACATTCGAGAAGCTTCGGTCTCGTGGAAAAGGTGTTTATGATCGATGCGAGAAATCGAACCATGAGATTAATGACTGCCTCTTTACGTTTAAACGTCGTAAAATCGATCTCGCGTTGGATTGGCCAACGCGTTGCACAAGAGTGAGCTTTTACTCGGTTCTGGGGTTAAACGCGTGTCTTTCCCACCATTTTGAATTGTCGTTAAGTTACTTAGGTTTTTGCTTCGTTGTCCTGTATCACTCTTATGACGATAACGACGATCATTTTCAGTCGATGGTCAAAATTTAATTCAGACGAAAAAGAAAATGCGTACGACGTTAAGAAGTTTGTTAATGTTTGTCAGGTTCGGTCGAGAAACGAGGATTTTCTTTCAAATTCGACGTTTCCATCGAAACATCGGAAACGAAAGGACACACGAGGCGATGAAAAATTCCGAATATAAAAGTCCTTCGTTAAGAAAAAACCATTGTCGCATTTCGTTGAGCACTCGGTATCGGGAATTTTCAAAAATACGTTTCTGCGTGTTCCTTCGAAAAATCAAAGAAAACGCGAAAAAAAGAAAAAATTGCAAATAAGGAAGTCCTTCGTTAAAAAAACGACCATTGTCGAATTTCGTTAAGCACTCGGTATCGGAAATTTTTAGAAATACGTTTCAGCGTGTTCCCTCGAAAAAAACAAAGAAAACGCGAAAAAAAGAGAGGAAAATACACAACTTTTCATAGACGGTAGACGAAGGATGAATCACGATGGCCGATTATTTCGTCCGCTCGTTAACGCCTCACCGTATCGCGAAATTCCGGCGTTATATCGCTCCTCTAATACGCTCGTGTCGTTTCACCGGGAAAACCACATCCAAGACAGGAGAACGTGTTTGTACGGCATAGTGATTTTACTTTGCGGAAGGTCGTTGTATCGGATTCTTTGTAATTCTTGCGTAAAGGAAAATGTTGGCGCGAGTCAACAACCGGGTAAATGTCGTAAGTAAATCTCGCGGCTTCACGCGCGGACGACATTTGCATCGCTTTTTCCCATCGCGCTATATTTAGATATCTGCGATCTTGCGAATCTCCGCTGAATCATTCCGGGCGTTTTTCACGTCATTCTGCGATTCGCAGCTAACCCGACTACCTTACTTCTCGCCATTCGACCACGTATATTCGATTCTTTTCAAACCAGAAGCCTTCCATCTTCTTCTTCTTCTCCCTCTCTCTGTCCTATTCTACATTTCCGATTATTTTTTCCACCGGTTCGTTTGGAAACATCTTCACGGTCGATACTGCGTGTAGAATGAAAGTCGAGCCAGCTTGGAGAACGCGGGAAATTGGCCTGAGATTGACGGGCTAACAATGAGCGTGCCAATGGCACGGAGGACACTCTGTCAGGCCTTCGAGAGGTTTTTAATAATTACGAGGGCTCGCGATCCTACAACGACGGGATGTTCGAAAATCCATGGCTGGATCGAGATCGTGAACACGAGATCTCGCAGTGTGCGTCGATATCGATGGAGATGTGCGTCCTCCTATGCGTCCGCGTCGCGGAAACCAGCGTAATTAAACGGCAGACTATTTATTACGATCGATATCACGCGCGAGTTTTCGTGAAACCCGTTATTATTTCGTTAAGCCGGCAGATACTAACGCCGGCAATCTATTAGCGAAATATTAATATATGATAATCGATACGTGTATAACCCGGCACGCGTTCGAGTGTGTATTTAGAAACTTAATCGACCAGTAGGGCAGGCTCGAAATATCCAGTAGCATTCTTTTGGGAACTCGCCGATGTCTGATTCATGCATATTAAAACGAGAAATGGCACCTGACTCGGGCACGATATGCAGGCTAATAATACCGGATTTTCTCGATTAAACGGTAACCATTAAAGAAGTAAATATACCTGTTCGGTGGCATAGCGGGAAACGTAAATAGCAGGGCCGATGAAAGAAACGATTGTACATCGACGTCTCGTAGATTAACGTCCATCGGCTTCCGCTGTTCGCCATTTCCTTTTCGACCTATTGGCTTCTGGTGATAATTAACGTCGTTTTCAAAACAAAAGAATTTAATCGACGATATAGTTACCCAACGCATCTTGTTTCCTCTATTGTAAAATTCTTGCGTTACAAATAAACTTCTACAAACACTATTAAATACGCGTGTCATCGGTGACGTTAAGAAATAAAAATTGTAAATTAAATTTCCGTCGAAACGAAATATTATCGAAACGAAAACTTGATATTTTAACGTTTGTTTCTAATATTGTTAGGAATGAGAAAAAATGAACGGTCGAAATATATGATAGAACTACCGACCTGAAATATATAATTAACCTCTTCGCCTAGAATATCGCGAGTCACTCTTAAATAGAGATCGACGTAAACTACACGAGACAGGTTTGTATCGTAAACTTTCTTTCTCTCTCAATTACGTGTTTTCGTTCAGGACGATGTGTCTCGACGTGTGACCGCGTTTGATGTTGATTATCGCACGCATTTAAGGAACTTAAATCGTAGACCAAGGGGTTAAATTGCAATGAACATAGATGACTGTATCAAAATTGACGTTAATTGCATCGAAGTAAAATTTTATCTAATTTTGTAGTTCTTGTGATAAGAAGGACCTTTGCCAAAGTATTTAGACAATTTTACCGATTACAGTGTCCAGCGAAATTAAGGACCCGAGGTTATTAATCGGAAGAATATGAAACTTTTTGCAGCAACGCTTGTTAATTACGCTTCATACTTTGTGTACGTATCACGTGTTTGTAGATTATAGATTAAGAAGCGACATTAATCGTTACTAGAGCTGGCAGTTCCCTAAAGGACACCGGGTGGCTAGGAATTCTTTCACCCGTGCCCCGTTCAATGTCATCGGAACGCGGAATTTCAGCGGCGAGGTTTTAGGTTAAAGCCAGACCGCGGAAGTCCGCCATTCCTGCACCGATCCTCGCCTATAACCGAACCGGAACAGACCCTGACAGAAGGAGACGGAAACGTGTGCCAGCAGGAGAGACACGGACAAGGAATGGAACCGCGGCGGTTGGCCCGGCAAAAAGGCGGGCCGCGACTTTTTTCCACGTTCCATTGGCAGCCTGTTTTCTTATGTAACTTCGGCCGTTTTGTCGTAATCCTCGGTACGAACTGCCGGTCGTCGTCGGTTTTTACCACGTACTCAGTCCGCTGGAGGTTGCGACGGGTGATCCAGCGAGTTCAAGGAACGCTCATCCTAGTTTTCACCCGATCATTGTCATTCTAATCGACTCGTCATTCACCTGTCCACCCGGAAGACTATAGTAATCGCGTGGTCGCTTGGAAATTTCGCGAGGACCAATAGATTCCTGTCTATTCGATCAGAGTCATCCTAACCCTTCGTCGAGGTCGCGTAGTTTACAGTGAGACACGATCGAGTGATAATGACGAAAAAGATCGGAACTCATCATTGTCCTCTCGACCCGGGAGATTATAGTAATCGCGGGATTACTATCTACTTTGAAATTTCGCGAGGACCAATATATTTCTGCGTATTCGATCAGAGTCATCCTAACCCTTTGTCGAGGTCGCGTAGTTTACAGTGAGACACGATCGAGTGATAATGACGATAAAGGTCGAAGCTGATCATTGTCCTCTCGACCCGGGAGACTATAGTAATCGGGTGGTCGCTTTGAAATTTCATGAGGACCAATCGATTTTTGTTTATTCGATCAGAGTTATCTCTACCCTTCGTCGAGGTCGCGTAGTTTACAGTGAGACGCGATGAAGTGACGATAAAGGTCGAGAAGAAGGAGAGAGGAATTTTTCTCTGTGTCATGGTGCCGGAAAATCTTCTCGAAACGTTTCCATGATTCGAGGATAATTCGACTGGTGGGCGAGAGCTAAGCCGTTAGAACGCCGGCACGTTTCATGGCCGACGTAGCCCGGTTAAGACGCGACATATTTCACGAGGATTCTGCGAGAGATCTACGCGATCCGAGGACCACTTATTCCGGATAAGCGGGATTTCTGTCCTCGCCGCGAAGTCCTGGAACGGAAACGGCCGTTCCTCGTCCCTGTAACCTTACGAAATCAACCGATCATAGCGATCATAGACAGAGAAGACGAAGCGTCGCTCGAGGATCGAAGGGAGAAGCGAAAAGGATTCGAGAAACGATAGGAGAAGAAAATAAAAAGAACGACACACGGGAGTGTAGATTTATCGAGCCGTTGTCTCGAATCGTCTCGCATTTTTTAATGGTTAAATCAACCGATCATGGCGATTCTCGACTCGTGGACAGAAAGGACGAAGCGTCGGTCGAAGTTCGAAGCGAGAAGTGAAAAGAGTTGGAGAAACGATAGGAGAAGAAAATAAGAGTGATCACACACGACTGTTGGTCTTGAATCGTCTCGCGATCTTCGATTTACTTAGCCGTGGAAGCACAGTCGCGCTTTTGCGCGATACAGAATGCTAGATTTTGCATAGAGCGTAAAAAAAGCCTCGGATACGTTGCACCGTGAAACTGTTGCGAAAGGGGGAATACATTAGCGGGAGCGATGTTAAAATCGGTGACTAATATGTTGATCGGTATTGCGATAGCTTTTTGTTTGCAGTGAAAATCTAGCGGTAAAAGGCGTACGAATATCGTGCGTGGATATTTTATTCGTTGATTCATAGACAAAGAGATCGAACAGCTGCGCCGTGGGTTTTCCAAGTAAATTTCGATCGATCGAAATCGGAGCCCGTCGAACGGCGGTTTCTTTTGGTGAAAATTCAATCGTACGAGGATTCGAGGGATTTTCCAAGATTTTCCTGTAGCTGTTAAAATGCAAGAGAATCGTTTGGAATCGCGAATAAAGTTTTACTCCGCTTCTACTACCCAGGATCGTGATATAACGCGACACGCGTGCTACGTGTGCTCGGCGACCTTGCGTGGATCTCGAGTGAAACCCAAGGGATGCAAATCGGTCGTTAATTATTCTAATTATCCGGAATGTGTGTAATCGTTGCTGCACGGCCGATTAGACACGAGCGACTCGCGGCCGGGAAGTTTTTGTCAATCTCCGCACAGTCAATGGACAGAATTTAACAATCCGAACGTTCGTTACTCCGACATTTTATCACTTATTAGCATAACTACCTGACAGCGTTGTTTTATCGAATATTAAATCGAGCAACCAGCTGGATAAAACCACCGCGACGATATCTTGCAATTGAATGTTAATTCAACGTTCAGATTGTGCACGATTAAATCACGTCGCGATGTTTCACTTCGAGTATAAATTAGTAAATCGGAAAGAAAGGTGATTTGTCGATGTTCCGACGGAGAGTTCGCGATTAAAACGATTCCTCGATCGGCTATTTCCATGTTCGAGACGAGTCGATAAACACGTATTACTACGTTGACGCGAAGGAAGGGAAAAGTACGCGAAAGAGATAAGTTATTTCGAGAAAAAGTGATGAAAGAGAGGATAGAATTCGCGGAAAGATTTCCCGATATCTCCCGTTCGAAAACACCTTTATTTTCTTTATTTGCAGCTTCCAAAAGACGTTGCAAGATTAACCCGGTATCATCCGAAACGAAACTCTCGGAACTGTGACGAAAAAAAATTGTTTATTAATTTATCGTTGGGAAAAAAAGAGGCGCACGAGCGAGGAACGTTGCTGCAACCGGGTGATAGCTGATAACGGTGTTTTCGTAGCTTTAATTACGAGCATCGAGATGTGCAACACGGTGCCCTGATAAAACCTGTTTACTCGGATAGCCGACACTTCCCTAAGGACGACTTCTCCTCGCGGCTGCCCCATACCGGCGCCAGTCGTTGACTTTCCATAGGGAAATCCCATGACGGTTCATTGCACGACCGGGTATTCCCCGTGTTCTTTCCTTATAGCCTACACCATAATTCGCGTCGATTTTTGCGACGAAAACTCGTCAACGACTTCCAAAGACTGCTCTGAAGCCGAAGAAATCGATTGTAAAACTCCGTTCAACCGGTTAAATTTCCTTGTATCTTACGCCATAATTCGCGTGGATTTTCGCGACGAAGACTCGTCAACGACTTCCAAAATCTGCTCTGAAGACGAGGAAAATCGCGATTGCGAAATCGCGAGGAATTCGAACCGATCGCGAGAAGGTCGATTGTTCTGCTTCGTCAGTGGTATCGAGAACAAGGGATACTTAATAGAACGCACTTGTAGAAATAGCTGAATCCTTCTGATCTGCGTGTTTCCCTCGGTTTCGACATAATTACCGGCCACTCGCGCGAATTCGTCGAATCACGGATACGGAATGTCTAATGGAGGGAACGATTCGTGTCTTACCATCGAGATGAGGTTCCGCTAAAAAACCGCATTTACGAGTTTGTCAAGGCTAAACCGTTGCAACAACCCCAGAAGATCTCGCATCGTGTCTGCTGGGCAGATCCTCGTCAAGAGGCAACGAACTCCTCAAGGATCAAAAAATCGAAACGTGCCACGATCTGACGGCGCGAAGAGTCCGTGTAGATTTATGCAGAAGTGGAGCACGGATCCTGTTGATGGTTTCCCCTGGAAATTACCGTAAAACGGCAACGCTAGCCGGTCCACTGTGTAATTATGCGACAACCGATATCCCAGTGCAACCTTCGGCCCAAGGTCGCTCGTAGACCGATCTCACCGGTTCAATAAAGGATAATCTTTGCTCCCCTTTGTTCCGTTTTCTAACGCGACATCGCGGGCCCAATTGCGATATCTTTTCAATACCTAGAAACCCGGGGAACGTCGAAATTAGTCAGCGATTTAAACATAGAGGAAACGATTACATCGTGAAACCTCGGAACGTTTTCCTTCCCGCGAAATCGAGAAATCGCGAACATTTTGAAACCGGCAGACTGTCGCGTATTTCCTCATTCTAATGATACACCGATAGCGGGGAAAATTTCGTTTTCTCCGACGCGAAACGATCCTCGAAACCTGTTAACTAAACCGTGTAACCGACCGATCGTAATACACGTTCCATTACCGTCGCCGGATTTATGGACGCTTTATTACAACGCTTATGATTACCGAGAAGTCACGAACGAGGCGCGATCAAGGAAATGGAGATACCGATAATCGATAGAACCGGCGTTAATAATGTTCAAGGATTCGCGAACGATCTGCCTCGATTGGATCGGACGCGTTAATGATCGGTGTTGAAAGGAGCCCGTTCGAAACGCAGGAAAAAAATCGTAACTGTGCCCATAACGATCTCTGATGTTAGTATCCAGGTATTATTCCTCTCCGAGTCACTACCGATGTTTAAACGTTAACTTATTCGCTGGCACATACGATCTAAAATCGTTAGATCGTCAAATCTGCATTCAGATTTCCTTTCTCGCGATAATACGTTTCATTTCTTATCAATTGACGCACGCGTGTTTATATAAAAATAGCGGGACAAAAATGATCGGTGGATAATTTCGAGATTTCGATTTAAGAACTATCATAAAGGATAACTCAGATGATTACACCGTCATCGCATCTCGACGCATCGGTGCAGTAGCACATACGTCTTAAAATCGTTAGATCGTCAAATCTGCATTCAGATTTCCTTTCTCGCGATAATACGTTTCATTTCTTATCAATTGATGCACACTTGTAGTTATATAAAAATAGCGGGATAAAAATGATCGGTGGATAATTTCGATATTTCGATTTAAAAACTGTCGTAAAGGATAGTTCAGATGATTACATCGTTATCGCATCTCGATGCATCGTTGTGAGTATATATTGGGTCGTTCAGAAAGTAATTTGGTTTCTTTTTCTTTTTTATGCGGCTTAAGTGTGAAGTTAACTGTGAAAAAATGCAATTAGGTCCTCTGTTCGTAAAAAAAGAAATTACTTTCCGAACAACCTAATAAATATAGAGATTTCGATTTAAGGGCTGTGGTAAAAGATGACTCAGACGATTACATGGATAGTTAAATATCGCCATTTCCGTCCTCGTATCTCGATTATGTAAATGTAGATGGGTACGAACGATTGGCGGATAATTTCGAGATTTCGATTTAAGGGCTGTCGTAAAGGATAACCCAGATGATTACATCTTTCTCTGAATGACATCCACGTGGGTCAGGTGGATCGCTGAATGGCGTAGGAAGGACTTTCTCGAATGGAGGAGCAAGGTGGAGATAAGCAGCCATATACGAAAGATCAAAGGCTTGATCGCAATAAGAGAATTCAAGGTCTTCGAGGGGCCTGCTCGCACAGCTGCAAGACAAGTCTGCCCAGATCCATGACCAGATTGTCCCGGGATCACGTGCGCCGGCTCGGCCGGGAAAAGAAAGAAGGAGAAAATATCACGATTATAATGCGTAACCACGGTGCCTTATCCTTATCGATTGTTAGAAAGAAATAAATTAGTTACGCAACGCTTCGCTTGTTTTACCGATCGACAAGTTCAACGCGAATTATCGCGCGATTTATCATCGTGTCCTCGTGTGCTTCGTCGGTTCGAATATTTCATACGTTAGAGAAAGTAACGCTGAAGTTATCGGGGTGTTCGGAAAGTAATTTCATTTTTTCCCAACACAGGGCCTAATTGTATTTTTTCACAGGCAACTTCACGCTTAAGCCGCTTAAACGTTATATATTTTGACAGCTGATATGGTAAGGCTTGTTTGTTAAAGGGTAAAAATGCGGTTCAAGCAAAGGCGAAAATTATACGATGCGTATGGAAAAGATGGAGAAGACCGAATGACAATGGTAAAATTGATTTGCAAAATTTCGTCCCGACAATTTCGATATTGAAGATGCACCGCGTTCTGGAAGGCCCGTTGAAGCTGACAAAGACGAAATAATATATTATTTATTGCATTAATAGATGCGAACCGCCGAAATAAATATGTTTTTTGCCAGCAAAGATCAGAAGTTTTATTAGCGTGGAATCAATCTCCTGGCCGAAAGATAGCGAAAGGTATTGGACCAAAATGGAGAATATGTAATTTAATAAAATGTTTATACGCGCAATAAAAACCGTGTTTTATTTTCATCCATAAAAACAAAATGATTTTCCGAACAGTTCAATAATTTGTTTAGCTGCTTTCGTAATTAAACAATACAATACGATAGAATTAAGATTCCCGTGATGAGTGGCGAGATGTTTAAATTACGAAAATGCGCGTGAAGCGGAGAGAATCACGTTTCCAGTGAAATTTCCTGTAATTCGAAGAAGCGTGATAACATCTTTCCCTGGCGAGTATCGAAATTAGCCCGAAATTTCCCCGTAAAAGGGAAACACGGACACGGTGGTGTTGAAATGAAACCGTAACGTCGATCGCAGTCGTTATCGCGTCACGTAGATGTTTCGCGAAATGGCGAATTCGCGCCACGCGTTACAATTTATCGCGCGATTTCCCACTCGTTTCTGCCCGTGCAGCACGTAAGCCGACCTTAAGCGCGTTTCCGCGATCCTGTGTAGCAATTAACGTTTCGAGGTACGCTGTGAGTTTCGTACCGTAATGGCGGTCTCAGAGAATCGTTCGATACATTATCTATATATAAATAAAAGTGAAAAATTGGTTCGGATAAACGGTTTCGGTCCAAACACTCGTCGGATTATCATCGCGATATTTGCGTGTTTCTAAAAAGATGTAAGAATCGTGAAACTAGCGATGGACGATATTCTGAATAAACCATCTCTTGAAATTTTCCATTTTTCGTTGATCAGAAAACTCCAGAAACATAGATAGATAGATATATATTATAAATATATAGATTTGTAAAACGCGCGACAACCGGTATCGAATGGAAAAGTTACAACTACCTCTCGTGTGCTCTATATAATATATATTTATGAATATATCGTCAGGCTACGCTTGAAAAATTTCGAAAAAGTGCAAAATAGGTTTCGGATCAAAGACTCGTGTTATTGTCGCGGTATTTGCGTATATCCAAAAAAATTAAAGAAATGTGAAACTAGCGAAGAACGATACTTTGAACAAACCATTGAATAAACTATATCTTGAATTTTCATTGATCAAAAACTCCGGAAACTTATATATATATAGAAAATATATAGATTTGGAAAACACGCGACAAGCGGTATCGAATGGAAAAGTTACGTCTAGCTGTCATGTGCTCGATCAAGGTTTCCCGGAGTACGAAGGAAAGGAATAGGGAAACTTCTGCACTTTCCTCGAAAGCAATTAGCGCATTACCGGTGTATTTCGCGTGAATCGACGGTAATCCCGATGAGACGCGCGATAAAACGGAAGAAAGGAAGAAGAAATATCGCGAGAACTATTAGATAAGGTTCCTGCGGGTATGTCCCACGAGCCGATCGTCCTTTCGCGTTTCGTCGCTCGCCTAGAAGGAAAACCTACGATAAAACACTTGGATTAGACGTCATAGACGTCGACGTCATAGACGTCGGAATGAAGGAAATAACGAGGAACCGGTCCTCGATGTTACGACGAATTCGAGATAAAGGAAAATAGGATCATTGCGACAGCGACGCGCGAACCAGACAGATTTATATATCTGCGTTGAAAAATCGCAGTAACGCTGCCCGATGAACTTTCCGAAGTTATTTATTTAATCATGCTCGCAAATGCCCGCGACTAATTGGAGATTGTCGGAGTTACCTGGAAACGCAACGGGAGGAAATGTCAATAAGAATCATAACCAGAATTATTGCGTTGCCAGGTTTCCTTAGAAGTTGACGAGTTGCCAGCGAGGGAGACGCGTGGAAATTTCTGCGACATTCTGTCCTGAAAATTTCTATAGTAAAAATGACAAATCATCTGTCGAATATTCTATCGAATAACGACACTTCCCATTTTCCTATTGGGTCTTCGTTCTTTTTCCTTTTTATCCTGGAAGATGGATTAAATTCCACTGAGAACAGAATGCCTGCGATATTTAACAACGAACGGCGAATAAATTATCGATATTTGCGCGAAATAAAGTATCAGCGATTCGGTGGTACGAAATTCGGTTATCTTCCTACTTTGTCAACTTTCTGTTTCTCTTTTCATTCTGGAAGGATAAAAGCGGGTTTACACGTGTCGAGGTGTATCTTCAACATCGAAATTGCCGGAACGAAATTTTGCAAACCAATTTTGGCATCGTTTTACCGCAGTTTTACCTTTCCTATGGTAAAAGAGTAAAACACGCCGAAAATGCTGCTTTCGATTTTCCATGTTTGACAGGCCATGAAACAGAAACTGTCGCAAAGAATGAAACAAAATTTATTCCGAACAACCGAATATTTAAAAAGGCTCCTGTCACGAATAATTATCATACGATCACGTATGGCACCATTCTTGCGTTCGAGCGTCACATAAAGATGCACGTGTGACATATCGGTGTTAGGTACGCCGTAAATACTGTATTCCGGCCAAGCAGAGGAATAAATTTCAATTATCTATCTAGGATTCTCGATATGGAAAGATCGAGTGAAATATGCGTATATTTATTCCGTAGAGATAACGCTAAGGGAAAACACTCGAGCGATTAACATTTTTCTTCTCGCTCGAACGCGTCTCGATCCTCTCGAAATTTTGATATACGTGACTGCCGTTCGATTAACGAATCTTTTTAATCTCCAACGATATCTCGCCTGCGCGCGAGATTTTCCTCGTTTCGAGGCAAGGTTTGCCCGCGAGAAAGAAAGAGGGAAATAAAGAAAGAAATCGAGAAAAGAGGCAAAACGGGAAAAAAGGCATTGGCGTACGTAGGAATCGAAGGTGGAGACCGGTTTATGGAACTAGGTAATTCACGAACCGCTGGATTACGCGCGCACGTCTTGTTGCCCTGACGCACAGCAAGTGCCACTCCGTTTCCGTGCTCTTAGAGCGGCCTTGGTGCATGAAAGTAAGATCTCGTCTCATTTAGAACACCGCCGATGGAATCGAGGCAAGTATGATCGCCGCACTGGTATCGCCGATATCCACGCGATCTATGCAACTCTATATTTTCTTAATGATCCTGTTCCCAACCTATGGATCCTTTGCTGGGATAACGAGAAGGCCGGCGAAGCTCTTCCGGCTCGACCGAGCCGATAACGCCTAAAATCAAAGAAATCTCTGGAAACTCTGTGATCTCTTTATCTTTGCGTTTCACAGAAGCGATCCGATTTAAATCTGATCCTAAATCTATTTTCCTAAAAGTACGAAATTGCGAATTTAGTGAATTTTCCTACTAGAGCGCGAAATGCGGTTGTAGTTGACAAGGAAGAAACAAAAAAAGATGTCGTCGAAGTTTGCTTACTCGTGACTCGATACAATTTGATACACGATTTCCGGTTAACGCAGAAACATTACGTTTCTCAGAAACGATCCGATATAAATTCGATCTTAAATCCATTTACCGAAAACTATGAAATTGCGAATTTACTAAGTTTTAAATTCGGTAAATTATCCTATTAGAGCGCGAAACGCGGTTGCGGTTGATAAAGAAGTAAGAAAAAAGTTTGCTTATGCGTAACTCGATACAACTTGATACACGATTTGCGGTTAACGCAGAAGCTTCGCGTTTCTCAGAAGCGATCCGATATAAATCTGATCTAAATCCGATCCTAAATTCATTTACCGAAAACTATGAAATTGCGAATTTAGTAAATTTTCATATTAGAGCGTGAAACGCGATTGCGGTTGACGAAGAAGAAAGAAAAAAGATCTCGTCGAAGTTTCCTTACGCGTGGCTCGATACAACTTGGTACACGATTTGCAGTTAACGCAGAAGCTTCGCGTTTCCCAAAAGCGATCCGATTCTAAATCCATTCTCCGAAAACTATAAAATTGTAAATTTACCAAATTTTAAATCTCGAAAATCTTCTTATCAGAACGCGAAACGTGGTTGCGGTTGACAAAGAAGGAAGAAAAAAAGGAGCGACAACTTGGTACACGATTTGCGGTTAACGCAGAAATTTCGTGTTTCCCAGAAGCGATCCGATTCTAAATTCATTCTCCGAAAACTATGAAATCGTAAATTTCCCCAATTTAAAATCCCGAAAATCTTCCTATCAGAGCGCGAAACGTGATTTCCATTGACGAAGAAGGAAGGAAAAAAAAAGAGTGACAACTTGGTACACGATTTGCGGTTAACGCAGAAACTTCGCGTTTCACAGAAGCGATCCGATATAAATCCGATCTAAATCCGATCCTAAATCCATTTCCCGAAAACAATAAAATTGCGTGTTTAATAAATTTTCCTATGATACTGGGAAACGCGGTCGCGGTTGACGAAGAAGAAAGAAAATAGAGATCCCTCGCGAAGTTGACTTACGCGTGTCTGGCGAGTCGTATAGGACAGAACTGGGTAGTCGATTTGCGGTTAACGCAGAAACAGAGCAGCGGAGAAAAACCGAGGGTATTTGAGTGACGGTTCTTCCATCGGTTTCACTTGGAATCGGAATTCCCAGAATCGCGCGAACGCGGAACAGGTGTGCGACAATACAACGATACAGTTTAATCGACGATCCGGATCGAGCTGAGCGATTAACGCGTCAGCGTGGATCGGTCATGTGTGTCGACCGAGCGGCGATGACTCGCTCGGACGTCCACTTGGGGGAACCTGAGCGACTGCTCCTTTTTGTCCTTTTCTTTCCGCCTGGTGAACGAGATCGGATCCCCGCGAGCCTCTCCGCCAGGGGAATTCACAGGCGAGAGTGGAACGAACCGGCGAGGAATCAACGGAATTCGCCGGTACGCCTGGGAGTCCCCAAATGCTTGCGTCTCCGGCGTCTCGTGACGTCGCCGGTGACGTCGGTCGCCGTACGCGACCGCATGGAAATGCCGCCGAAGGGAAATTTCCTGCTGCCCAGAAGAAATCGCGTGTGCTACGTGCAATCCCGTACAGACTATTTATAGAATTCCTTTATTCCAACGAGATTTTTCAATGCTTTTAGATTTGTCAAAGATCCATCGATGCTTGTGTCAACTCGATAGACACGCGATCATTGTTTCACCTGTCGCGAGATCTCGAAGAGAACGAGATGTCGAGTAATCGTATAGATTGTTCGGATGTAACGTTAGATGAAAGACAATCGGAGAATTCAGTCTCTTCGCTCGTGATTAATGGAAAAAATTAACCTCGAGATGTAGACACGCGATAAGCTACTCGATCGAGGAATCGCGAAATCATCGGTATTGTATTGTAATCTTGGAATAGAAGCTCGTGGATAGAGAGCAAGATGGTTGGGAAACGGAAGATAGGCACGTGTCGCGATTGAAACACAACGGGATTACGATAATTAAATGGTAATAGCGATGGTGGGTTAGTAGATATGTTACGAGAAGAAGACGACGAAGTTCGAGAAATCGCGAAATCGTCGCTGTTATATTATAATCTTGGAGTAAAAGATCGTGGATAGAAAGGAAGATGGATCGGAAGTGGAAGAAAGGCACGTGTCGCGATTGAAAAACAATGGACTTACGATAACTAACCGATGGGTTAATAGATATGTTACGAGAAGAAGAAGAGGACGACGAAGATCGAGGAATCAGAAAATCTTCGCTATTATATTACAATCTTAGAATAAAAGCTCGTGCATAGAAAGAAAGCCTGGTAAGAAGCGGAAGAAGTAGAAACGCGTTGCGATCGAAACACAACTGCTTGGCTAACGATACTAAACCGGTGGGTCAGTCCATATTTTACGAGAGGAAGACGTCGCCAAATTTGATCGAAGACGAAGATCGAGGAATCGCGAAATCGTCGCTATAATATTACAATCTTAGAATAAAAGCTCGTGGATAGAAAGAAAGCCGGATAAGAATCGGAAGAAGAAACACACGCGTCGCGATTGAAACTGTTTGGCTTACGATAGGAAACCGTAGGATTAGGAAACACGTTAGGAGAAGAAGACGTGGCCGAAGTGTAAGAACGGAGAAGAGGCCTCCTGCGAGGACTGGGACGGTTCGGCGGAATCGCGGAGCAACCTCGTGGTGTTCGAAAAGCTGTTCTGCGCGCTGGCTGGAAGCGGCGATGCTGTTCCAGCGAGGACACGGTGGTGGNCGGAGAAGAGGCCTCCTGCGAGGACTGGGACGGTTCGGCGGAATCGCGGAGCAACCTCGTGGTGTTCGAAAAGCTGTTCTGCGCGCTGGCTGGAAGAGCCGATGGACCACCCGAAACGAGGGTGGGGTGGGGGCACCCCTGACCCCGGCATTAGCCGGCGGTGAAGGGAGGCAACGTTTATATGCGGCGGCAATCCGCCCCGTAGGCGCATTCGCTCGTACGCTTCATCCAAAGCGGACTTACACCGGAGGGACCCGTTGTTTTATCGTCAACGTCACCGCCGTTGTTGTTGTCGTTGCCGTCGAGTCGCACCAGGACCGAGGCCGCCGAGGAACCACAGCAGAGTCGCCGGAGGCTAAAGTCCGAGAAGCTGCAGTGTCCGAGCAGTTGCGAGTTGGCGAGAGTCGCGCTCTTTCAGAGAGAAACAGAGAAAGAGAGAGAGAGAGAGAAAGGCCATCGAGGTTGATCGGTGGTCGGTGATAAGCTTGTCGAAAATCGCATCGTTGTTCGGCCCGGTGATCCATCCAGTTCGCTCGACTTAGACGGCAAGTGAAAAGCTCAGGCTTTGCCACATCGAGATCAGCTTTTGCTTTCGGCTTGAAGAGTTTTCGCGAGGAAGAACAACACGGCGGATATGATGGCAGTTGCGGCGGCGCAGAAGAACCGCGAGATGTTCGCTATCAAGAAATCTTACAGCATCGAGGTGAGTACTTTCATACGTGTAGACAGAGAATCGCGTCGGTTTCGATGATCGCGAGAAACCGAGAGAAAGAGAAAGAAATCCGGAAACGCGTGAAATATCTTCACGGCATCGTGGAAAATGCAGTTTCGGAGATAATCGGCGAGAAAGACACGAGGTGAAGCGTTAAACGGGCGGGACGGAAAGCGCGGGAAGTTTGCCGCACGTTTGAACTGTCACGATTCTCCCGCCTCGTGTCGTAATCCCATTCGCTGCTCTCCGCGTTCAATTACCGTACTTTCGCCGATTAATACCCGACGACTTTCCTCGAAACACCGTGTCCTTTTCCAGTCCTTGCAAGTTCGATACGTTTAGCTCCGTGGAACGCGAGAAAAAGCCTCGTCACTCGTGTTACGGCAATTAGTCGTCCGAGATGCTCGGAACTTTCTTACGCGGAAGAATCCACCTTCTTCCTTGCCTACGTGACTTTCGTGATGAACCTCCGGTATATTTCGTAACAGGTGAAAAAATAAATGTCAACCTACGCTGGTGTAAGCGCGCGCACCCATACACGCGCGTAAACCGGACGCTGTTCGCCGCGGAGTGAAATTCTCTGGAACTGGAAGGCGAAGAGGAGCCCGAAAAAGCGTAGAGAAAGTACACGCGCTCAATGACTATGACGATCGTTACGCGATACCGACGACCTTGCCGTTCGCTCTTGTTCCATTGTATCGTATTCGCGGGATACTATCGCCCGCGTTCGTTTCTGCCGATAAACCGGCTCGATAATTTCCATTCCTCGCGACGCTTTACTCGGTTACGACGAGATCGCGGAAGTTCTCGCCGCAAAAGAACGTGGAAGAAGAGAAGCAAAGAGATGAAAACAACGCCGAGAGAAATATCGACGAGGTGTGCCTCGATCTTTCACTTTTTCCGATCGTTTCTAGCGCGGTTCTAGACTGCTAACTCTAACTATCTCGCGTTAAATCGTTATAATCTACGTCTCTGGTTCGTTATCGACGCGAATTCTCATTGCTCGCGACGCGTTGCGTCTCGTCGCTCTTCGTCGATAGATCGCGGAAGTTTTTACCGGAAAAAATAAGGGAAGAAGGGTGAAAGAGAAGGAAAGAAGCGAAAACGACGGCGAGAGAAGAATGAAGGAGAATCGCGAGTCGGTGTGCCTCGATCTTTCACTTTTACCGATCGTACCGAGCGCGGTACTAGGCTGGTAACTCTATCTCGCGTTAAATCGTTATAAATTACGTCCCCGGTTGGTTATCGGACGCGTAATTCCCGTTGGCAGCGGAGAACCGTCAGGAAATCGCGTGCCCGTCGAGCTCTCGATCCCGTGTCCTCTGGCGCGTTCCAACAGAGCATGATCGCGCAATAACGACTTTCGATCGGAGCCTCCTCTCGAGGCCGTGATTCTTTTTTCCATTCATAACAGTCACGGGAGCCCCGCGACTCGGCCCTCCGAGAATTAGAATCACAAGGACGCGTCCCTGTCCGTTTCCTCGCGCGCTTTTTATCATTCTCCAATCGGCAGAGTAACGCGGATTAATAGGCGTCTTCGCATCTTTCTGCTCCTCGAGACGTAGAAGAAGATTAGCTGTCCATGTGAGCCTGACTCTTCTCCCTTTTCGCGTCTTTCTCCTCCTCGAGACGCAGAAGATCGGCAGACAGTTTGGAGAAGGGTCGGAAGCCTCGGAGGAGCGTCGCGTACGAATCTAACGAGTCATTAGACGACGTGAAATTTCTCGGACGCGATCTTCCTCCTCCTCGAGACGCAGAAGAGCGGAAAATGGTTTGGATAAGAGTCGGAAGCGTGGGAAGAGCGTCGCGTACGA
Organism: Euglossa dilemma; assembly: GCA_002201625.1. Classification (NCBI taxonomy): domain Eukaryota; kingdom Metazoa; phylum Arthropoda; class Insecta; order Hymenoptera; family Apidae; genus Euglossa; species Euglossa dilemma. The sequence goes on along the minus strand of NIJG01000044.1, from coordinate 743,539 downwards.
ATCTAACGAGTCATTAGACGATGTGAATTTTCTTGGATGCGATCTTCCTCCTCCTTGAAATGTAGAAGAGCGGAAAATGGTTCGGAAAAAGGTCGGAAGCGTCAGAGGAGTGTCGCGTACGAATCTAACAAGTCATTCGGTTTCTTGAAATTTCTCGAACGCGATCATTTTCCTCCTCGAGACGTGAAAGATCGGAAAACGACTTGGAAAAGGGTCGGAAGCGTCGGAGGAACGTGGCGTACGAATCTAACAGGTCATTCGATTTCTTAAAATTTCTCGGACGCGTTTCACCCGGCAGCGAAGCAGAGGAAGCAAGCGCCGGTTCCCGATCCTCTGGCAGCCATCGATCTCCTCGGTACTTTCTCCGCGTATCGTACATTTCACGAGCGGTAACGAGCCGGTAAAGGCCGGTGTTCCGTTAGGTAAACGCGCGATGGCTGATGAAATTTTGGAAATCTGAGACACACCGTAGCCTGTAAGAATCACCTATCAAGCAGAGAGAGAATCGTGTCTCGAGTTCCACCGGTAAACTGCATCTGTCTGTCCGCAATGGAACCCGGTACACGTAAGCGTACTTACGTATGCGCTGTTAAATGACAATGGGAAACGACAAGAACGACGAGAACGACGACAACGACGACGACGACGACGACAAGTGTGACTCACTGGAACGGAACTTGCCGGCGCGCCGGATCTAGATACAGATCGGATCCAGAATCCGCTATCCGCGCCGCTTGTTCGATCCTTATCGAGCCTGTTCGCGTTATTCGTACGTCGACTAGTTGAAAAATCACCCTGTCGTCGGGTTTTCTCATTACCCGCTCGCAATGATCGACTCGAGCCTCGCGGCTGCTCGTTTGTCTCCTTCGTATCGCGCGATTATACAGAAATCCGCCACGGTTACTCGAATCAGCTATTCCGAGATCGGGACGGATTACTCGCGCGTCGATTTGTCGAAGAATGCGATAATTAACGCGGGACACCCTCACCGAGAGCGGAAAAGAGCGAAGTTGGCCGACCGCTCGGCATAATCGTATCGCGATTGCGAAATCGGCCGACCTCGGGACCCGCATGGTAATTATGAATATATCTTATAAATATGAGAACGGAGTGATTGTAAGTCCAATGGTTGGTCGCCGGAGAGGCCCTGAACGCTGTTCTAAACGCCGTTACTCGCCTTTGGAGGCTCGCCACACGCGCGACAACGCCTCTAACCACTTATCGCCGATTTGCACGGTCAATCGCGTTACGTATCGGCTCGCCAGCGCTCGGTAACGTCCACTATGCTAATCCTTCTAATTAATCGTCCTGTTTTGCCTATTCGAACCATCCACTCGATCCGTGCCCTCTCCGCGCCGCGAGGAAAAATCATTTAACGTTCCAGATGCATTATGCATATCGATCGCGTAACATTCGTCGGTTGTTGTCGTTTTGCAACTTTTTTTCCTCCGTTTTTTTCCCCTCTCCCAGTTTTTCCTCTGCCTCTTTTTTCTATCTTAATCCGATCGCCGTTACTTATCTCGGTTTCAATGCGTTCGCGCGAATTCTACCTAGCGCAGGTGTTCTGCGGTTCAACACCGAATTAGGAACGAAAAATCTCGACTCTCATCCGCCGGTGATTTCTCGCCGAATCTTCGATTCTCCGGCAATTATCTTATTATCGGCCGGTCTGATAGGCGTGACTTTATCGAACGCGTAATTTCGAATTTCACGCCGGAGAACCCGTTTCGTTGTTGAAACCGGTAGCCACAATGGGTTCTCTGTAATGCATAATAGGTGTTACGTCGCGAAGTCAATGTAAAGTAACTAATAGCGCTATGCGGCTATGATTTTAATGGCGAAATAATGATCGACCTTGGCTGCATTTGTCACGCATCATTACGCGGCTTTATCGGCAAGAAATACCAATCCCATGCGAATATCTCAATCAGGCTCGACGCGAGTTTCTCGCGAGTTCCTCGCGAACGTGCGCCAAATTGTTCGAGTTAGACAGACCGGTCTATTTAGCTTTGTTCGCCTCGTCATTTCCCATTCGTTTTTTTTTTTTCCTTTTTTTTTACCACCGCGTAATTACACTTTTCTTTCCGATACGCTCACCTGTCTTCGGACAAAAAGCAGCTCGTTAGAAATAGCATTGGATATAATTACAGGAGCGCGCGTGACTCACGATCGGGGTAATTAACCAGGTGACACTGATTGAACGTAAGGATCGAATTGGTCAAAGCCGAGCGGTCTTTTTTTTTTCTTTCTCCTCGCTGCGTTGAATGGGAGGATTTTTTTTTAAATCGGCCAATCGTCGAGTGACGCATTCGCGCGATAGAGTCATCGGTCATCTATCCGTTCCATCGGCCAAGTATACTTGGCCCACTTCCCGCGATGCGTTGTTAGGGGATTACTACACGGTTTCGAGAAACCGTGCCAGCCGTTCTGCACGCTTAGAAAAATGGAATTGGGTGCCGCCATTCATCAAAAGCGATTGTTCGGAATTCGAATGACGCCTCGATTGCATCCAGACGCGAGACCCGAGTCGATGGATTCAAAAACAGCTGAACTCTTTCCATCCGATCGCTTTGCGGTCTTTCTTCGGCTTCGTTGTCGTTAAGCAGTTTTCTCTCGCGACTTCCCTCTGTCGGGGACCATGCGAGTATGATATCGCGAGGATTCGTTCACGCGTGATCTCCTTTGTGAACCAGACCGTTTCGCGCCCTTTGTCCTCGATTCCGTTAATTTCCGATCCTTCAACGCCAGCCGGATGACCGCGGTCCACTCTCATTTCCGCGTCTTCCGATCTTTATCCTAATTACGTTCTGGCAGTTGGATAAACTTCGGTTCCTGGCTCAGAGGATTCTCAGGGATTTCGCTCTTCGCTGCCTCGGGATATCCGTCGTTTAATCGAACTCAACGCGTGGTCGAAACTCGTATATTCTGATATCCTTTGCAAAATGCCGATGGTTCGATATCGAAGATGTTCCTTTCTACTATCCTTTGCAAAATATTGATCGTTCGATATCGAAGACGTTCCTTTCTACTATCCTTTGCAAAATACCACAAAATACCAATGGTTCGATATCAAAGACGATCCTTTCTACTATCCTTTGAAAAATACCAATGGTTCGGTAGCGAAGATGTTCCTTTCTAATATCCTTTGCAGAGTACTAACGATTCGATAATGTGAGATGTTCCTTTTGACCATCTTTTGCAAAATATCAATGGCCCGATATAAAAAATATTCCTTTCTACTATCCTTTGCAAAATAGTTCGATTATCGAAGAGGTTTCTTTGTCTGTTTAGAACGGATATCCGGCGAGACGACGATCTCTCGTGGACGACGCTCGCTTCGAGACGCTGGTCGTGAAGCAGACGAAGCAGAGCGTCCTGGAGGAAGCACGACAAAGAGCGAATGGTAAGTACAATTCTTACCTGCTTATTGCCTTTTTATTCCTTTTCGATGTTCCACGTTGTTTGGTATTGCACGTTGATCGTTGTTAGAGAATCTTTAAAACGGGATGAACGTCACTGACGTAACTCGATTTCAATCTGTTCCGCAATCGTAGCATCGATGTTGCATGATAATTTTGTTCGATGTTAAACCCCGACAGGCGAGGAGACTATCTGCACTAAAGATGTGGAACGCGACGCTTCGTCGAGCGACGACGAACAGGTGGAATCGTTGGCCTGCGCTGCCAAGAACGGAGGTTCGTAATTATCTATATCCGATCTATAGCTCTGGACCAACGAGAAAATACCTCGATGGCTCGAGAAACCTAGAGTAACAGGTGTAGTTCGATGTAGCATTTGGCATGAGCACGAAATCGTTTTTAACTTGCAGAAGCTAAGGCGGAAGTTTCGTCGGACAGCGACATTGGCAAGCCTGACGAGGATTGCGACGATGGTAAGCGTGTTTTCCGTGTGTTTTCTGTCAATCGCGTGTCCTATTACTCGTCATCGGTTCGATACAGATGAAAATGACGAAAGAAGACGCAAGGAAGATAAAGTAAACGGAGATAAAGCTGCAATCGTAGATATCTGACCAAAGCGAGTCGAACCGAGAGCATTGCGATTTTTTCCGCGTATTATCTATCAATCGCGGGTCTTATTCCCCTCAATCGGTTCAAAAACGGAGAAAATGGCGAAAGACGTGGTCGGTGATAACATAAAATGGCGCAAAGTAGACGAAATAAACGTAGAGTAGAGCTGCCATCGCGGATACCTGACCAAAGCGAGTGGAACGGAGCGCTCTGCGACTCTTGGCTGAATTACGGGCCACCTCTTTCCACCTTTTCCCGGCCATTTCTCCGTCGTCGCCCCCTTGCCGCCCCTCTCGCCGCTTTTTCGAATCCGCTTTGTGCATTTAGAATCGTATTAGCCGGCGCGAGCCCTTTCTCTCGCGTCTGAAACGGCCGCGCGCGTCCGCGATAAATGTATAACAGAGTTACTCCTTTTCCACCGTCGTCTCCATCTTTCCTCGGCCCCCGACACGTCCGTGGGCGACAATAAGAGGTACTTTATTCTGTCCCTATTCCCGGCGTCCATATAAAAGCGGTCCGGAGACATTTCGCGGAAATGGACTTTGAATTGCCCGATTATTACCGGCCACGGGAAATCACTTAGCGACCTCGAAATATCGCGAGAAAGTCTTGAAAGGTTCGAATTTTATTCTAACCGCACCTTCCGATTTTCCTCGCCAGACGCCGGATTGACCGAGGAGGAAGTGGTCCTGGCTAAGACCATCGCCGAGTGTCCCGAGACCGAGCACACGGTGCAGAAAGCCGCGCTGGTTCTCCGTTTGAAGGAGGGGATCGGTTCCCTGGCGAGGATCTTGAAAGCGATCGAGAACTTCAAGGGCACGGTGACCCACGTCGAGTCCAGGCCGTCGAAGAAGGAGGGTCTGCAGTTCGACGTGCTGGTGAAGGTCGACATGACCAGGCACTGCCTGCTCCAGCTGATCAGGAACCTTCGCCAGAGCTCCGCGCTCGACGGCGTCACTCTGCTCGCGGACAACTCCGTCAGCATCAAAGACCCCTGGTTCCCGAGACACGCGTCCGATCTGGACAACTGCAACCATCTGATGACCAAGTACGAGCCCGACCTCGACATGAACCATCCCGGATTCGCCGACAAGGAGTACCGTGCTCGCAGGAAGGTCATCGCTGAGATCGCTTTCGCGTACAAGTACGGAGATCCGATGCCGAACATTCCGTACACCGACACCGAGAACGAGACCTGGACACGTGTCTTCAACACCGTCGTCGATCTCATCCCGAAACACGCCTGTATAGAGTATCAGAGAGTGTTCAAAAAGCTGCAGGAGGAGAAGATCTTCGAGTCTCATCGCATACCTCAGCTCCAGGAGGTCAGCGAGTTCCTGCAGAAGAATACAGGGTTCACTCTGAGACCTGCGGCTGGATTGCTCACGGCTAGGGACTTCCTCTCCAGTCTTGCTTTCAGAGTGTTCCAAAGCACCCAGTACATCCGCCATATCAATAGTCCGTACCACACCCCGGAACCGTAAGTGTCTTTTTAAATTTTTCCACTTTTTCTTACGGCTAGGCGTAGAATAGCCGAGTGTTTCGCGGTTTCAACGGAGGATCCGAAATACTCTTTTCAAATTTTTCCCTTTTTTTTACGGCTATTTGCAACTGTAATATTCTGAAATACACTTTTCCCGACGGTTTCCACTTCTCTTGCAACTATTCGCAACTATAATATTCCGAAATACTATTTTCCTGGCGGTTTCCAACTTCATGTTCGAGAGATCTTCCCGAAGACACGCTATAATCGATAATAGTCGTTCCAAACATTTCCCTTTTCCTCGCGGCTATTCTGTACTTATCCGAATATTCGCTGTTTCCAACGCTCGATCCGAAATACTATTTTCATTCAAGTTCACGTCCGAGAGATCTTCTCGAAGATACACCGGCGGCAATCGATACTGCGTTATGACGAGAGCGAGCTGCTGTTACACAGAGAACGATAATAATGGAATTACCCTGCCTCTCTAAGCTCGTAATGGAGCTCTAATTGGCTTTTAACGACACGATGGCGTTGATAACTCAGTTTCGCAGTTGCGAACTCGTTTCTCTGCCGAAACGGCTGCCACGTTCGTCAGATTTTCGATATTCCTCGAATCTCTTGGAAAGAAATTCGAAACTGTCGAATTTACCTATCCTCTCCTGCAACGATTACCTTTCCTTGGATCTTCGTCCTTCCTATTTTCACCCGAATAATCGTTTTTCGAGCTAGCCGGATAGCCAGCAGATACTTTCATAGACACAACGAGGCTATTTCGACGAGAAATTTCAGATAACGAAATTACGCCCGGTAATTAGCCGAGAGATGAAAGCTTCGCGATTAATACGATGTGAACTTTCACCCCGGTGCTTTTCCCTCGTTCTCACTCTCCGTTAATATCGTCCCTCGCGGAGAAAATAAGAGGAACAATATCGTGCAATTAAAACGACTTATTCGATTGGATTTAATTCACAGAGACGCGATCCACGAGCTTTTGGGTCACATGCCGTTGCTGGCCGATCCGAGCTTCGCTCAATTCTCCCAGGAGATCGGCCTCGCCTCTCTCGGTGCATCCGACGAAGAGATCGAGAAATTATCCACCATTTACTGGTTCACCGTGGAATTCGGGCTGTGCAAGGAAGGGCCAGAGGTGAAAGCTTACGGTGCCGGGCTTCTGTCCGCTTACGGCGAGCTTCTTCACTCGCTGAGCGACAAGTGCGAGCACAGACCATTCGAGCCGACGACCACTGCCCTTCAGAAGTACCAGGACCAGGACTACCAGCCGATTTACTACGTGGCCGAGAGCTTCGAGGACGCCAAAGAGAAATTCCGTCGTTGGGTAAGCGTGGATCGATGCCGGAGACTGGAACGCTGGTTACACGTTTTATTGCAAACTCACGTTCGTTTCGTTGGTTGCAGGTGGCCACCATGAGCAGACCCTTCGAGGTGAGATACAATCCGCACACGCAGCGCGTCGAGGTGCTCGACAGCGTGGACAGGTTGGAGAACCTGATGTCTCAGCTGAACACCGAAATGACGCATCTCACCGTCGCCATTAACAAACTGAAGAGGTCCTTCGCGTAAAGACGAACAGACGAATCCACGTGTGACACGATACGATTACTCCTTTCGCGAAATCACCGAGCTTCCCCGAGTTTCTCGATCCTCCGCGTCCGCTTTACTCGCGAGGATTTGCGACGTCTCCCAGTTTTTTCCTTTGAAGTTTGCTCATTGCTAGGTCGAGAATTCCCTGCACCTTCTCGTCGCCGAGAGTTTCAAGCGGAGTAAAGTGTACATACAAGTATTACCGATGTTTCTCGTTTCTGTTTGTGTCTTTTTCTTTTTTTTTTTTCTTTCTTGGATAAACTTCGAGATCTCGTCGAGCCGGTGGTCAATGTCGCGTCATCTCCATCACCGTTCGTCGTTTGCATTCGATCGTCGCTCACTTTGTAACGAAGTGGTCCCGAAGTGGTAGCCGAAGTTCGAAGCGTGGATTCGGTGTTTATGCGCGCGTGGATCGAATTGATCGCTCGTGTTTACGAGCCGGCGATAAGTTTAATCGTGTACTTAGTGTTATTTATTGAATTCGCGTTCCCCCGCTTGTCCCCGCGCGCGATATTCTTGGGAAAAAAAAAGTATTATTGGTGGATCTCTGTGTTTGATAAAACGCGCCGAATCGCGACACGCTTCGGACGATCCGCGCGTACGTATTCGCGATTATCTTCGCGACGTATCGTATTCTACTCTGTCGGATTGCACACGTTTATCATTGTTAATGTTATCGTACCGGTTGTAGAGCGTCGCGTAGCCGCGCTTGATTTTGCCTCGGCCATCGCGATGGAACGTAATCAACGTGTCGTCCTCGCTTCGATCAGACCTATCACGAGACGGCTATTATATAGTATTATGAAACAAAGTAAGTTGTTTATTTTAGGTAGTCATTAACGAACACGTATACTTCTTGGGAAACATGCGTGTCCTCCGTAAAACGATCCCAAAGCGGATCCCAAAGTGGATCGTACCGCGTGCGTTTCAACGGTCTCCTTCATTTTTTGTATCCAGGTTAGCCTTCAGGAACAGGGAGAGAGAGTGAGAGAATGAGAGTGAGAGAACGGAAGAAGTCGCATGGTTTCTCGAGAAAAATAGTTAACTATACACGAGCACAACTTCGGTAAAGAAGTCACGGATCAGTGTTGCATTAGAGACGCACCATCTAGCGCGTAGTGCGAGTCCTTGCCTTTGCACCCTTGCACCGTTTCCCGTTGCTAACTCGTACCAAATATTTTCTTTTCCCGCGTCCGTATCGATGCGCACGCCTCTCTCGTGCTTGCTCACCTGTAGAAAACCGTCGGCGCGTCCGCTAGATTTCCTTTGTATTATATTGTAAAGTACTCAGAGCATAATAAAACTATAAGATATGAATCTTAAAAATTGTCCTGCCGAATTTTCGCAAACAAAGATCCTCCCGTTCAAACCTCTTTTTATTTAAACTTCACCTGTACGCTTCGATCCGAGAGACTGCTTATATTTTTCTTTCCAGTTTCTCTAAAATATTAACTTCATAGATATTACTGGTCGTAGAGTTAAGCTAGTAACTCGAACTCATTTTTGCATACGAAGATTCTCCTGTTCGAGCTTCTTATTTAAATTTCACCTACGCTTCGATCCGAGAAACTGTTTATATTTTTCTCTCCAGTGTCTTCGCGATATTAGCTTCATAGATGTTACTCATCGTATCGTTTGTTTCGCGTCTATTCGACCAAAGAGTCGAATCGAAGTGAAATTCTCTCAATTACTTGGAGCGTAATAAAACTATAAAATACGAATCTTCGAAATTGTCCTCGATCGTGAACTCCAGACGAATTCCTGCGGAATTCTCGCGAACGAAGATTCTGCCGGTCAAACCTCTTCTTACTTAAACTTAACCTAAGCTTCGATCTGCTCATATTTTTGCTTATATAATCCATAATATATAAAATTTTTGCTTATAATTCGCTTATAAGAAACTGCTTATATTTTTCTCTCTGATTCCTCCGCGATATTGGCTTCACAGGTATCACTTCTCGTAGCATTTGTTTCGCGTGTATTTTACCGAAGGAAACGTATCGAAGTGAAATCGTTCGTGGATCGGTCGAAGAGGATCGTCGCCACCTTCCGCCTGCTGCAGGCTTTTCGAAGAAAACATGGCGGTCCCCGTGTAAACCGGATGCCGGTTTCCAGTCAACGGAAGGGAACGAGCAATCGTGTCCTCTTCGGATACCATGAGACTCCTGGCGGTGCTCAGTACGATCCTGATACAGTGCGTCGCGACAAAATCATGGACCAACGATAGTAAGCGAAAGCTCGGTTCACTGATCCCAGTCCAAAAGCTCTTTGCTCCTTTTTCCTCGGCAGATTACTCGGAGGAAACATTCTCGGTCTTCGGATGGATCACCTACCTGAAACGTATCTCTCTGATTGCGCTGATGCTCTGCGGCGTGATTCTTTACTACGTCCCTGAATCTCGACCACGTGAGTAACGGAGTGAACAGGTTAGGGAGAAGATTCGTTCAATGACTCCTGGTGGTAGGGATATCGGCAGATATCGTTTACCTGGAGCGTTTCGTAGCAAAATTTGTTGCTTCCGATGGTACGAGATCGAGACGTCGATGGTTTAATAATTACTCGAGCTTACTTTTGATGATTCAAGCAACACGGTTGTTGGAGAAATAGCAACATCGATGGTTTAATTACTATTCTAGCTTACTTTCGATGGTACGAGGAGCACGGCTGCGGTAGAAATAGCGACACTGATGGTTTAATTGCTACTTTTCACAGCTGAAATCGCGAGAAATCAAATCTAAATTTCTGTTCCTCAGCGGCGCGTCGAATCTGCTACGCGTTGATCGACCTGACAGCGAACGGCTTGAAATCGGCGCTGAGCGCCAGGGAAAGCGAGTTCATGTACGAGAAGATTAGGTCCAAGTACCATCATGCTCGATACGGGCCACCGTTGCCGGCGCAGAAGTGCGTTTCGCAGGAAACTCAGGACGACGACGAGAATAACGAGCGGCCGCAAAGGAGTTGCATGAAGAAGAAAATTTTCATCGAGTCCGACGACACGACGGGGTTAGTTTATTTCGTTGACGTCAACGAAAGTGTGGATAACGCGAATTAAACGACTCTAAATACCCTGCAGGGGCAAGGAGAGGAAGAAATGCAGCAAAACGCACAAGGACCATCGTTCGACGCGTCACCGCCTACGAAATAACGTCGTTAAAGACGTCCCGGGCGAGCCTTGCATGGAAATCGCCAAACCGGTTTATTTTTACTCCGATAAGTTGGACGATATTCAAAAATACCTGAAAACGAGTGTATCTGGCGCGAAACGAACCAGCGGATCGCCGGTTGAGAACTACACGGTTTTAATCAGGTATAAATACCACCAGCCCGACGACATAGTCTCCGAAACAAGTATATATTCTTTTTCTCTGTTTATTCCAGCGGCAGCCCGCAACAAATGGCAGTGTTCGACGAGAAATACGAAAAGGACAACGTGGTGATCGTCCAGGACCCTTACACGAGGTTGGAGTACAAGGAATGCGGCACTTCCACCGACCAGTTGTCGTCGAAAGCCGATGCTTCGAGCTCGGACCAAGAAGGACCAACTAGAGATCGCAACGATCACGTAACGAACCGATTATCTCTTTAGATCCATCGATAACTTTCTTCAATCTTCACCGATGATTGCTCCGACGTCAGGAATTGGAATCGTACGTGAAGGAAGTGGAATTCAGCACGATACCGGAAATTCTCAGCTCTCGATACTCCGTGGATAAGTCCTCGTACCAGGCTAGTCAATTCCAGTGCGGCAGTGGGTGTTGCATGTCGACTGCAGATCTCACCAGCAGGACAGCCGCCACCTCGAATTCTCCTGTGGACGCGAAGAATATATTAAAGTATAAAAGACAAGAAGAAAAACGATTACACGAGCATCGATTACATTTTTATACATTTTATATATTTAAGGTCGTCTCGAAGCATGGTGACTCCGAAGATGCAGAAGAAGATAGAGCAGGGCAACGAAAGTTTCTACGCCGATTACAACAATTACAATTACGCAGGGGATCGCATGACTCCGAATAATATCCGCAAAGTCGACTTCCGGGAAGTGGAAGTGATCGAGCATGACCAGGCACGTATACATCCGAATTAAATCGATTAAATTGCGAAAAATCCAGGAATATTTTCGAGATATCTTTGTCTTTGCTAGGAATTCGAAGAAGGTAAACGTCAGTACGAAAACGTGTCAAAGACGTTTCTGAAGAAGCTAAGGGAGGACGACTCGAGGTCGGACTTTTGCTGCAACGACGTTTCTTACTTCACCGATCGAGGAGGAGAGGCAGATGACGAAAATTCTGTTCACGGAGATCGGAGACGCGTTAGGAATCGCGATCTCGACGAGAAGCCCGAAAGGGAGAGACCGTTGTTCCCAAGGGACTCGGACGAGTCGTTGTTGGATTATTATTTCGATGTTCGTAACGAACCGATCTTGCAAAGTACGTTCGAGACTTATCCTAAGTTAAAGCGAAAACGACAACTCGTCGCGATTAAGAGACGAAGGTAGAATGGTCACTCGGAGCTATAGCAAGAGAAAAATAAAATAAAAAAGGGATGTAGATAGATAAAACTGTTCGAATCAGATCGACTGAAACCAGCGCTGATACGAGCGGTAAACTGGATCTTCGGCGGGTGTCCGGAAGCGTCGAGAAGAGCGGCTGCGAAGCGTGGCGAGGTCGGAAAGGAAGAGAACCAAGGGATAACCGACGGGTGGCTCCTCTAGCCAAGGACGAGCAACCTGGCCTGGTGAACGCTCGGGCTGTCGGCAAAACCGAACACCTACTGCATCCGATATCGTTCAAACCGTAATGATCCACGTTCCTCTTTCGTTTAACCACTCATGCAACCGAATAAATATCAAAAATCGATTCCTCGTTGATTTACTCGACTTAACGGAAAAGTAACCACACGTCACGTTCCACGAATTCGATAATTTACCAAAACTGATCGACGTATTCGGAAGTGTTCTTCAACTGCCGGGTTCCTCTTACGTATCAACTTTCCAAAATTTATTTATCCATTCGTGAAATCGAATAAGTATAAAAATTTGATTCCTCGTTGACTTACTCGACTTAACGGAAAAGTAACCACACGTCACGTTCCACGAATTCGATAATTTACCAAAACAGATCGACGTATTCGGAAGTGTTCTCCAACCGCCGGGTTCCTCTTAGATATCAACTTTCCAAATTCATTTATTCATTCGTGAAACCGAATAAGTATCAAAAATTGATTCCTCGTTGGTTTACTCGACTTAAGAGAAAAGTAACCACACGTCTAGTTCCTGGAATTTGATAATTTACTAAAAAGATCAGCACATCCGGAAGTGTTTGGCTCCAATATCCCCCAACTCGTCGAAACCTTAACGATCGACGTTCCTCTTTCGTTTATCTATTCGTGAAGCCGAATAAATATCAAAACTCCTTTCCTCGTTGGTTTACTCGACTTAAGGGGGAAAGAAAATAACGAGAGAAATGATCCGTGTCGTTCCACGAATTCGATAATTTATTAAAAAGATCGGTGGCCGATCGGTGGAGCGCATAAGGAAGTGTTCTCCGACCGCTGGTGTTTTCCTGTTGCTCTTACGTACCAATTTGCCAAAACCAAATCGTTTATCTATTCGTGCAATCGCATAAATATCAAAACTCCTTTCCTCGTTGGTTTACTCGACTCAATCGGAGAAATAACGATCCGTATCCTTCCACGAATTCCATAATTAACCAAAAAGATCGGCGGCCGATCGCGGCGGCGCATAAGGAAGTGTTCTTCGACCGCCGGAGCTTTCCGCGAAACGTCGATTCGTTAAAACTCAACGTTCACCGCGATACCGTGAATTCGGGGAGCACAGAGGCGAGTCGGCAAACTCCGGAGCTTTTCGCGAAACGTCGATTAGTTAAAACTCAACGTTTACCGTAAATTCCGGGAGCACAGAGGCGAATCGGCGAACTCCGGAAGTTCCGCGAAACGTCGATTCGTCTCGCGATCTCGAGCACACGGCATTAAGAGTCGCCGTTCAAATTCAGTGATCGCAGAGGAAGCGAACGGAGCTTTCGAAACGCGAATCGAACGTTTACCGCGAAAAGTCGATTGATCTCGCGATCACGAGCACACGTCGTTAAGAGTCAACGCTCAAATTCGGTGATCGGAGAAGAAGCGAACGGACCATTCGAAACGCGAGTAGCACTCGACTCAGCCGGAGAAATAACGAACCGTCCATTCCACGAATTGGATAATTCGTCAAAAAGGTCGTCCGTCGATCGCCGGAGCTTTCCGCGAAACGTCGATTCGATAAAAATCAACGTTTACCATAAATTTCCGAAGCGCAGATGCGAATCGTCGTACTTCGAAGCTTCCCGCGACACGTCGATTGGTCTCGCGAGGTGAAGCACGCGGCGTTAAGAGTGGCCGTTGAAATTCGGTGATCGGGGAGGAAGCGAGCGGAGCTTTCGAAACTTGGAGCAGCTGGTTGGCGCGCGCTCCGCGGCCGGAAGTGGCTATCGCGCGTATATACGTGGCCGAAGAGCAATAAAGGAGGCCCGACCGGCGGAGCGGCCAAAAGAGAATGGGGAGAGACAGTCGTGCGGAGACCAAGACGCGCGTCGGACCACGCAACGGAACCGCGAAATTGCCAGGAACCACGTGACAAGCTACACCTGCCGATCTATCACACCCGGTTCCCTACGTTTCCAGGAGCGCCTGCGATTTTCCGATATCGACCCATTCCGCCCTGTTTCGCGCGATTAGCTTCTCTTCTCCCTTCGCAGCGGCGTCTTCGAAAAGGGAACTCGCAGCCTCGATAGTACCGACCAAAGTATCGCCGCGAGTTCACCTGCACACGCTCGCTCTTTTTCCCTTTCGTTCGCGACGACAACCGATGCGAGTCTATCGCGCGAGTTGATAGAAAGTGCGCCGCGAGGAATGCCGAAGGAACGGTACATCGGTGTGTTCTAGCAGAGCTAGTAGGTAAGTAAGTATACGCGAGCAAGTAAAAATAACGCCGTGGTTTTTAATAGTCCGACTTGTCGCGTGGGACAAACTCTACCGATCTCTCTTACTCTCTCTCTCTCTCTCTCATCTTCCACCACTTTTTCTCTGCCGGTGATTGGTATCGGGGGAAAGAGAGAAAAGGGGAGAAGGAACATTTATAATCGATTCACCCGATTCACCCGTAACGCGACTTACGCGCCGCGATGGTACATTGTTAGACGCCGGAGTAAATTCCACGGATTCCACGGGACATGTGCGAACCGTTCTATTAATGTACCCATCTCTTCCCTTCTCTTTCTCGACGACGCCGACGCCGCGCACGCACCTCCGTTCCCGCTCTTCCGCCGCGACGCCGTTCCCCTCTTTTCGCCCCTCTTTCGACCGGCGCCGACGGGACAGCGGCGTATTTAAACTTTCGCCCGAAGGGGAACACCGGGCGAATGCCTCGGCCGATCCTCGCTCATGCTCCCGTTTTCATTCCGATCGGACAGACACGGGACACCCGGTAAATGGAAGATAGTCTTAACGTCGGAATGCACGGATCAGTGCCGGGTAAACCGGAGAAAATCAGCTGTTTCGTCACGGAAACAGCAAATCGTCTTTGCCGTTTCATTTTCGATTCTAGTTATATTGGATCGTTCGGAAAGTCATTTCGTGTTTTTTTGGTGAAAATGAAACACGATTTTGTTAGAGCGACGTTTCACGCGATCATGGACGGTCGAATTCGACGAATTTAACCTCTCGGTAATCTCGAGAGTCGTTATTTCACGGTTTGCATCTGTCGATGTCTTTATTTCGTCTACGGCGGCTTCGACGGGCTTTCCAGAACGCGGTGCATCTTCGAAATTGAATCGAAATTGCCCGAACGAAATTTTGCAAACTAATTTTGGCATTGTCGTTCGATCGATACACCTTCCCCGTACGCATCGTGTAATTTTCGCCTCGCTTGAACCGCATTTTTACCTTTTCCATGGTAAAAAAGTGAAATACGCCGAAAATGCTGTTTTTGATATTTCATCTTTGATAGGGTACTGAACGAAAACTATCGCAAAGAATCTAACAAAATTTTTAATAAACAAGCCTTACCATATCAGCTGTCAAAATGTATGAGGATTATGCGGCTTGAGCCTGAAGTTGGCCGTGAAAAAATACAATTAAGTTTTCTGTTGGGAAAAAACGGAATTACTTTCCGAAACAACCCAATACTTCAAGACGCTTTGTTAATTTGTTTTAAACAGTTTCTCAACAATGTACATTCAATTGTTTTCACTCGACGCGCTAGTAGCGTACGCTTCCTATTCCGAGTTTTATCCGCGACTCACGTGTGAAAATGATCTCGTCGAAATGACCGAGGACGAAACTGTCAATGACAGTGACATTATCGATAATTCGATAGATTATGAAGTCGGAAAAGAAGAACCGGATTCTATTACAGCGGATAAAAGATATGCAAAGACCCGGCATTCCAACAAATTCGAAAAGCGTTTTCTTAAAGTAGATACTAATTCCAAAAAGGAATTGGTATATTAGTAAAGGTTTGAACAATCCAATATATTAATTCGTTGGGAAAGTCATTTCGTCTTTCCCCAACAGAGGAAATAGACCTAATTGTATTTTTTCACGGCCAGCTTCACGCTTCAGTTGCATAAAAGAAAGAAAACCAAAATGACTTTCCGAAAAAACCCAATAATTATAGTTCGCCGCGTAAATCGGTATCGTCAGTTCTCCACGCGTTTTCCTTGACAGGACACCGATTTACCTGTCATCTCGCGCGAAACTCACCGGTATTATCGGTTTTTGCAGATTTCATTTCCGATTATTATTATATTTCTCCGCGGAATCTACACCGATTTACCTGTCGTCTTGCGCGATATACGCCGGAATTATCGGTCTTTGCCGATTTCATTTCCAATTATAATTATAATTGTCCGCGGAATCTACACCGATTTACTTGTCGTCTCGCGCAAAGTTCCCCGGTATTATCGGACTTTCTTTGCCGATTTCATTTTCGATTATAATTATATTTCTCAGCGGAATCTACACCGAATTACCTGTCGTTTTATGCGAAACTTGCTGATATTATAGGTCTTTGCCAATTTCATTTCCGATTATAATATTTCTCTGCGTAATCTACACCGATTTACCTGTCGCTCGCGCGAAATTCGCCGGTATTATCGGTCTTTGCCGATTTCATTTCCGATTATAATTATAATTCTCCGCGTAATCCACGCCGATTTACCTGTCGTCTCGCGCGAAATTCGCCGGTGGAAACCGGCCAAGGAGAGATGTAATCGCGAGAAGTTTCCTTGCTGCTGCTGTTCTCCTGGAACCCGGCGCCTCATGCTTCTGTTACACTTTGTGCAGTGACAAATGCGCGGAGTATGACGTCGAACGCGATTAGAGGTATTCGGAGGAAGAAGAGTTCGCTATGCGAGGTGAAGGTGGCCGTGATCGGAGCGCCGGGAGTCGGCAAAAGCGGTGGGTATATACATTATCGCTAGATTTCCTCCGTTTCTTCCAGACCGCCATCGCGAATCGTCTCCCAACATCGACAGCGTCGGTTTCTAACGAACGTTTCGATCGGGATAGTTATGTAAAGCCAGCTTTTACTTTTCCTCGTTGTTGCTTTGTTCTCATCCGCTGGTGCGTTCCGACGCCGACGCTTTCCTCGCGTTTTCACTCGACTCGCTTTCGACGCGTAATAACGCTTAATTTCGTTGCGACGGTAACGAGCGTGACATTAGCCGTAATCCACGCGTTAGAAAGCACGCGTGGTAGTGGAAACTAACGATTCGTTGCGATTCTCCATCCTCGATTCGATCGTTTCCCGTATGTTAATGCAGGTAAATTTCTCTTCACCGGGAAGTTTGAGCGTTCGAGGAGATGGATCGCGTCGGAAGAAACCCGAAGTGGGATTAATTCGAGTGCGTGTGTGTCGTGTGTGTGCGCGATAAACTCGGTTGGGACCCTGAGAGGAGCCAACCGCGCGTATTTTTGGTAATGGCACGTGTAAGGTGAATACGTGTAATTGGTCAGGCCCCAGCAACTCTATTTCACGTCGACCGCGAAACCTTCCTCTACTATTTATAAAATTTGATTTCCAAATTTCCTTGGATCGCGTGTTACAAACGATCTGACCTCCCTGCCGATATTTCACGGTTAGAAACGATCAGACCTCCCTGTCGATTTTTCGCGGCTGGAAACGAAAGAAGAGACGGTCGAAAACCATAACGTTTCCTCCCTTCCGATGTGTGCTTTCCATCGAACGTATTTTTAACTCGGCGAATAATTGCCCGAAAGAAAGAGAATAAAGCCGAGCTGATCCGCGCAGAAAACTGGCACGAGAACCAACGAACTTTTAACGATCCACGCGATGAGGGAAAGCGTGGAAACGTTGCTGCTCCGAGGATCCGAGCGTAAATACACCGCGATCGCCGATAAAATTCGTTTTCCGCGAAACGTTCAGACGGTCCTGTCAATCATGAGATAAAGCACACAGCAGAACCCGCTGCGAGCGTTTAGGAGAGCCACGGTTTACAATTTTAGCCGCGTTCCGAAGCCGAGAGTTCCGCGCGGAAAATCAACCGCGTTTTCGGATCGATGTTTCAGGCCCTTTAAATTCCCGCATCCCGAAAATCTCTTTGAAATTTTCCGTTGCCGGTTAACCGACCCCGATTCCGTCCATTGTCTCCGGCCGGTTCGCGAAGAAACTCGCTGGCAAAGCGGGTCACTTTTCATTGAATTCAAGACGAAACGCAGCATGGTGACGTTGAACGCTCGTGCAAGGTTTTGCGGCGCCGCGTGGCAGGTTCGAGTTCGAGGTAAAAATAGTGCGGTGTACCTCGAACCGGGTCACTAGGCTGTAGCTCTCGTTTCTCTCGATTCGATCGCGATACGTCGCCACGCGTGTATCCTATCGAGCGAGATCCAGCGAGATCGAGCCTGTGTTTCCACCGTATCGGCTGGAAATTCATTTCGCTCGATCGAAAAGCCAGCAGAGGCCAGAACGAACCGGAGGCTGGTCCAACTCGGTCGACTCCGTTTCTACGAAACCGAATCGATAACCGAACCACGCCGTCGCGCGTTCTTCCTTCGCTAAACGAATTATTTCTCCCTTGCCGGCGGCTCGAATTATTCCAGCCGATCGGATACCTTCGGCCGAAGAAAGGACCGAATTGGGACCAGCGATCCCAAGAAAATGTAGGTTGATAACTTTCTAACACACGCGCGTATGTACGTGGAATTTGTATCGGCGAATACATAATACGGTCTAATACGTGTCACGCTCGTACAAACGTATTTGGGCCGTGATAAATGAATACGGTGGTATACGGAAAAGTTCTATCGATATCTACGATAGTATTAGGTTGTTCGGAAGATAATTTCGTTTCTTCGCAAAAACGAGTTTGTCGAATTCGACCGTTCATGATCACGTGAAAAGTTTTGGCTTAAAAATCGTGTTTCATTTACACCGAAAAAACGAAATGACTTTCCGAACGATCCGATATATATCGTTATACAACGTTATCCGCGAAACGTTCGTTGGATCAAGCGATTCGCGATACGATCGTCAAGATATACGGAAAAGTCGCATCGATATCTACGAAAGAATCGGAATCGAGAATTTATTCGCGGAATATATTAGGTCGTTCGAAAAGTCATTTCGTTTTTTCAATTTAGGGGATTTAATTGTATTTGTTCACACTTTAGCCGTATAAAAAAGAAAAAGAAACGAAATGATTTTTCGAACGATCCGATATACATCGTTATACATCGTTATTCGCGAAACGTTCGTTGGATCAAGCGATTCGCGATACGATCGTCAAAGTTTCAACGTTCTTGTTGAATTGCAGCGTTGACAGTAAGATTTCTAACGAGAAGATACATCGGGGAGTACGATCACCAGTCAGGTAAGATGTCGATTTACATTTTAAATGCCTCGGCTCCTCGACGCGGTGGAAATCACGACGAAATGCGAATAGTTCGGACAATAGAGTGCGGGATTTTTTTTGAAAAATTGCCAGCAACTGCTAGTGCCACCTCGGCAGCCGTGTATACTCTTTCCCTGCGCATACCTCCGTCCGCGTCTGATCTAAATTTATCGAAGACGAATTTGACACTAGACAGGACTGGTACTAATGCGAGGTTGATACTCGAACGAGACTTCTTGTTTTGTAGAAATACAGAGAAGCGGCTTCCTCTCGAGCACGTGCTCTAAGGCCGGGGTCTAAAACTAGACTGGACTGGAAAGATCTACTTAACAGCCAGCAACGGCTACCTGATCTCTCTGTTGCAACGCGCGTGTTCTCGCGGTGGAAATTTATTACATAATTTTTCCGCGCTGCCTCGAGGAGACGCCGGTCGTCGGGTCGCTTTGCACGCGCCGACTCGAGTTGTTAAAAAAGCTTCGGCCTTCGGGCTTGTTTTCTTCTTCATTTCTTTCTTTTCTTTTCTTTTTTAGAGAACAGATACAAACACGAGGTATTGGTCGACGGTGAACCGATACTCTTCGAAATTTTGGACACCTGCCCGAAGGTAACGCTTTTATCCGATGCATATTTTATCTAACGACCTGTTTTCGTTAACGAACGAATGTAAAAAATTTTATTTCTTTCCGCTTCTGCCTTTTCTTCGCGACGTTACAGAGCGAAGACGAGTTACCTTCCACGGAAACCGTGCAATGGGCGGATGGATTACTTTTGGTCTACTCGATAACCGACAGAGGTTCCTTCAATTTCGTGAGGAAGGCGAAAGAAACGCTGGCGGTGGTCGATCCCGAAGCTACGATGCCTCTCGCTTTGGTCGGGAACAAAGCAGACATGGTTCACTTGAGGCAAGTTAGCACCGAGGAGGGAGAGATACTCGCCAAGGACTTTGAATGTTGGTTCAGTGAAGTGTCCGCCGCGGAACAGGTACGTTTCTAATTTTCTCATTGTTTAGAAACATAAGATATCCGTGATTCGAAGAGTATCGCACGTTTCCATAGGTCACACAAGTCGCTGAATCCTTCCACGAATTGTGCCGAGAAGTTTTGGCAGCCAGGAGGAGGAATAAACAATCTTTGTTGGACAGAATGCTTGGTAGCAAAGCGACCCGCGCTTATTCGCGAGGTAAAAGTGACTCTGCGCTTCCAAAAGATTAATATACATGTAATCTTTTAACTTACTTATATTATACATATATTGTTTTATAAAATTTATATACGTAAATTTTATAAAAGAATCGTTTTTAAGGAAATTTATAATATAATCTTACAGATGAAAATTGAACGAGACATAGCTTTTCCGTGTATGTGTATTTGTTATCGAAAGTTTTAGTACCAAAGATTTGTGTAACGTCGTGTAATGTTTTCTGATTTGTATGATATTGCTATGTAAATCGTACGTAATACGTATATTTTCGAAGTTTCATATTATAACGTTTTATCGACGTAAGCTAAACGGTTTTTTAATATACGCTCGTGTTCTTTTTATGGAAGAATTTATAGTCTTAATACCGATTGACGTACATGCGTAAAAATTTTAGGCATAAACGTTTCGATCCAAATTTCTAAAATTCCACCTCGTTATAGTATACACAAATTATTCGATTTTTTTCATTTTCCAAGGCTGTTTACAAACGTGTAACTTATGTCAACATAGTTTAGATAGATATGGAAACTTGTAATAATCGATCTATATTTATTTTGTACTTACAATGAAATTATGACAATAAATATTTTACTTATTTATTATATCACTGTGATATGTAACGCTAAAACCTTAACTTCAAAATAGACGATTTTCCTTACGTGACAAAGTTCATTATGTTGTGGTAATAAAATTCTTATTTCTCTTTTAACACTTAAGTCATAGATCCGTTTTATTTACAAAGTTCCAGGAATACTTATTTCGTATCGTCATATGTTTCTAGAACATCTGCTAAATGTTCGTTATCTCTTGGTTTTTTGAACTGTTTCCTTTTGTTAATAGGTTTCTTTCTTTTCATTGGAGCTGGTTTCTTGGGACCATGATCCTGCATAGATCGTATTCCTTGTTTTTCCAAATATTCGTCGATCTTCTGATCATCCATTGCATCCACTGCAACAGCTCTCCATAACTTTTGAAATTCATCGTCTATAGGGAATTGCGCTGTCTTATCGTTATAAAATACAATCTTTTTCTTATCCAAGGGTCTCGTTATAAATAATATTTCATTTTGTAAACTCTAAAATTGTAGGTTGCTATTAAAATTTCCTGCCATAAACTATGTACTACAACAGTATCGGTACCATCATGCTTCTACTTGCCTTTAAATGTTTATCACAGTGTGGCAGGCTTTCTTGTATATCTTCTAATAGTATTCCACCAAGACCTTTTAGATCTTGCTGCTTTAATAATCTTAACAGAGATTTCTTATCCTTAATTTTATACATAGCTTTGAATACAAATCTACCATCCGAAGTTACTTCTATCTTTGGATTTTTAATAAGAGCTTCCGTTTGAAGCCACTGTTTTACCTAATGCAAAATCAATTTCGTGTTTTTATATTATTATGACATCAGTCGTACAACACGCTTACCTTGGAACCAACATCCAACTGGTTCGTTTCGTCTAAAATTTCTTCTAAAGATAAAGGATGATCGTCTCCTTCTTGGTGCCTTGCTTTCATATGCTTTACAATTTTAGCTAAGACACCAAATTTATACTGCGTACTCCCAGACATGGTTTTATAATTAACCATATCCAGTTTTGGACCACTAGACACGGAGGATGGTTTGGGTTTTTTCTTGAGCGGCTCATCTCGCGAGACATCTTTTTCTTGTTCCTTCCTTTTTTTCTCTACCCTATAAAAGTAAGGTTCGTTGCTTACAATATTGCGTCGCACCGCGTCTAGGTTAAGAAACACAAAATTCGTACATATTCGTGCAATTCGAATCGAACAACTCGTGTATTCGAATTACAAAGCAAACATTATAATAAAATTAATTTACGGAATATCTCAAACCTGATATATACTTGAAACGTAACATATATTTTCCATAAGAGTAGAGGTTAGGAAAAGGATTATCCGTGTAATACTCACGTTGGTGTAGAAAGAGCTTTTTTCTTAAAGAGCTCTCGCTCTCTAAGCAACGCTGGATCCATTGTGCTATAAAGTTTCAATTACACAAGTACCAAGATCCTTTTATTCCGAATTTCCTTACGAACTGTCACTTTTGCCACATTATAGCCGCCCAAAGAATCGTCCACCAATCAGAGGTTCTCATTCGCTTGGTGCGTCTAGCGACTCGGAACCGTAACGCGCATGCGCGCGGTTTCAATAAACTATTCAATTTCAAATCATTTCGATAGTCGAAATATCGAAGTACGGTAGCGCGAATAAAATCAGACGATACGCTGAAATATGCGGAGTATACGAAAAGTGGAATAAAGTGCGAATATATTGATAAATCGCAACCAGGCGACGCGAGAATATCGAAGAAATAGGTGTAGTTCCAAGTGTATGTGAATAATTTTGTATCGCGATAAGTTTATATCTACAAATACGATATTTATTCCTATTTACCGTAGAATCTCTCGCTGGATTCGTTGCCATTTCGACTTGGCCAAAATCAAAACGCGAATCACCTGAAATTCCTATTTTAAATTCAATATCGATCGTTGAAGTGAATCGGTATTTTACGAGTTCGCGCAAGTGCGAACGTTTTAAAGTAACAATAGTTCTCGAACGTGCAGCAACTGTGACATATTGTGATCGACACAGCCGGCTTGCTTTACGTCGTATTTTACGAACGCCGCGTGAAAAGGGCAGAGCAACTACGGTCATAAGAATAGTTTCTTCCACAGTCTGAAAGGAACGAACATAGAGAACATATTGTCCTCATTGCAAAAGGTACATACGATTTAGATTACACTTCAATTCCTATATTCGGGCATTATATAAATTTCCAATTTAGAGAGAAATTTCTTACATACACGTAAAAAAATTTCCCGCCAATTCCGTCCGCGGCCATTTTCATCGTTTGGAACGCACGTAAACTACCAACATTATAGAACGAGCACGAAGAAGGACATATTGTTTTTATTGCAAATGGTACATACGATACTAACTTTTCACATATGTGTCACATTCACACGATTATTCTATTTCCATGATTTACACTCGAATTCCTATACTTGGATATTATATAAATTTCCAATTTACAGAGAAATTTCTCTTTTTCCTATCGACTACTTATAACAAAACTATTTTATTTGCAATACACTTAAAAAAATTTCCCGCCATTTTCATCGTTCGGAATGCACGTAGATTACCAACATTATAGAACGTGCACGCAGATTTACATTCGGCTTGAATTCACGTATCTATCGCTATTTAGCGCGATATACACGTTCGCAATTGTAGCAGAGGAAGTCAGAATTTCAAAAACATCGTCATCGCGAAGGACGGGTGCGTAACCATAACAATGGTTCGGTATTGAAAACATCGTTCCGCGTGGACTCGTGTAACGGTGTTTACGTTCGGCAACCTCTTCCACCTCGCTCCGTAGATTCAGTCGTCGTTCAGTTCGTACCGACCGAGCATCGTGGCCGGTGTGCATCGGTAAGATATTTACATTCGACTTGAATTCACGTGCCTATCGTTATTTATCGCGATATAAACGTTCGCTATTGCATCAGAAGAAATCAGAACCTGTATCTGAACCTCGTAAACGTCTCATAAACATACGAAGAACCGGTGCTTAATCATAACAATAGTTCGGTACCAAACACATCAACGAAGATTTATATTCGACTTGAATTCACGTATCTATCGTTATTTATCGCGATATAAACGAAGAAATCAGAATCTCGTAAACATCGTCATCAGTCCTTCTCGATGAGTAACCGTAACAATAGTTCGGTACCAAACACATCAACGAAGATTTATATTCGACTTGAATTCACGTATTTATCGCTATTTATCGCGATATAAACGAAGAAATCAGAACCTCGTAAACATCGTTATCGGTCCTTCCCGATGCGTAATCGTAACAATGATTCTGTCGCAAAAACATCGTACCTCGTAGCCTCATGTACAGTGTTTACATTCGGCAATCTGTTCTGACTCGCTTTGTATACCAATTTTTCGTTGAATTCGTACCGACGGAGCATCGCAATCCGTATGCTAGAAAGTAACAGGAAATGCCGCGTTGTAGGGAACGCGCGCGGTGCGCTGGGGTCGTAGGCTGCGCGTGAAGCGTGCGCTGGCGGTCGTAAGAGAGAGAGAGAGAAAAGGGGAAAAAGCGGGAGGGTGTAAAGAGAGCGGGGTTGAGAGGGTGTACGCGGAGGTTGGTTGGTGGAGATGGCACGGAGACCGGGATCTGTAGCAAGGAGAGCGTTAGCGGGCATAGGAGGGAAGAAGAGGCGCGAAGGGAAGGGTAGGGAAGAGAAGGGCGGTAGGGCTGGTTAAATGACGGCCGGGAAGGGGTGGCGGGGGCGGAGGAGAGGGATGCTGGGGCGGTTCAAGCGAGATCGAGTTCACGCCAAGTGGAGTACGGCAGTTTGTGTCAGACCACGGAGCACGGAAGATGCTCCCGGTTGTTTACGGAACGGGTGGACCACCCTCGTCGCGGCGGCGGCGCCGTGCGACGATTTTTCTCGGTACCGTGTCCGCTGCTAGCCTCGGAAACGCCGGCAATGTCGCGAGTTCTTCGCCCTGGATCCTCAGGCCAATCTCCACTGCCACCATTATCACCACCGCGTTCGGCCTTTTAATGATTCTACTGCCTGCCGCGTACCCGGACAAGATACCCATCGGTGAGTGTGCAGTTCCAGTGTTCTTCTGTCTTTCAGCCAGTCTACCCAATAATCGCCGTGACCATGAGGAATTTATCAGACGCGGTGCAACTGCTGCAACGGTTACGCAGGGTTGTTGCACTCGATTCTGACACCGTATAGCTGTCTGTTCACCTCGGATCCGAGTAAATACGTACTCCGTTCTTCGTGTGCAGTTGCTACGCTCCGCGTGAAAGCTTCCGCACATGATTCTCTTTGACGCGCACCGGGCAGGACGGAAATAACGCGTTTTTTCAAGCGATCTCAACGAACGATCCGCGTTTCGTGCCTCGATTAGGTGGCCGATGTTTATTTCACAGCGAAATACGCGCAACCGTTTGAAAGTAAACAGCGGTCTAGGTGGGGTCTCGGTTGAAACCGCGATCTTCTTGTCCGTTCACTCCTACCCGCTGTTTACAGAAATAATAAATAAAAGCCTGCTGCGCGTTACGATCGTTTGTTGCGATTATCCGCGGAGATGCACTGTCGAGCTTGGCGAATCAATAGCGAGAGAAAACACGTTTCTAAAATCGTTATTACGCTTTAGAGAAAATTCGTCGTTTCGCAAACGACGATGCGAGGATAAAAGTTGCTTCACCGCTGTTCCAGTTAAACACGCGGTTAAATTCGACGCGTGTATTTAATATCGTAATAACAATTCGACGTTCGCAACGGGAATTGCGAAACCGCGTTTATTTATTTAAGTCGCAATAACGCTAAGTGATGTAACTACGCGTGAAATGTTTCGCGTTTAATCTTACGTTTCTATCGCGTGCTCGATTTCGATAATACGAAAAGTAGGTATCGTTGCGCGGGTATTCGAGGCGCTATAATCTTCCAGTTGTTTTCATCCCCTCGGTTTTTCACGGGGTTACAGATCGCGATAGCGAAATCGCGAAGCGGAGGCTACGCGATACGATTCCGCCGCGAGTTGATCGATCCACAGCTGATTACGTTTCTGATTGAAATAACCGCGAGCGGGGGAATATTCGTTATTTATTCAACCGTCTCTGGCGAGACGAGAAATCGAGGAGAGCGTTTATTCGAGGTTACAACAAACCGAGACACTCTTCGTTGGCCGGAAATCACGAATTCTACCGTTTACGCGGAAGTTGCACCGCGAAAGACGGGAACGGTTCCCGTGGCCTGGGTCAAAACGATGTTCCATCGGAATAGTTGCAGCGGAACTCTTTATTTCCAACTCGCAACTTGATTAAACCGAGCCCCGAAGTTGTTTCATACAACGGCGAACAACCCTAATATTAACTCTGCCTCCGAATGACGCCACCGCGTACGTACATACGCCTGGGAGCGTGAGTTTCAGCGATACAAAGTGCGCGTGATTAAACAACGAAGCCGGGCGTGCGATTAAAAATGCTCGCAATTCCCGCGACGGAGGATAGTCGCGCGATATTCGCCTCGGCGAAATTGTATTAACGTCGCCTCTCTCTTCCCTTTCCTTTCTCTCTCTCTTTCGACGAGGCTTTAGGAAAAATCGGTCACCGAAGTCCAGCGCGGCGAAAAAGCGTGACATTCGGTTAAAAGCCCGGTAGATTACCGTCAATGCGCATCTCGGCTACGTAACGGGCGAAGAAGTTGTGGGAAATGACTGCGTGGAGGTAAGGGACGCGGAGCGCCGCGGGCAAGGGTAAGACGGAGAAAGGAAAGAGCGAGATGTCGCGAGGGTAGGTAAGGGAGCGGAGAAAGTGGGCGCGCGAGCGAGAGGAGGAAATGCAGAAACAGGGTGAGGGTGGAACGGAGTGGCGTTAAGAGGGCGCGAGCGAGTGGGAAAGAACGCGAGACAGAGGGTGCGAGAGAAAAAGAGAGAGAGAGAGAGAGAGAGAAAGAGGGAGAGGAAGGAACGTTGAGCGAGGAGTGAATGATGAATGCCTATAGAAATGGCGGTGTCTTTCTTCCGCTCGCGTAGGTATGTAGGTAGAGAACTACCGGCTAAGTCGAGGAAAAGACGAGGAGGAGGTCGTGGCACGAGAGGTGGTGGCGAGGTTGGAGGAGGATGAGGATAGTTGGAAGGTTCGTTGCCTTGGCAAGTTATACCGCGCGCGCCGGCTTTCTTTGCTACTCGAAGGGCGCTCTCTACCACTTCTCACCACCACTCTGTATATTTTTATGGAATTATGCGAAAGACCCTGGCGAAAATATATCAACGGAACGCGTCATCGGTACTTGACCTCGCTCGTCATACTCCGCCTCGCTCTTCTATCCACCGATTCGTTCCTCGTCGCTTCCAGAGACGCGCTTTCCAAACGATTCCCCGTTCGCGTCGCTTTACGCCTGTATACACGTTTCATATTCCCGATACGAGTCGAAAGTTGCCCAGAAACTCCGGATATATTCGAGAAAAGGCCACGAGTTTCCGTCCCTTCGTTTGTTTCCGTCCAAATGGCCGAGCCGTGTCTGTTCCTTTCGAGCGATAATTATTATTTCGTTTATCGCGTGTATATGCGTTTGATATTCCGATACGAGTCGAAACACAGGAGTTGCAATTATTTCCCTTCGAAGTGGACCTTTGTCCAGATACTACGTATATATTCGAGAAAAAGCGACGAGTTTCCATCCACGAATCTTTCGGCCCTTCGTCTGTTTTCGCCCCAGTCAAAATGGCCGGCGCCGTGTCTGTTCCTTTCGAGCGATAATTATAATTTCGTTCGTAGCGTGTGTACACGTCCGATATTCCGATACGAGTCGAGACGCAAGGGTTGAAATTTTTTCCCTTCGAAGTGGACCGTTGTCCAGAAACTCGGGATGAACTGGAGTCAAGGCGACGAGTTTTTCGTCCCTTCGTTTGTTTTCATCCCCGTGAAAATGGCCGGGCTCGTGTCTGTCCCTTTCGCGCGATAATTATAATTTCGTTCATCGCGGCCGTGTTCTAATTAGTAAGTGGCACACGTTGCGTGCGCGTCCTCGTTGTCGCCGGAGCGTGGTCGGTGTTTTTAAACAAAATTGTTTGCCAGGGATCATTAGCGTCCTCCGGGTATAATTTAAAATTCAGAGAAACGAATCCGGTCGCCAGGGGAGAAAACGCTGTGTGCAAGGATCCGTTTTTATCTAGACGGTGTGTGTACCGTCGGAATCGCGGTCAAGGTTCAACGTATATACGGTTTTTAAGCAGTTGAACTTAATTGCGAATTTTACTTACATCGTGTACGACGCTCTTACGCTGATGAACAAAGAAGACGCGAAAAAATTCCATTACAGTCGCTTTTCCTGCAGCCACCTCAGCTTTTTAACTTCCGTGCCCCTTTTGAAATTTTCATTCCCCCGCCTGGCTTCCTTCTCGCGCGTAACATTTTCCCTGGCTCGTTGTCCAATTCGAGCCACTTTTTCGACAGTGGCCCTTAGTAGTCGAGTTAAATTTTACAATTACTCCGGATCCTGAAATTAAATCCCCCGCGAGACTCGCGCTCTCCGGGGAATTTAATGCCAGTTCTTCGTACTTGTCAAGTCTATCGACTTAACCCGAAGACGCTTACACCGGCGCACAAAGGGACCCTTGCGCACCCGCGTTTTCTCACCGTGCACAAAGACCGGAACGTCCTCCGTGCAATTTGTCCAAACAAATTACCCCGAGCACCGACGCCGCGGCGTCGATTCGCAGCCAAAGATCGACTAAACACTCGCTGCGAAACGCGGATCCTTTTTAACGTCTGTTCTTTCGCCAAGGTACTTTCGCGATACGAAAACACGAAAATACAGGCGTGTACCTTTCCTTCCTTTGTACCTGACGCAAACGCGTCTCGGCCTCGACGTTATCGCGCTGCGTTTCCGCGATAAACGCGAATCTCCGTCGGCGTTGCGGGAAAATTCGAAAAATCCACGACGCCGTGTATAATCCGCCACTAGCGCGAGATAGAGGGGCCAGGGGTGAATTATACAGCGGTTCCCTCGGCAGTGGAATCCCCGGGTGGACGGAATGAAATTAGAATGGCCGCGGAGCGGTGGAGCGTGCCGTTTGATTCGATGGAGGGCGGAAATTTTCCGTCTTGCCGGGTATGCGTGCCGTCTGGCAAGCAGCATCTCGAGCAAAGGTAGAACGCCTTTGTGGAGAAAGGTAGCGGGTGCCTACCACTCAAGCGACCCACCGTCCGACTAATACGATTAATAGCACGCCGCTATCAGACAAGAGAGACAGGGCCTGCAACCTTCATCGCGTTCATCGCCGAAGAATTTCCTTCTCGCTGCTAGAGCGCGCACGTCGGGGCGAAATCGAATTTTACCGCGTTTCCCGGACATCGCGTCGCCTAGCGGAATGAGTGCTCGATCCGACAAGGGAAAAAGTATATCGCAGCCACTCCGTGGAAATATTCCTACGGCTATAAATTATTCCACGAGTCGCATTATTTAGCCGCGAGAAGATACGTCCACGTTGTACAGTGGCGAGAGGAAAAATCGAATTTCCCGAAGCTACTCGATCGTTCCTCCATTTCGTTATAGATGTACTATACGCGATTTCATACTGTTTATGAATCGACACGCGTCGGGCCCGGTCCCCTGCTCGCGAATTATACTAATTCGCGCGCAGAGTAGTAATCCGTACAAAAGGTTGGCATTCTGCACGGTGGAACAGCGAATGTCTCGGGTACCGAATGCCAATTTATTATTCGCATAATCGGGCACAATCGAGCCGCGTTATTCGGCAGCCGTGTAATGCGAGACTGGTTCGGCTGTGTTTCTATAATTGATGCATCGGCTCGCCTATTAGAATGACAAAACCGCCGGCTCTTGTATGGCCATCCACGCATATTCCGCCATGCTTGAACACGACGGCCAACCACGCGGGATATCTCTCTAAAGCCTGCTCCACGATATCCTCTCTATTCGCGCCAAGTTACTCGCTGTTCCAGCCATCTCGGCGAGTCCTGCAACTTAATTGTCACCGTTTGCGAGATCGTTCCTATTCGCCAAACTTTCCACTCGCCGTTTTATGGCATAGACTTTATTTATTAATTGTTATTTCCTTCCGTTAACAACGATTTACCACTGGATATACCGCGTTATCGTTATCGCTTAATTCTCGATGAAGGTGGCTGCAATGATTTCTAAACACGCGACTGACTCTTCCGAAAGTATCGTTTTTCTACACAGACTTTGTCGACGATCGAAGTTATTCTTTCGTTCTGTTAACAACGATTTATCACGGAAGATATAACGTTAGAGTTATCGCTTAATCCTCGATCAGGGTACTCGCAACGATTTCTAAACACTCGGTTGACTCTTCCGAAGGTTTAAAGCCGGAAAGCTCGATTTCGAGGATCAGCGCGAAGCGCGATAAAACGGAATCGAATGCGATTCCGCGTCTCCTTGGCGAAAGTGTTTGTATAAAAATAAGAGGGGACGTAATGACGTCGTTCGGACTGGTAGTATCACCGGTAACACCTCATCGACCGTTTACAGCGTATCTGCAGGAATTCCGAGCGTCGTTGTAGCTTGTTCCAGTTATGACGAAGTTGCTCTCTAGCAAGTCTGCTGTTACCCTCGTGCGAGGTTGTAACAGCTTCCTCGCGTGTAGCACGCGGAATATCTCGATCAAACACATTCTGCGACGTGGTTCTATCTATACTGGTAGATATCGCTGATAAATTCTCACTTTCTCGCTCGTCGGATGGAATAGAACAGGGACCCTGTGAAAAAACGCATTAGCGTGTCCTCGAAATATTCGCGCGATGGGCTATCAAACGCGTTTCTACGGTTGCTTCGTGTCGTTTCTACCGGTCTGATCGTCGAACGTCACCGTCGATGGAACGTATACCTGCTTCCTATCGGAAAATAATGTTACCCCGCCGTTGCACGTGAGCTTTGCGGCGATGCGAGCAGCGGAATACACCTACCATTACGGCAGAGACGTAGCAATAGCAGCAGCATAGAAGCATCAGACAGGACCGGGAGTAATCCGATATTACCGAGCCGCTTTTCCACGTAGAGACGGGTATGTCTTCGGTGGAAGACATCCTCAGGGTTTTCAGGCGATGTCGTCTCGCTGTTGCGAAAAGATACGCTCAGTAGCGCAGCTCCGCGACGGGTCATACATACCTCTTGTTTCGTGGTCACCGATGTCTCGCAAAGTGCCCTTGTATTTTCTTTCCTCCTTTTATCCAAGGATACCTTTCGATGGAAAGGAAAATAATTTCCTTCCGATATTTTCCAACGATCTAGTCGCGCGTGTACACATTTTTCCTCGGGCGTTTCGCTACGATCTTTCTGCAGCAACGAAATAATTTTAACTTTGTATTATGAATGATTACGTCTGGCATTAGGCGAGTATGATTCTCGGTACTTGTAAGATTTTTTTAACGATTTTTCTATAGCAACGAAATAATTTTAATTTTGTACAGCGAATAATTGTAAGGTTTCGATTCGTTTGTACGGATTAAAAATAGGAAAGGAAATTATCGCGGCTCTGAAAATAATCTTACCGATATGGAAATAATCTAAGCAACGCCGTTTATAAATTTTAATTACAAGTGATTCATATTTAATTAATTAATAACCGAGTGTAAATATTTAAACTCGACAACTATTGGTTCGATATTATATTCGGCGAGGATAGAATTTTATCTGAAACATCCCTAGTATTATATCGAATTAAGACGCCCGGTGTTTCACCGGAGGCGAGTGCCGCGAAGGAAGATGAAAGAATCCAGAATTCCTCTATCTCGGATATTTATCTCGCGAACGAGATACTTCGCTTTGATGTTCCCACCGAGGACACCGTGGCCGCCGCGAGACTCGAGCACCGAGTTACGCGACTCCTCGAAAAAAAGGCACTGTTTTTAGTTGCTTTTGCGGCGAAAAATTTCAGCGAGATAAGCGCGTCGCGCGGAAGAAAGACGAACGGACGAGAACGAAGCTGGAAGGAAAAAAAGAAAAAAACAAACAAAAGGAGAGGCAGGAGAAACGCGCGAAGCGACTTGTCGGAGAATGAAGAATTTAAAAATCGAGCAGATAACACGGTGTATCTATCGGCTGTCTGCCGAGCAGACAGGCTGCTGAAGAAACGTGACGAAGGGGTGAATATTAGAGCAGAGAAACGGCGAATAGGCAGACATAACGAGGGACACGGGGAGATAGATAAGTAGATAGAGAAGGTAGCGGAACACAGGAAGAAGCGAAAAAGAAAGAAAGAGGTTAGGGTAGGAGACCTTCGAGGCGGAGTCGGTGATTCTAAGAGCGAAAGAGTAACGGAAAGAAACGTTGGGAAGGGTTGAAGAGAGAGAGAAGGCGAAGTTAGAGCAGGATACAAGCAGGGAGATCGATGCTTGACTTCGTCGAGCTCGGATACCCTCTCCTCTCTCTCTATTCGACTCGCAGAGCCACCAGCGACGCCATTTGCCAGCTTCTTCTTCCCTCCGATCCCGGACGGTTATTAAAACCTGCGTGGCTGAGCCGTACGGTAACTAGCCTTCAACTTTTCCTTCCTTTCGATTCTTCGGAATTTAATTAAACTCGCGGCTAAGAAACGCAACATCGATTCCCGACCGAACGATCCTCCGGTTTTTACACCAACCTCCATCCAGGATGTATCCTCGTCGTGCACGCAACGAATCGCCAACAACGGGTTTTCCTTCCAGAGGATTAAAGGTTTACGATACCTCGGCTTTTCGAATCACCGTGCCGGATGGTCCATTTTCGAAATCACTCGATTCCGAATTAAAGAAGTAAATTATTCAACGTATCTTCGGGGAGTAATACGAAACGATGGTACGTTAGACTCTGGCAAAGAAACGCAAACGATCCGGTAAGATCGTAACTCGACCGAACATCTTTTGACGATGATCGGAGAATAAAAACACGAGTGCCATCGGTATTCATCGCGTTGCACGTCGATCGGTAGCTGAAAACTCGAGAAAATCCACGGTCCCAGTCGTAATTCTCCGCTTTGGTGACTCTGTTACGAGTTGCCTGGTGGGTTGGCAGAACGACCAGAATCCCGCTTGGCAGACCGCTGCGGTTTAGCAACTTGACAGGGGTGCCTGCTCTATCCGTGGTAGCCTCGCTCTCTTATTCGCTCCGCGATATTCCTATTTATACGTCAGGCCACGCAAAGAATCCTCTGGACCACGCGTTTCCACCCTCTCGGAGAATACCGGTCCATTTCGCAGCTTTCTCCACACCCTTCTCGACTATTCGACCCAAGTCGAAGCGTTTAATATTAAACGTGTCGAGCCGGACCCCGAAATCTCCAGTGGCTTACACCTGGAGTGCTCTTGCTGTCAACGAACGTCAGGTGAATCACGAAATTCGGTCGACATTGTAAGCCTTGTCGCGAAATCGAGAAGGAAGCGGATGATACAGGTTCGACGGGCAAGATTATCCAAGATCGCGGAGAATAAATTCCACGGATGACTAGGATTCGCCAACAGACACAAGGCTGGACAAAAGAATTGGTACAGAATAATTCAAATGCTTATAACTATGAAACGAATTGACGAAGAAGAAAATTTTGCTGACACGTGTAATGGAAACGCGATAAAACAAATAAAAACCAATTAAAAACGATTATTTTGCAAGAGTGAAGCGATATAGAGTGGGATTTTACATGGAAATTGGTGACTTCGATGCCGAAACGATGGAAGGAAATTATTATGAAGAAAGGAGGACCAAATATTAATTTTTAATTTCTAGATACCTTTAACCATTTCTGCCAATACTTTTCTCCACGCCTAAAACGTTCGATGAACATGTTAAAGAATAAACTAGAATAACAAGTAAATGCACGTGTGAAACAAATTTTCTTCTTCGTCGATTTGTTTCATACAAATACAATTGCTTTGTAAGCAATATTGACTATGCCAATACTTTCGTTCAGCCTTGTATTTCCAAGGATACTTTATCGGCCACCGTGCGTGATACGATGGCCCATTAATCCTGTTCTTGCTGCTGGTTCTCTGTACGGCCGGAAAGATGATAACAGGATCGGAGGAATAGTTTGCTACACTGCGGGTGCTCTAGGTGTGGGCGGAATAGAGAAATCGCGCCTCGCCAAGTGGTTAATATTTCTAAGATTCTGCTCCACCCTTCGGAACCCCGTACTCCGCCACGTGCACACCCCATTTGTCACCGCGAGCAGTTTCATTTGCGACTGACGCGGAATTTTACGACTATTTAGTCGCGTTTCTACGATTATTCCACGCTCGTTCCGTTCCATGAATTTCTTCGCCGTTTATACGCCTTTTTCGAAAGTTTCGCCATCCAATTCCTGTGTCTTCTTTGTCTATGATAATTCCGGAGGGTAAAAGTAGCAGCTGAAAAGTAGAGCTGATGTAACGACCTTCGCGCGGGTTTACGTTTCATGGTCTCCATTGAATGTCACCTTTGCACTGTAGCCGATGTAGAGTATTGAATGTAAGGCGGGTTAAAAGGGAAGAAGGGTGGAAAGAAGGATGGGTTGATGGCAGAGAAAATAAAGCGATAATTATAGGGAGACGTGGGACCCGGAGAACGATTTTGCGTGCACGCTTACACGAATGCATGCGGGTTGTTTCGTGTTTCATGCTGCACGCTTCATGTTTCACGTATGTAATGGGAGGGTAACTCGCAAGTTACAGTCCCAAAGTTGACTCTGGTTTTGCCTTTAACGCCGGATTAGTGCGGCATCGCTGAGACTCATGGTGGCGTTTAATCATTTTCGCTGCACACGGAATGTTACGAATCCTGGAAACGTTGGGGGTGGTTGGCGGTGGTGACGGGGGTGGAGAGCGGTCGGGACGAGAATGCGAAAGGGTGTCGAAGCTTTATCCGGCTTTTCTTTTGTACCCTATGGAAATTTCACGCATCCCTTGCCGCCGGATTTTAACATTTTACAACCTTCTTTCTCCTTTCCGCGTTTCGTCGCATTGCGTCCCTTTCTGGACGCGTTAACGCATCCGATACTATTTCGAGACGATGTTTCGCGTTGAAAATCGTTCGCAGAAAGTGTCGAAAATGCGACTGGTTAAAATTGCTTTCGAGTTAATTCGCTATAGCTTGGAATTATTATTATTATTATTATTCCGTCATCGAGATACAGTTTAACCCTTTGCGGACGAAAAACGAAACTAACGATACATTCAGTGTATACTAAACGATTAAAATATCAAATCGACGGAAATTCATCGAATTAAAAAATATGCACGACATTGATGGCAACGCTAAATTTATTTCTCGCTATATTCCACGCTGCTTTTATTCTGAAAAATTAAAATGACATTCGTCCCCAAAGGGTTAACGATAGTCAGTTACATTTTCCCATATTCTCTGTAATTGCACGAGCATTGCGATTTTCTTAATTGACTCTCGCAAAAGTATCGAATATCTCGTACGGGATATCATCGATATGGATCGCGTTATGCTTTGAGAATGAATACTGGGAGACGAAGAAATAGGAAATCTCGATGTTTAACGGTTCCGGAATTTATGCCAATGGGTTCCATTTACATTCGAGATCCGGTATTTAATTCGCACGCGATCCTGACAGCCGATTTTCGAACGGATCGTCCGCGATTTTGCATCTGACGCCGGATTAGAGTGGCTCTGCCGGGATCAGCGCGTCTCGGCGTTTAATCATTTTCGTTGCCGCGCCGCAGTCGGAAGAATCGAAGGAAAGCACTGGAAAGAGGAAAAGACGCCGGGTCAGAGCGTCTACTTTGAGACCCGACGCTCGTAAGTTCAATCGAGGAAGCGTGCAACCGAATTCTGGCGATTCGTTGAAAAATATTTCCCCAGTCAGCTCCTTTCCTTCGACGAGAGCAAACCGTCCCGGATGATCGCGAATGGTAATTAGAACGACCTAGAATAACCTTCTGCACCCTTAACACTAGATTTACCGGCTATTTAAGTATACCACAGTGACTGGGTCTTTAGAAAAACTGCTTAGTGTGTTTCCAGTCGTTATTTACTTTTCAAAAATGACAAAAAAAGTTTAATAATATCAATTGTAATACAAACATAGATTTTTAGACATTAGCGATTAATCAAACGCATGATTGTTTGTAGTTCATCGGTTACAATTTTTACATATGCAGATTTTGCTCAGTGTACACTTTCTGCGTACACTTTTTTGCATATATTGCAAATATTCATAGTCTTATTATTATTGCAATTTCCTATTTCGACTCCACTTATGAACAGGAACGGGTATATTGAACTTGATATATTAGCGTTTTGTGGTTTTTCCCTTGAAGTTTGATATTCAGAAGCATGCTCTTCAGCTAGATAAATACAAAGATCTTTCCTTGATATATTTTTATCTGCCGTGTTTTTATACGATATCTAGTAATTTATTCCAACTAAATCTAAAGCGTTGAAAAAAACTCGATGTGACTACCTACTTGAAATTGATTTGACAGTACACATTTGTGCCATTTTGGTCAGTGACATCGACGCTAAATTTAGCGTTGTTACAAAGAGACACAGTTTCGGGTAATCTCTCGTTAGTTTTATCAATTTTCACGCGTTTGCGTTTTGTACTTGATACAAGTCTTCTTATTCGGTTTACTCTTGTAAACTGTAAGTGTACATCCATTTGATTCGTACAGCAACGTTGAGAAACGGGTCCTGCCATCTTTCTTCTGTTTGCAAGATTTCGGGAGTTCCCTCTTGTTTCCACGTATTGTTCCAAGCGACGAAGTATTTTTAGATAGTAATTTTAACGCCAGAGGAAAACTGGCGAAGAAATTGTGCGTTGTTATTGTTCTACCTTTCGTAGTGTGTGGTTCTACAAGTTTCGGTAGAACAAATTCACTTAGCGGGGTTGACGAATCTCTAGCCTCGTCTTTTCCTAAATAAGGAAAGCCACTTATTACACATCTAGTTTCAATGTCAGACGCCAGCCAAAATTTTATGCCAAATTTCCGAGGTTTGTTTGGCATATATCGCGTGAACCTGCATTTAACCATCGTTGGAATGAGTTGCTCATTCACCGTAATACAAGCTCCTGGTTTGAATCAATTTTGGCTATTTTCGATAAATTTGTTCCAAACCGTTGAAACTAAAGCCCGGAAAAACATTGCAGTACTTATCAATTGTTATAGCTGCCCATATATCATTTTATCGCATAGAGACATGCAGCAGTCATTTTGACTGGTACTGGTACAAGTGTCAATAACAATAAATATATTTGTCACGAATACATATAAAATAATACAAAATTCATGAAACTGATTCTTTAGTTATGGCTAGAAAAGTCACGATATCATTTCGGAGAGAAAATGTTGCACGCGGTAAGAATTTTGAATTGAAATTGCAAAACCAGTCATATTGAACTGGTTCGGTAAATCTAGCGTTAATCTGTTTGTCGGCTATGCAAATCGATATGTAACTCCTTCTTTTCGTTCGTTTATTCTGCGCTTCCGTTTTCAACCGGAAAACCGTCCCTTCTTCTGCAACGGGGCTTGGATGCAATTATTCGCGGAAAGTGGATCAGTGGTACTCGGCGGAGCAGCGCGTTTATCAGATTCGGTAATGTTGCGAAATTTCGCCGATTATCCGGAGCCGCTGTTGGAGTAATGCAAATTCATACGCGTAGTTTGCCTTATGAATCGCGAAGTAGGCCGTGTTGTGTTCGAAAGAGGGGGATGGGAATAGCCGGTGCTGCATCGAGCCAAGAACTGTTTTGGAATCCGTATCGAAGGAGGGCAAATCGAGGCGAAGCGGAAGGAGCCGAGGTAAGACGGAAGTAGGTTCGAAACGCGAGAAGGTGGCCAACTGAGGGGGGCCGGCTCGGATCCGGGAATTGTTTTGTATCGCACTAAAACCCGGCAAACTTTCCCGTTGGCATGCATGTACGCTCGCGTTGAAACGGGCGGAAAAATCGTAAAAGGAGGAAGAACGGAAAGATGTGGCGAGTCGATCGGGAAGGAACGCGGGCGCCAGCTCTCGACAAATTATATCGCCGGTCCTGTTTTTACCCCCTTCGAATGTCTCGGGGTACGTGTTCGAGCACGCGAAAATGTATCGCGGCGTAAAACTTTCCAAATCAGTCGAATAATCGGCGAGGTTCAAGGATCCTGTAAGAAAAGGACAACTTTGCCCAGCTTTATCCTTCGGCCGGAACTTTTATTTTCCGTTACGTAATACGCGTTGCTTCGCAACTTTCGGTATACCTGTTCACAATGTTTACGACCACGGAGATCAGGATTGAACGACACGCATTATTCTTTTTTTTTTGCTTCATTTCGTTTTGTTATTCTCGCCATTTTCTCTCATTCCTCCTGCGTAATTTCGGTGATTACAGTAAAACCTGTTTTTATGCGGTAGATAGGGACCGCATAAAAGAAACCGTAGAAAAAAATATTCGGATATTTCATAAATACTTACGTATAATAAACAACTTTGTACGACATTACAGAAAATTTTTTTCATGCGGCGCAAAGGGACCGCATAAAAAGTATCGCACTTAGAGGATACGTCGATTATTTAGGAAATACACGAGAAAGTGCTTCCAATCGAAGTAAATAAATTGAGAACTGTTTCCAAACTTCAGTCAGGTCTATTCTATCGTTTTCTAGTTTTTTCAAAATGTAACTGAAAGTTAATTTCACGTAATATTTCTTAACATTTGTGATTATGACCTGATCCAATGGTTGTACAAAGCTAGTCGTATTTGGTGGTATAAACCTTATTTGTACATTAGGATGTTCCAAACATGGATGACCAGGTGCATCGTCATCAATGTCGATGGCTACCTCGATGAATAATCGCGGTTGCAACGGATCGGGGATTAGAAGTGTAGGAAAAAGCATAACTAAATCACAGAGAAGAAACGATCTAGAAAATTGGTTTATTCACAGTAACGTGATACAATTTTATTCCGAGGTATGACAATAGAAAACTGACTCCACCGTGACGATAATGTAAGGACAGAAAAGAAAAAAGAAGGAAAAACAAAGTATGGTGACGATAATCCCTTTCTCGCGTCCCGACCTTCCAGGACCCACATTCGAGAAGTAGTTGCATTGGAATAGGAAGGAATTCGAGCGTGTTAACAGGGATCAGGGGACTTAATAAACGGTGTAACAAGTGTAAGAGCGTTGGCGATGCAAAGGACAGATTTGAAGCGATTTCGCGGGGGAAGAAGAAAGGAGGGACGGGACGACGAGAAATCCGAATGTTTATTTGGTCCAGAAATTTTCAGTCACGAGTCACAATGAATATTTTAATGACTTCCTGTGGATGCTCGCGCCTCGGAGCCAGTTGCAAAGTCGGCATCCGAGGAGCGGCACGAGGCTGTATGGAGGGTAAGAACGGAAGGGTGGAATCGGGGGGTTGGAAAGGAGCTGAGAAGAACAGACTGCAGCAGAAGGGAAGTCCTCGGTCTCTCCTTTCCTTGGAAATTATAATCGTGCCACTTACCGTCGCACGGCTCGTCCGTTTCTCCGTTTCTCTTTTCCCCGTTTCATCCACCTTCAGGTCTCCCTCTCTCTCTCCCTCTCTCTCACCCTTTTACAGATCGTTGATTTCATTTTACGGTAATTGTGTTTACGAAACGACACGCGAGTTACAAGTCTTTGTAATTCCGTGAAATTGTCGAGCCTTAGTTGTCCCCGTCAAAGAACTCCGCGGATAGTTTCCCTTTCGACGACATTCTCGAAGCGTTCGCACTACTGTCTCTTCTTTCCGCGTTTCACGACCCGACGACCCCGAATATTTCGACGAACGACGATTTTTGCAATTTCTTAATGAAAGCGACACGCGTTCCTCGTTCTCGAAGCGGAGCTTTCCGTCCGGCGAGCAGCAAACGAAATTTATTTCCGTGGAATGAAAGATGCGCATTCCGTACGTTAGTCGTCGACTTCGTCCTCTCTCGTTCCTTTCCCTCTCTGTCTTTCGGAGTATTAAAAATGCTTTTAAAACGAAAAAACAGTAAAGTGCGTTATAAATTACTTTTCGAGCGTGGAAGAGTAGCTTTTAGAGGAGGACGCAGCAGTTCGTATTTTCCATCGCGTATTTCCACACGATGATTTACAAATTCCTCACTCTTTTCATCGATAACTCGAATTATGCGACGTAGATCAACGGTACTCGGATGGTTTAACGAATTCGAGATAACGATAGTTCTCGGCTCGAAATTGATATTATCTCGAAATTACAACGTGATACGTTGTTGCTGTAAAATTTGATTATTCTATTGATGTGTTTTCAACTAATGTCATGGTGAGCGAATTTTACTGCATAGATAATAGTTTTAGAATCTGCATTGTTGCTGTAAAATTTGTTTATCCTATTGATATTTTCGATTAATATCGTGCTGAGCGAATTTTATTGCATAAGTAATAGGTTTAGAATGTTGTTGCAAAACAAAAGAAATTTCTTCTTCCAAATTTGACCACGTTCCTTTCGTTATTACGTTTTCATCAGCGCGTGAAAATTCTCGTTCTCTCTGTTACTGTCTCCTACATATTTTAAATCCGATTCCAGGTAAACGGTATCAAAATTCTCTGGCCGCGTTCGGATTAACCCGAAAGCTCGGTATTTTTGGACGGAAGTTCCTTTGAAAAATTCTTGCCGCGCTGCTCGAAAGGTATTGTTTAAACTGACAGGAGAATTCTTTGGACAGATGATCAGTTATCGTCGCGTCGTCTCTGCCGTTCCATTGAAAACGTCCGTGGACGTAGGCAAAGTAAATCTAATCTTGATTCAGGTGGCATAAAAGCTAGCGCGACATCTCATTTTACGATACGCTTGCTACATACGTTATACTGCACGTATGAGCTATGTACACGGGCAGGCCCAGTTCGACTGTAAGATATATGTATTAAGCGCCGGGCTTATGGCTGTAGTAATATTCCATCCCTCGAGCTACCCACACGGCAAATCCTTAATCGAGTGCTTCGACGATGCTCCATCGTCGCGATGTTAAACCCGGACCGGAAATTTCCATCTATTTCGTTTTATGAATGACACCCGTGAAATGGGAATTTTCCCATGTACTTTTCCTGCGCGCCGCGCACCTGCGCGATGATCAATTAAAATTCCGAACGGAAACTTCCGTCGAGTCTCTACGAATATATGCATGTATATTTCGCATCGGTGTTAGATAAATTTCGATTCCGAGCGATAATCGAGAAATCGAATTATTTCGATCTCGGTTAACGTACGTAGAAAAATCGTACGAGATAAACTCTGCTATTGGTCGTGTTTCAGACTTATTTTCCACGCGGATTAATTGTCGTTAATTGTTAGAGAAAACGCGATAACGTAACTGAATACCGTGGTTTTCCAAATATTGGAATTATTTCATTTTCGGTCACCGTGTGCAGAAAAATCGTACGACATAAACTCTTTTATGGGTCGAGTTTAAAACTTATTTTCCACGCGGGTTAATTGTCGTTAATTGTTGGAGAATACTCGATAATGTAACCGGATTCCGTGGCTTTGCAGATATTAACGCTGAATTTACATACATATAAAATAAAATGAAATTCGTAAAACTGATTCTTTAGTTATGGCTATAAAAGTCGTGATATCATTTCGGAAAGAAAATGTTACACGCGGTAGGAATATTTAATTGAAATTGCAGAACCAGATATTTCGACTAGTCTGCTAAATCTAGCGTTAAATTCCTTTCGCGCGTGTCTTGTCAAGACGCAACACGCTAGTTAAAACCACGTCGTTATCATTATCGCGTGTGTTCATTTTGATTTCGTGTTACGCTATAACACTTTAGGGTATGTTTTTGGAGATTACTCGAGGTTACTCGAGATTAGATATATCGCGTCGTGGTGGACCATCATCGGGATGCGATAAGGTAGCTAGTCGAGGACGTTATTGAATGATAATTTCTGATCAGTCCCGTGGGAGAAATGTCTCCTGGCATCCTTGGCAACCGCAGAACCCGACCTCGAAATAACGTCACAGCATCCATTATGCCGTGTATTCTCTCGGTTTCGTACGCGTACCATTGTGCGCTTAAATCTTCTCGCGCAGAGTTATGGCACTGCACGTGGTAGAGGATATATACGTTCCGTATTCGGTATTTTGTTCCTGCTATAATTACAATTTAATTCGCGCCGATGCTCGCGAAACGATGCACGCGAGACGGTGCACGCGTTTGCAGTAAAAATTGCACCAGTTATTTGACCCGCTCCGGGTCCCTTTAAATCACCGCTGTTCAACGCGAATTTTAATCTGTAATATGCATTCGCGATTCTTCGGGAGTTTACCTTCCTGCAAACGTATCGGTAATCGAAATTGCCCTATCATTCACGATTTTCGCAAATTGCGAGCTTTTTAAAAGTGATACGAGCATCTTCGCTAAAAGTTAGGTAAGAGTTTCTCGCATTTTCTTGTGTTTTTTGGATAAAATTTGTTATATGGTACGAATTTGTTACACGGTACCGTAGTCTATAGGCTTTTCCGAAGAAGCAACCATGAATTAGAATTGTTTCCAACAGTTTCCAATTCGCTTGGATCGAGAAAGTATTCGTTTCTATCCCCGATAGTGTTGTAGCTAGGAATACCAAATGCAACGGAATTAACACTAGGTTTACGGGGTTTTTTTGTATACCTATTTCTGCGGACATCCGCCAGATTTAGGGTAAAGAAAACCATATATTTTCTTTAAAAAATAAACGATGAGTTTAATTTGAAAACAATCGCAATATTAACAGATATAATATAAGTTAGTTAAATCTGTTAATATCGTATAATTGAAGCAACCCATCCGTCAAATTCACAGGTCCCGTAAATCTAGTGTTAATATATATCAGTACAAAAAAAGAAAGAAGAAATCCCATTTTGTTACAAAATCGAGGGCGATTGGGTTATTTCGGTTAAAAATTCGCGTTCGGAGAAGTAAACTTTACAAGCATGCCTAATGGATATTACGGATTAGAGAGAAAATAAAAATTTATCAAGTAGTGTTATTTAAGAGTGGAGATCTTGTCGGATCATTAATCAAATTTGTCGTGGAACGAGCATTAACAGTCTCAATTTAGGAAACTCATCTTGATGAGGGTTGTCACTTTCCGTGTCAGTTCAGACACGATTAAGGAAGATGACAGGAATGATCAATTTGATCGGTTAACTAATAAGAAGCTAGGCTATCTCGAGCTCGAGGAAAGCGACAAGGATCTAGCTAGCCTCTAGTGATTTTAGCGCTTTGCAATCCTAATTCTTCGCTTCTAACGACTCCTTATTATTTCGCATTGCTCTATTTCTCAAATGTGCTTAAAATATGCGGTCGCAAGTTCACGGTAATCATACTCGATAATTTTTGACGCCTTGCACTCCTAATTCTTCGTTTCTAACGACTCGCTATTATTTCGCGTGCTCTATTTCGCAAATGCGCTTAAAATAAGCGGCAGTAAGTTTATAAATAAGATCCGATTTAAACACCGAAGCGTGACTGGAAGTATTTCGAATACTTATGAACGAAATTGACCGTGAACTAAGTATAAATGAAATGATTAGCGTGGAATATTTCGAAGATTTTCCACAGGTAAGAAAAAGAAAAGAGAAATCGATTAGATTTGGGTTTGAATTCGGATCTGATCTCGTTTAAGTTTGCGTCATCCCTGCAGGAGACTAAAATCGAACCAGATGGTCTTAGGTAGCAAAGACTCGATGTTATAAAGTTTCGTTAAACACGGGAATCGTGTGGATAGCGACCATCGTTCGATCGTTTTGAATTTCGCGGCGAATAGGAGAGATCGCAGAGATCCAGAGTAACCATTGTTACTGCCTTAACAAGATTCGAATAGTATCGGCGTTAAACTGCGGTCGTTTAAAGAATTAGAGCCAGCTCCGATTAGTATTTCCCGGGCTCGTTGCCATTCCTCATACGCACGCTCTTCGAAAACGAATACCCGGTGCAATTGCTGAAAGCGCTCGGCTCGTATTAGCATATAAACGAAAGGCGGGGGGTTAAACATTGTGCAGGGGTGTACGTAGGTGGAGCATGTACGTCGTTAGCCGGAAAATCTATCTGTAACG
The DNA here is from genome assembly GCA_002201625.1 of Euglossa dilemma. Taxonomy (NCBI): domain Eukaryota; kingdom Metazoa; phylum Arthropoda; class Insecta; order Hymenoptera; family Apidae; genus Euglossa; species Euglossa dilemma. The sequence goes on along the minus strand of NIJG01000044.1, from coordinate 699,716 downwards.
GGGCTCCTAGCTTGGAAATGATTCGAACGTGATATTATCGGCGATAATGGCCGGCGTTAGCGCGTTCAAAAATTAATATCTCGGCGAATTCACTAGCGCTCGCGCGGCCGTTACCGGAAAGTGAATGTAATCAACCGACCGATATAACGCAATTATCGTTCCCGAGTCTTTATCATCTGATTAAAACTAGCTGCGCTGTTCTACGCAGCGTTTATCTAACATCGGATTAATCGGGAACACCGGATTTCCCTTGGAATAATCGATAAAACACGCGGATCCCTGTCGCGAGACCGGCACGTATCAAATTTAATAATTGCTCCTGGATTAATTCCCGATTCCCGCTGTCCGTCGTTTAACGTTAAATCGACGGGAATGGAACGGAGCTGCGTCCGCTGCGCGAATTGTCAACAGACGAGTTATTATAAATAAATAAACGGACAATTTCTGCCGCGAGTCGGGAACAAACACCAGGTTTCCGGGCGAAACGGTTCTACGATGGTTCCGCGGACGAACCCGATATTCTTGGCGAGTGCATCGAAACTCGGAGAAAGAGGAGAAATTTTTACCTCGGGATAGGTATTGGGAAGAGGCCAATAAGCCTTTCATCGAATTTATTTGGCAAACACCTTCGCGCTGAGTGTTACACGTCGAGTACCGAATATAACCCGGGCAGAGAGAAGGATCCTTTCTTTCTTTAGTTAGAACGCCGAGCGACGTCGGCAGATCTTATTTCCGGATATGCTATGAAAGAATTCCCTCTCTCTATGTCATATTTCATGCGATTTTACAGGGCAACTACGAGCGAGCGAGAAAAAAGAAAGCAAAATGTGTGCAGACGTGACTAAAACGGTGCAACGTTACTTACGCGTAATTCGATTCGCCTAGTATTTTATACGGTACTGCATATTCGTACTCCAAGGGAAACCCGAGTTTCTCATTTCGTTCATCTTCATGGCAAATTATCGAGATCGTAAATATGTAGGTATAAATTGCTAATTAAGTTGAAATTAAAAATTCGAGTATCTAGGAATGGATGGTAAGCTTCTAATTGGGATTACTCGTGTTCCTTCCTTACAATCGTTGTTTATTCACTCGCAATGGTTAAAAGACTTCGCTACTTTACGTTATACAATAACACCGAAGGTTAGACGTGGTTTAGTCGTATAATAATTCCGAAAGCAGGAAACTTTCACCTGCCAAACCCGACAAACTGGACTCGCGTGCGATAAATGCAAAGAAATGACGAACCAATAGCAAAGGACAACTCCATCTTCCCGATACACCCATCTTCCAATAAGAAACGTGTATTTTTTCCACCACTGGTGTCGCAAATGGGCATTTCCGAGGCTAACGATTCTTCGGAATCGATAAAATTCTCGAAACCCGCGAAATAATTTATTTCCGTCGATCTGTGTCAGCCAATTTCCGGTCGAGTACACGGTATGCGGGTTTTATCGATTTTTCGACGTTCCCTTTCGAGGATACAGATTTCGGGATGTGTGCGTCACGGAAAGTTCTTAAGAAAATACGTTCCGAGCAATCGGTATCGGAGTACGAAGTCTGGTTCGAACTTTCGCGACCACTCTGCCATAGCCGACCGACTAAGCAATCTTCTTGAAACTCTTCCCGGTGCGTCGTGGTCGCAAGAAACGCTGCTATTCCGCTTGCAAAAGCTCAGAACACTCACGCACCTATCGTCAATGTTGCCCCACGAACGCTAAAACGAAACTGTTCATCGATTATACTCGGTTAATCCTTTAAAACAAAAGAGTTCGCCAAATTTGCGAATTTTATTCACGTTTAATCGAATTTTTAATACGATTTTTTCGGCTCAGATGAAAATTTTCCGCTCGTCGCGTGTTTCGGATGGAACAGCGTCAACGTTGATTTGGATTTTCAGATTCTTCGTATTTCCGAAATATTTTAGGAAATACCGTAACGACTGCGTTTTATACGATTCGAACGTTATATCGTACGAATCGATCGTTGAAATTAAATCGTCACGTGAAAAGAGTTATTTCAAAATATGGAATTACCGGATATTTTCATTTCAATTATACCGGATTCTCTCTTTTAACGGATGCTATATCCATTCACGCGATTTGTCGCCAAATTTATTACCGCGTATGTCAGTTCGAACGTTGATAATCGCGTGCTTTTCTTTATCGAGCGAAATCGTTGTAAGACGTAACAAGAAGCTAGAAAAAAGAGCAGCTCAGAATGGTCGTTCTCTCTTTCACTATTTTCCTTATTTCCGGAGTTTGTATTTGACCGTTGACTCGATACTCGATAAGACAGCCACGACTATCGGTCGAAATAATAAATAAACGTCGAGCAGGATGAAATCTAGATTTCGACGACGTTTTTACGATCGAATTCGACACGTTCAACGATCGAAACGTCGATTATTCCCTAGATAGAAATCGGACAATGGGAGAGTTGCTTCTACTATTGGCCCATTTAATTAACCCTCGGATGACGGGCCTCGTGGAGGTCAAAGTTGGGCCCTTTCTAACCCAAGCCAGAATCACGTATAAACAGATTCCAAAGTGTAATTTTATGAATACGTTTATTATTGAACAAAATACAGGTTATACCGTATTATGGATAATTTATAAATTATTGTAACAAACAGGTTTATTATAGAGATGAAAAAACAGCATATTTAGAAAATAAATAACATTTATTAACCCTTTGCATTCGAGAGGCGACTGTCCGTCATCGCAAAGTTTTGAAGACCCATATTAATTAATATATCATTTAGATAATTATATAACAATATTCATATAGACAATTTGTTATTTATCTAATGTCAACACACGGTTCTAAAGTCACAAAATTGAACCAGATCGAATCAGTCGAGATGTCTAAATGATAGCGTCAGTCAGAGGTGAAAAGTTCCTCTGGCTATTCGAAAAATGAAAGTCGAATTAAAATTCGCGCGGTTATTCATGCTTTCACAGAGCGTTTCATACCTTGCAGGGTATTCTGATTTCCACGGAGGAAGTTTAAGCACGACTATGCATGCGTGCATTCTCCTTCGTTTCTTTATCCAGCACGCAACATTTTCGGAGAGAGGGAAGCTGTTTCGAGGGTTGGAAGTAGAAGTCGCTTTCTCCGTCATCGCGATTCCTGAAACGTCACTCTTCTACTCGAGTTCCCTCTTTCCTCGAACCTCGCCGAACCACCCATGGTTCTTACCATTCTTTCTCGCCGATGATTTTTCGCTCGACAAACGGAGAAATTTCGAGAACACCGGGGGGAAGATCGTTAAGCGAGAATAAGGAGAGAGTTTCTAGGGAGGGTGGAGGAAAGGATGCAGATGACGCGAGGTCGTAGTTCCGCGAATTATAATTAAATTTAATTACGCAGCTCCGGTAGTTACCCAGAAATGCACGCGAGATTTTAAACCAGGAATTACTCGATGTCTCTTCGTGAAAATTCCGTCTCTCTGTAAGCGAATCCGACGTCGGTCTCTGCGTCATCGTTCGCGGATTCGAAATGCACGCCTTTTTTCCCCCATTTTCGCAAATATTTTTATTACCCCCGGTTATTGTTCGTGGAACAAAAGAAGCTGCATGTCGCCTGATTTCTTCGCGTCTTCGTAACCGTATCGCTAACCAGCATGGCGTGGCTCTTTTACGGGGTAATACAATACAACGAGAAACAAAAGCTACAAGGCCCGGCTGTAATAATTAGCGAGCATAGAAAATTAATGTAGCGTGGAATGCTAGAGAGGGGTGAACTTTCGAAACAACGGCATTCCGCTATCATACCAGCCATCGACTCGTTGTTGTTGTTGCTGATCATTAATAAGCAACGTCGGGTATCGCTTCTTATACCGGCACGTATAAACATCCGACTTACGAATTAATCCTTTAATCTCTTGTCGTTACGTTCCCGAATCATTTATCAGTAGATGCGTGTCAATTTTCGAGCCACCGACCTCTTCGATAAATAGTTTCTATGAATATCGATCGTAGAACAGCTTAACACGTTTGATGTCACCAGGTCGACTCCGATTTTTACGTGTTTTTTTATTAATGTATCAGAAAACGACGGGAAGAAGAAAGGAAAAGCAGAAAAAGGTAGATATGGGTAAATTTTTGATCCACCGATTAAAACACCATTTTCAATGAATATAGATCATCGTGCAGCTTAACACGTTCGACGTCATTAGGTCGACTCCGATTTTTTCGCGTTTTTCTTTTTTTGATGTATCAGATAACGACGGGAATGAGAAAAGAGAAGAAAAGAAAATAGATATGGGTAAATTTTCGATTCACCGATCCCTTTGCTAACTAGTTTCTACGAATATCGATCATAGAACAGTTTAACACGTTCGACGTCACCAGGTTGACAGCGATTTTTTCGTTTTATAGAGGGAAGAAAAGAAAGAAAAAGGGAAAAGGAATATACGAACATGTTCCGCGATTTTACGATAATATATCCGGTAAATGGAGACGAAAGAACCGGACATCCTCTTAACCGGCGCATGCACCGCGGCGTCCAATTACGAGGCTGGCTGTCATTCGAATCTCAGTTTATTTCAGCCGCTGACTAGAGCGGACGAAAGTAATTACCTGCCGTGCGAACGATTAATTAAGTAGCTGCCGTTGGATGCACGAATTGTAGATGGCCAGGGTAAATTGGAGGACCGTTGACGTGTCCTAGCCGTGTACGGCTTCGGGCATGTGCCATAGGGATATCCGGGACGCTCGGCGTCGTTGGGCGTGTGCGCGATAAAACGCTCGGTGACACGGCGAGCGGAAAATTTCCCGATGAAAATTAATTTTCCATTTCGTTCGAGATCTCGATCGCGAGCCTCGACCGTGTTAGCTGTTAGAAATGGCGGCCAGACCCGTCTCCGATGGGGATACAATGGTCCGATAAGCAGGATATTAAATAATTCGCGTTAATTATGATCGCGTGAACGAAGAAGCCGGTAGTAATTACGCGTTTGAAGGACGGACGGCTTTGACGCTCGCTGTGGAAATTCTCAAAGAACACAGCGCCGTCGTGACGCTTTATTACGACTTACCTTGGAATCGTGCGTGTGCTGGACACACGTATGCGTGCACACGCACGCTCTTCCTATGCACTCGTCCGAACTGGAAGCTCATCCACGTTGATGACACTAGCAGCAACGGGTTAATGTAATCATTCCTGAGTGTGTCGCCGGTATACGTGTCACGGCATGCGAGTCCCACCTGCTCCCGTCTCTCTCTCTCTCCTTTTCTCTCTATGATCGACGTCTTCTTCTCCTTATCCTCGCAACGAAAGAGGAGAAGAGAGGGAGAGAGAGTGAGAGAGAAAGGAGGCGTGTGCTCGAGGTGTAACATCGTTCAAGTGGATACATACGTATGTGGGCATACGCGGCTACGTGACTGACCTCGTAACTGCCATTGCTACTCGATCGACACGTAGAGAACGAGTATTGCCGGATCAATAATGAAGCGTGTCGCTGAAGAATGTAACAACAATCCGCCCCGCGGGATTTCCTTAAACGAGGCAACTTCGCGTGGCCATTCAGTCGGTTTTCCCAGCCTCGCGGCGACTTATTTTTCCTCCTATTCCCTCACCGTCCTTCCACTGTTCTGTTATTACCCTCTTCGTTCTTACACAGCTACCCGTGAACGTTAGAGAAAAAAACAGAGAACGGAATGATCGGAGAGGAAAAGGATACGTCGATAAGTTTCTCGTCGAATTCGACGAAAATTCGACTCATAGACGAATTAGAATTATTAGAAAATCGATTATTTTCTTCTTATTCCCTCAACATCGTGGCACTGTTCGCTTATTAACCTCTTCGTTTTTAAATAGCAACTCGCGTGTGTGTGTGTGTGTGCATCAGGGAGAAAACAGAGAAGGGAATGATCGGAGAGGAAAGGATACGTCGATAAGTTTCTCGACGAATTTATCGAAAATTCGACTCGGAGACGAATCGAAATTGTTAGAAAATTCCTCGCAAGACGTATACCGAAGCGTTTGGAGATCGGCCAGGTGTCATTTCACTGTATAGAGAGATGGATCGCAGAGTAGAGAGAAGGTTATTCGATGCACGCTAGTTCCCGCGATAAACGGCTAGGAAAAACATTCGCATTGTTGACGTGGATAATTATTGCGGACATGATTAAACGTGAGAATAACTTTGCGCGCAAGTGTGCACGACGGCGGAAATGCCGCAGTTTGCACGGTAAATTGCGCGATTTCGATATCTCGCGTTGCCGAGAGCAACCGGAGAATTAGCTGCGGAGATTCCAACGAGACCGTTGCTGCGTGTTTTGACCAAACCAGTCGAGGAGAATCCCGCGATCTTCGTGAATCGAATCGATGCCTAATCCTTGGTAATTTCACTTTTTCTACATCTTTCGATCTTTCCTTTCGCAATCGAAGAGCGCGTCGTCTCGACGCGTCGTGTAAAACGGTAGAGCTTTGTTCGTTTTGCGAAAATTTCGTTACATTTCGAAGGACACCCTGAAAATCGCGTCAGGGCGAAATTCGCGACGAGAGGAGTGCTGTTGGCCATCGCAGTGCGCAGCGAGAATAGTCGAGGTCAAACTTAATTGTAGTTAACGATCACAGATTAGCGTTTGGTCCCCGGGTAGCTACTAGATTATTATTAACGCGATGCTAGATACACATAATTGCCGGTGTAGCTGCAACTGCAATTGCAACTACTAATTTTGCCTGGAGGTGGATGATCTTGACGGAACATGTGTCTTGAGTCATCGCAAACGCGATGTTCTGCCGTCGCTGATAAGGTCAACAGCAGACAGGTATATATTAAATTCGTCACGAAGCAAATTAATTATGTAAATCGTCTTAACCTTTGATCGCGCATCGCTGTCTCCGATCCCATTTGATCCCAAACGATCTTTTCAGGAGATGTAAGATTCGCGATCGGAGTACAAAAGCTCGCAAATAATTGCTCGCGCATCGCTGTCTCCGATCTAACATGATCCAAAGCGTTTCACTTGATCCAAAGCGATCTTTTCAGAAGACGGAAGACACGCGATATAAAAAATAAAAGCTCGCGAATGATTCCTCGCGCATCGCTGTCTCCGATCCTTCTTAATCCAAAGCGATCTTTTAAACGAACATCGAAGTCTCCCGATCGGAGTAAAAAAGCTCGCGAACAATTGCATCGCTGTCTCCGATCCAACTCGATCCAAAGCGATCTTGTCAGAAGACGGAAGACTCGCGATCGAACTAAAAAAGCTCGCGAATAATTGCATCGCTGTCTCCGATCCACCTTGATCCAAAGCGATCTTTTCACCGGATATCGAAGACTCGCGATCGGACTAAAGAACTCGCGAATAATTCCATCGTTGTCTCCGATCCATCTTGACCCAAACCGATCTTCCCAGCGGACTGCAAAGCTCGCGGTCGCGAATAATCGAGCGTGTAATCCACGACTCGAAAGAACACTGGAAACCTCTCGATTTTTGCCAAAGGTCTTAGACATATGAGACCTCGAGGAATATCGGCACCGCGACACACCAGTTGCATTCGGCTGGGAGCTAATACGGGGCCGGGGATAGCGTTAAACTTCCCGTTGACAGAAACGCGTCTGAAACGTTGTCGCGTGAAACGTATCGCGGCTTGTAGAACGAGCGTGTCACGGGTAAACGTGTCTCGAGTCACTGGCAGCCAAGTATCGTGTATCACGGCGTGCCGCGTAGGGTGAAACCTCTACGCGGAAGGATGATAACGGTGACTATTATTAATCTACGTAGGACCGCGCGGCAATCAATTACCCTATCTTACGCCGCCTCTACATGTAACCAGGCTCCCGGGCTTTCTCCCCCGCAAAATGGTAACGCCGGCAAGTCTGTGGAACAATCTACCTATACACTAACGAGTTTCCAGGCCGCGTGGTTATATCGCGCGGCGAGGAGAGACAGAGAGAGAGAGAGAGAGTTAAGTTGCAGGGGTGTCGTGTGTCCGTGTGCAGCCGCCCTAAGTACATACAGGTGCCGTTTGCCGCTGCGGCACGTACCTTCTGTACCTTCCATCTATGAATTCACGTACTCGCAATTCCTGCACCGATGCATGTATGTGTGTGTACGCGTATCTGAAACGTGAATGCACAACCGAAGGACACCATTAAACCGTTCATGTCGGAGGAATAATACGTTCAGGACGTGACATAAGACTGCCTCTACGTGGCTGGACCATGTTGCTACGTGTGCGACCTGGATGCCATGCAATAATAACAAACTACGAAGAGATGTTCTCGTTACGCGTCTCGCGGATCTTACGGCGCAAGAGGGTGTAACCTGGACATTGTTCCTCCAGCGGCAACCGCGAGTGGTTATTGCGCGATAGTCTATTTACGATGTCCGATATTCCGATGTTCTAGGCGATGGTGAGTGAGCGAAGGTAGCGAGATAAGGTGCAAGTCGGTTAGCGAAACGGTTTTTTAACCGCGATCGAAGAAACGTCTATCTGGACCGCGACGGAGAAGATCGAATACGAATTTTCGGGTAAGACCGATTTTCGAACGAAATACATGGATTAATCTTCGCGATTAATCGAGTCATTCGATGGTCCGATGCATAGCAACGTATTCACGCGAACACTCTTTGGGAACCAAGACGATTTCCGGGTATTTGACCGGATATTTATGGTAAGAGATCGGGCCGCATTTTCCTCAGTCGTAGGTTCAGAGGCTTAGGGCTAATAGGTGGTTTAAACTTGGGTTTGCACGAGGTCCGCGGGCTGCGAGAATCGTGGGTCTGGTTGAAAATCTATCTAAACGTCTGACGGCAAAGACAAAGGATAGGTCGAGGAGAGGATGAACGGTTGCTCGCGGATATAGCGGAAACGATCGGGCTTTCAACGAAGGCAGAGCCGATCCGGCTAATCGGCGTGGACGTAAACGACTCTCGTTATCTCTCCCTCAATGCTTATCGATTTAGCGAATCGCACCAGCGGAATCCGCTCAGACGATGCTATTTGTCAGCGGCAAATGAGCCGATTACACCCACACTCTCGTGTGTACCTGTGCAGTTGATATTTAATTAGAAACCGATCGCCATTGCCGCGTCGTCAGCTTGCGTCTCGGTAGACAGAAGATTAGAAAATCGAACGACTCGATTTAGCTCTATCTAACTTCCACTCTAAGTACTCGCGTAACCTTTGATCCGTCGTCGGGTAACCGTCGAATCGACGAACTCCGCGAAACGAGGCGATTACCGTGTCACCGATCTCTCTCTCTCTCTCTCTCTCTCTCTCTCTCTCTCTCGTCGTTCCCGGTATTAGCTATGCGAGAGAGGAGCGTATTTTTTCGAGAATTTATTTTTCGACTCGAAAAAACGCCGTTGTCGGAAATAATAGATTACACGAGGAAAATTCTCGTGGCCACGAAGGCATGCGCGTTCGCGGCTAACAGACGCAGATGAGCGTGCCACGGGGGTAGAGAAAAAGCTGTAACAATGAGCGCCATTTTCGGCGTACTTCGCGGCGTTTAGCGCCGTGTAAAAATGTTTGCCGATGCGTTTTCAACCTGTCGTTTACAGCGACACATTCCCCTCGACGGGCAACATTTTTCCGCGGCTCGAATTATAAACGCGAACGTTCTTCCGTTCTTTTCATCCCCGTGTCTTCGTTTCGCGCGGCGATGATCGATTAACAGAGATTTTGAACTGGTTTGCTCGCTACTCGCCGAGACCAGGCCGAAGATGGTCTCCGGCGAGAGAAAAGAGAACGTATATTTCTTCCCTTCCGTTTCTTTTCTCCGGCGAGGACGATTCGTATCAAATTTACGTGCGATCCTGCGGAAAGTCGAGGATAAGCCGGCTGTGGAATCGAGACGGCGTGCGCGAGGGTGAGAACGGGGCAAGATGAATATTCCATGGTAAATCCGTGGTAGAATCACTGGGAAGAAATCCGAAGTCGGCGGGAAAAGGGGAGGAAAAACCTGGTAACCCTTTTCTCCTCGATGATTTAGCGGCCCTCTGGAAATCCGAAGGTCGAACCTCCGTTTCAGAGACTCGAGCTGGTCCTTTTCGCGATTATTTAGAACGTCACGCGAGAAATAACTCGATATCGTGGCTGTTTCTTGTCGTTACCGGGGTTAATAAGAATCCACCGTTCCTTAAAGAAACCCAACCCCTTCGTTAACCCGTCCCGGGCTAAAAGATGTACCATCGGCGCCGGAGGAAGAAGAAGAATATGTAATTAAAAGTAAAGAAGAGGAAAGTGACGAGCAACGGGGCTTGATACTCCTTTCAACCGAGAAATTTCGCGGTTTCGTTCTTTTGTGGATAATTTTAGGTCGCGGGACAAGTCGGTATGCAAAGTCAGGCCAGCGACGATGCATCAGCCTACTTCCGCTCGAGTAAATACAACGTTAATTAACGCCGCGTCTGCTCGCACCTTCCTTTGCAAACCTGCTGCATGGACCTACGACATGGTAAACGGACGTAATTCAGATGATTGTCCTGCGAATGAGCCGGGGAACGAGGCGGCAGCCATGAAGACGCCGGCATTCCTTTTCCGGGTCTCGGCCTGCGAATTAAATCGCAAATGCCGATTTCTCGCTTCGCCATCTTTCCTCTGTCTCGCATCCTACGCCTCCTATTTCGCTCTTTGTCTTTTCACTATACTCTAGATCTTTCGAGAAACACGCGAATATAGGAAATATGAACAAAGGAAAAGAAAAATCGAACGATTAAATCCGACCAATGCCGATTTCTCGCTTCGTGATCTTTTTAAGTGGAAAAATATATTTCTAGGGGCTTTAATCTAAATGAAATTTTCAATTGCACGAAATTCTAAATTTTTGTAATTCGTCTCCTCTATCTCGCATCCTTCATCTCGTATTTATCTCTTTTTCTTTTCACTCTACTCTCTCTCGATCTTTCGAGAAACACGCGAATATAGAAAATATAAAAAAAATCGCCCGATTCGATCTCATGATCGAGCTGGATCTTTTATCGTCTGGCCGGACGTGTACGCGAGCTACGTTCAGCTCGATCATAAAATGTGATTTCCAGAATCCGTTGGTAAATAACATTTTTAGAGCCGATGCCGAGGGATGCGCCTTCCTCTCTTTCTCTACTTATTCATGAGTATTTCACTTATTCAAGAAGCGAGGGTCCGAGAAGAGCGGGATTCTGGGAGCGTCGGTCATACATCCAGGCTCGATGCGAGCGTAATATAAATCAAAAGAGCCAAACCGACCGTGCATTTCAGATTTTTCTCGCCGTAGGAAATATCCTTCTTGCTCCGGTGCAAGCTCCGGCTAGGGATTAAGTTTTTCCAAACGACCGAGGCAAAGTCGGAAATATCATATTGTGCCTTCATCTTTGGACGATCTCGAAATCGCGAAACCTCATCGAACGGTTCCCCGAACTTTTCCTTCGACAAAACACGATCGCGTGACGTTTTATGCGCCTCGAAGACGAAACGGGAAAAGTTGTTGGGATTTTCACAGGGACGCCGGTCCATGATCGGTCACGTCAACGGTTTCCGGCCTGTGTTTTTCCGCTAGTCGGATGGCCGTCGACTTAATACGGGGATCGAGAAGAACGACCAGCCGAAGTTTTAGTAAATTTCATGTCGCGAATGGTCGTCCAAACTGTTTCAACTTTAATCTTTTTTACGTGACCGGCGACGCTCCACGTCCGTTCAACTTTCCACTTACCAAGTGACTGGGGCTGACTGTCGTTTCCGGTTGCTAGCGCGAAATTAAATTTATCCTGCTGCTTATCGGGGAGTTAAGTTTCTCTTCGAATTCTTAAGCGATCTCTAGCGGACTCGTCGAAACGTTTCCGAAATAATTAAAACTCCGGGCGATTTGAAGCGGCGAAGGACCAAGAGCAGACGTAATTACTGTTTAGAATTCTGAAACTGGCCGTGAACAATGATAATGTTTCCCCGGCGTGTCAGCTGCCGGCAGATGTGCACGGGAACGTTACACGTTCGACACGGGACATTGAATAAACGGCTCGCATACACACTCGCGGAAAATCAACACCGTGCGGGTACGTCGAGGGTGGTTTAATTCGATTTCTCCAACACGCCGGTCACTTTTTCATTCGGACCGCTGTTAATCAACTAATTTCATCCCGCTAAACTCGGTGGCTTGACAACAGCTTTCCCGCGTTTGGTCGCGTTTCGCTTTTTCATATATCGAAATTTCGATATAGATTCTGGCATTCCGCGAGTTCGAAGATATTTATATGTCGCGCAGCGTCACTGAAACGTATAATTACGACAGCGCGAAACGCGATACGGTTTACCGCCAATTTTACGCATACTTCCGTTATTGGTATTCCGTCGACGAAAGAAAAGCAATATCGCGTCGCTCGAATTCGCGAAACGCTCTTCCGAGTGAATTTATCCGACCTGGTTAAACGTTAACGAATTCGGCTTTACCCAGTTCGATTATTCACACTTTAAGGATCTTCTTTTTCGTGTAAATCAAAAACCTCGAGCCTCCTTATTTAAGCGTATAACAGGGAGATATTTATCCGTACGCACAGAAGCGAATATCATTTAACTACACGAAAGTATTCGAATGTTTACGTTTGTTGACACATCGTAGGACGGAAATCCTCAGATCGTATCAGTGAACTTAAAGAATAATTCGACGACGTACCTGATATTTACGGGTGGTTTGTTAGAGATATGCAAACGTTCTAGTATCAATGAGTTCTATGAAATCGTTCGAGTATTTTCACGGTGACTGTATATAAAAAATCTTCGCGATTAACGACTCGAATTCGACTCTACTCCTGCTAAAATTTCGATGTCAATAGAAAGATGTGGTTCGATAGAGATATAAGAGTTATGGTGGCGCTAGTGAGTTCTCTCCAAACAAAAATCCTTATACATCAAGAATCCTCGCGATTAACGACTCGAATTTCACTCGAATCCAAAAATCCTCGCGATTAACGACCGGAATTAAAAAATCTACAGTGATAGAAATCCTCGCGATTAATGACTCGAATTCAAAAATCCTCAGAGATAAAAATCCTCGTGATTAACGACTCGAATCCAAAAATCCTCAGAGATAAAAATCCTCACGATTAGCGACTCGAATTCGACTAGGTAAAATTGCTTGGCCAATAGGAAGATCGTTAAACGGTCTCGAACGCAGCATCGGAGATAGTCGAATTGTCGGTAACACCGGCATAGCTGATGCGGTAGCAAAGTTTGGGATAGAAGAATGATGAGGACAACAACGACGTCTAGGACGACGGCGACGACGACGACGACGACGACAAGCTCTTTCTCCCGTGCAGGCCATTGCCTCCGTTTGCCATCACCTTATCACTGAGTTTCTCGGAAGAAGAGGGCTCGCCGCCCGTCTCTTATGTATACTCTCATCGGATAGGTCGTGCTCCTGGATAACGGGACACCGATATAACTTAAAGCCAAGACCCCCTTCAAAAAGACGAATGCCAAGCCGTCGACTGGTCTTTTGCCCGGATTAACGGGCTTCCTCCTCCCTTTCCTTCCTTTCTCTTTTTCTCCCTGTCAGACTGCCGGGTCCGCGATTCCCCTCGCAGTGTCTCGGGGCATCGCTCGTAAACAAAGCCAGGATAAATTGACATCTCTCCATCCCGTCCTATTTACCACCCTATTCGCTGCTTTTCTCCTGCCGCCCTTTATTTCCAGTCTGCCCGCCAGTCTCGCCTCTCATCCCCCTTCCTGCAACGGATACGTCGAATAATCCGACCAAGTCTAATGTTCCACCGTCAAACTCCTACTTCTGGACTTGGGTCGCGTTATCGACTGGCTGGTTAAACACGGTTATCCGTTATACGGTTTCGACCTGTCACGAGAGACAATACCGATCAGTTTATTCCACTACGATCATCCATTATTCCGTTAATCGCAACAACTTCCAACGCTTCCACGCGACTGTTTAAAAAAAGAAAAAAAAAAGGAGAAGGAAAGGAAGGGAAAGGCTGACGACAAGTCGTTAGACGAGAGTATTATTCGCAGCTGTTCTTTAACCGTGTATTTTAGATACAGAAGGACAAGGAAAATGTTTAGGATCCTCCTTGGCGGAAAGTTAAAGAAGAAAAAACGAACGGCGGAAATGCATTCCCTTTGTTGCCTCCCTTTCGCATTCATGCCGTTCCTTTCCAACGACGAGCCACTCGCGAAGAGCTTATTTAAAAGAAAAGGATAGCGAGGCACAATGAAGGATAACGCATTGTCCACCGACGGGGTAGTTAAAACTTGTCTCATAATTACTCTCATTTAGCACCATCCACCTCCGGCACTCGTGCCTTTCTTTCGTCCTTGCCAACGTTGCAACTCTCGCTAACACTTTCCTCTTCTTCTCGTTTATTTACCACCGGTCGTATTTCGTCACGTCGATACGTAACTTTCTTTCCACCGATTCTCGTGGAAAAATTCCGTCACATATCCATAAAGAAACGTTCGTTTCGAGACGTCTTCGATGTATCAGTCTTGATCCCCTCACAAGAGGTTTTCAACGCTGCAACTCGCTAACACTTTCGTCTTCTCCTAGTTTATTTACCACTTTGGTTCTACGAATTCTCGTCGAGAAATTCCACCGTATAAATCATATCGAAATGTTCGTTTCGAAACATCCTTGACGCACCAATCATTATCCTCTAACGAGAGGTTGTGGCTGATAAGAGGTTGCCAAGCTACAACTCGCTAACACTTTCGTCTTCTCCTCGTTTATTTACCACTTTCGTTCCACGGATCCTCGTCGAGAAATTCCATCGTGTAAACCATGACGAAACATTCGTTCCGAGACGTCCTTGATGTACCAATCTTGATCTTCTGATAATAAGGTGTCAATGCTACATCTCGCTTACACTTTCTTCTCCTCGTTTATTTACCACCGGTTATATTTCGTTACGTCGAGTCGTTAAGTCACGACGATACGCAACTATGCTTCCACGGATTCTCGCCGAGATATTCCATATTATATCCATAACGGTACGTTCGTTCCGAGACATCCTTGACGCGCCAACCTTGATCCTGTGACAAGAGGGTGCCAATGCTACAATTCGCTAACACTTTCGTCTTCTCCTAGTTTATTTACCACTTTGGTTCTACGGATTCTCGTCGAGAAATTCCATCGTATAAACCATAACGAAACGTTCGTTCCGAGACATCCTTGATGTACCAATCTTGATCCTCTGATAATAGGGTATCAACGCTACATCTTGCTAACACTTTCGTCTTCTCCTAGTTTATTTACTACCTGTTATATTTCGTTACGTCGAGTCGTTAAGTCACGTCGATACGGATCTATGCTTCCACGAATTTTCGAAGAGAAATTCCATATTATATCCATAACGATACATTCGTTCCGAGACATCCTTGACGCACGAATCTTGATCCCGTGACAAGAGGTCGTGAGAGTAGGTGCCGCGGGCCTGGTGGTCGTTAGACATGTGTTTGAATCACACAGAGTAGCGGAATCGAAGCTCGTGCAGCAGCACCGTGGCTCGTAGTACATAGAAACAGCAGCAGGTGACATGGTGCTAATCCAGAATGGAGATACACGAGTCAAGATCATTCGTAGGGTCCGAGCCTAATTCACGCACTCGAGGGATCAGATCAGAGCCACTCCGGAGTCCGTGGACTGTGTCAAAGCTTCTCCAGGTGCAAGAGAATACATCTCGGGACACAGTTGGCCCCGGAGAATCCACTTTGAGCCTCGGAGCGTCGAAATGGACCGGCCTCGGAATTCCGAAGACTTTGATCGCGTGACTGCCGGCTCGCTTTCCGGATGATCGAGTCTTCGTCGCGGTCAATTCCGCGGCGAGTTAAATATTAGATCGGAAGATTCCTCTGTTCTTTCGCTATCCAAACTCCGGCTCTCGCGCGAAGATGATGGAAGTTTGCTCTGCGAAACGCTATTATTCGATATTCCGTTTGAAGCCGACGGAGCACGAGCGAGCAAACAGAAATAGAAAATCGTGGGTGTTGCGAAAGAAAAATTCGCTTTGCAAACGAGGCTGTCGCACAAAGCGTTACGGCTCGGTCTCTTTTTTTCACGCGCGATACGTTCCTGAGCCCGGGATATATGCCGTGAAAAAATATCAGTCACCCGCGGAATAACCGTGTGACCAAGTTTGCCAGATTCGTAAACAGCAGAGTTCTGCGGCTTCTCGAACGGAATTTGCTGGAATTGGCGGGTGATATTTAACACGGAGAATGTTTAACGGAAAAAGAGAGGGATAAGTCGGTTTAGCGCGAGGCGGGACAGATTAAGCGACGTCGCGGCTGAATTACTCGTAAAATGAAACTCTCCCCGGCAGGCATCGAGAAACGGGATAAATAAAGTTTACCAGCTGGCCAGTTTGACGCCGGCACGACGTTTATTCCGAAACTATTAAACCCCAAGTTCAAACCGACCGGTTTGCGCAGCTGGTTATTGGACAGATGGCGGCGGTGTTATAATATGTGCCTCGGAATTGCTGCAAATACTGCTGTGTTGCGTCCGCAAATTGTTAATTAATTCCCGAGAATACTAATTGAAAGTGCCGTAAATAGACGGCGCCGAAAGGATGTAGCATTAAATTAACAGTCGTTCAATCAAGCGATTTATAATTGTGCCGCTACGCCGAGATGAAAACGAGCATGATCGATACGTTTCTGATTTCCTAGCGAATCGCAACGTGCCACAGGGTTCGCGGGAATTAATTCGCGCGATTAGGGGACTCGGTGACGCGCTGTCGAATTTTCTTCTTTCGTCCGAACCCTTATTTTTAGGAGGTCAAAAATTCAGACGATTTTTTACAAATGCAAACTAATTCCATCAGGGTTGTACGAGTTTATTTCAGTTCGATCGCGAGGAGCCAAACTTTTTACAAGGTTTGAAGATGTGTGTGAATGTTGTCTGGAATTCGGTTCGAGTGTGTTGCGATTGATTGGTACAAGATTCGGTGGTGGAAAAAATGGAGGTTTTTTATTGGAAGGTGTGTCGGGAAGATGGAGTTGTCCTTCGCTATTGTTTTGGGTCGTGGTTCGTCATTTCTTTGTATTTATCGTACGTGGCTACACTTTATCGAATTTGGTAGGTGAAATTTCTCTGCTTTCGGAATTATTATACGACTTAATCTGCGGTGAGTCGCGTCTAACCTTCGATGTTATTGCGTAATATAAAGTAACGAAGTGTTTCGACCGCTGCGAGCGAATGAGCAACGAGTTTAAGGAACGAACATTCTTCCAACACTCTCGTTCGCTCTGTCGTAGAAGAAATTGCGGCACGCCCGGAGATTTAGCCTCTTCTAAATCAACGTCCGTGTAAGCTCATCTCAATTTAGTAAGTGTGCCATTGTCGCCTTATCAGGTTCACGCCGCGGAACCAATTTTATCGACGACAAAGTAACAATTTACTCCTGCTGGCAATGTTCCTGGTACCGTGGTAGACTTCCGATGACCAGGTCAGCTAGTAAACGCTTCCGTTATCAAGCCAGGTTTACGTGCCGTAAGTTAAACGGCCAGTCCCTCGGAAATTCCCTTTCCACCGATCCTCGGATATATACGACCACGAGCATCTTCTCGATAGAGAAAAAAACAGCAAAAATTCTTTCGTTCTATTTCTATTTTACTTATCGTTCTCTGATACCCTCGGAAGGATACTCGAACGATCTCTCTCACGCTAAACTCGATATATCGATTTATCGTTCAACCATCGCGTTGAAACAACGTTATATTTTAAATACTCGCCGCGTAGAATCTTGCGTTTGAAACGAAAGAAGCTTAACAGCGCGAATCCTCTGTAATTTCCTCTCTACGAAATTCTGCGTTGCATATTTTTGTCCGCGCTGGTTCACAGAGAATGAGAGAGAGAGGCGTCTCTCCCGTGTACGATGCGTCGCATAAATTCGCGCGCAGAAATTCGGCGAAGAATTTGCGGAAAGAACAAAGAAAAACACGCGGCCGCGATGCAGGCTGACGCGCGCAGACGAGCGGCGATAATTTATATTTCACCTCATCTAAATCAAGAGCTTGCTGATAAAGCCAACACTGCGGGTACATGTCGTTCTCCATCCTCGTTGCTCGTTCGCGATTTTTGGTCCGGGTACGGTATTTCCTACCGTGCACTTTTCAATGAATGCACGCGCACCTGTGTGCGAAACGCGTGCATGTGTATGCGCGGTGTAGGAATATAGCAGAGGCCCGGGGCGCTGCGAAATAGAAAATTGGCCCATCCATTTCTCGTAACACTTTTCCTGCCAAGCGGGATTGCCCGAACCGCGTTGAATAAATGCATGTATCTCGAAGGCATGCCGTATTTCAGGCCACTTCTTCGGGACCCACGTATTCTCTCCTTGGGTGGTCACGAAATAGAAGAAGCTATCGGCCAGCCACGATTCCGATCCACCGTCACGCGTCTTCGATACCTTCCATTTTATCTTGACCCTCGTCCCGGTGCTCTTGGTTCGTTAGTCGGATACACGGCTATTAGGTCCGCAAGATTAATCGTCCTTCTCTCCTTTCTTTCTCTCTTTCCAGCCTGCACGAGTCCGTTTTATCGAGGCATTTCGAGGCCGAGTCGCGATAACTCGGCCAGCCGTTTGCCAGGCCCTATTCATTCGACAATCGCGTTACGAATTTATCATTCTTTATTCATTAATCACTGGATGGTATCGCGTCGGATCGATGCGGCCCGTGAGGCAACGGAACGTTGATTATCCGGACAAGTCGACCGACAACTCACCGCCCTGTAACATTGCTAATAATCGCGTAGGTTCCGCCATTCCGGCAGTAATCGTTCTTATATCTCGAGCACTAGAATTTCGCGTTATCGGTATGTGGACGATCAGGAATTACGGGCTCGACGTCTAGATAATCGATGTCCGAATAACCCACATTCCGTTCTGTATACCCCAAGACGATACGATATATGGAAATTACGTCGGTTACTAATCACTCGTGCCCCATTTGCGGATTACCGTGCCCAAGATTACTCATCGATGAAATTTTTCGCTTCACCGCGTTCCGATACGAGTATATACTATGCGTTCTCTACTCGAAGATCGCTGAGAAAAGTTACCGAACGCGAAGACAACGATTTGGGTAGTATGATAGAAATTACATCGTCTAACGAATGATTTCTTTCCGTTACTTCCCGTTATTCTTTCTTGAAAATTCGCAACAATAAGGATTCGCAAAGTTGTGGAATGGAGCGTTCTCGAATTTTCACAAAATTCGAATCGTCTGACGAACAATTCGAGTATACGAATTTTACGAATGTTTCACGTCTATGTTGAAGTGTTAATTTCCCGAACCTGAATATAACTATTTAGATAGAAGACCCTGGATCGAAACATCGGATTTCAAGTGACCAACGCATTGTAAATACCTGGAAGTATCAATACACGACTTTATACGTGCATATGTCGTCTTCGCGATGATTCAAACTCCACAGCGACTCACACATCCTTCTCTAAACAGCTATTCTTGTTGTTTAACCCTTTGCCTTACGATTTATTTTTCAACAAAAGCGACACCAATGTCGTTGGCTGAGCGTTCGAAACTGTACAAGTCGCAAACTTCCTATGATTTGTATATACACGTACGCGGTACAATTAACATTACAAGTTGTTTGATAAATAATTACGATTATTTGATTATTAAACAAAAAAAAGATTTATTGTTGCAAATTGACCCGATAACCTTACGACGCCTCTGAGGCGTCATTGTAAGCTAAAGGGTTAAGTACCCGGTTAATATCAGAAATTTTTATCACCATCCAGGATATTTTCCAGGAAAATTTCTCCAACGAGGATTCCCGGGAAGGAACAAGGATCTTTCTCTAACGCACGAGTGGTATTCGCTGCCGAAGCGTTCCACGGGATACAGAGTTTGCAAGCGTCTTGGTGGCATTGGTCCGTGGACGGAGATTGAAGGAAAAAGTAAGAACGCTCGGCCAGGTCGAGGTGGGAAAAAGTTTCTCTCGTTATTCGAGGCTCAACCAAGTCTCCGTTCTTGCGGCCTCCACTGTAGATACAGCACGAGCCAGATAAACTGCTGCTTCGTAATGTCGTTAGCGCGAATCGCGCGAAACGCGCGGCAATCTCGTCGCTACGATTCATCGGGTTAATCAATTTCGCGTGCTCGGACCTCGGACATTGTCCCCTGTGTGCTCCATCCTTGCGCGTTCCGTTTAAAACACCATACCTTACCGACGAATACTTATACGTATTAACGATAAATCTGCTACGGGTAATGCTTGTCACAGGCGTGGTACAATTAATATCCCCGGGAAATGTTTTCCCGGGGCATCGATTTACAGATGAAAGCTTTCCGCGCTGCTCGCTGCCATCGCGCAGCTGTTTCCAATCGGTTGTAAATATATCTGTCAACGTTGATTCCGTATTCGTGTCCTCGGTTTGGGAACGACGATTTTTCAACCGGTTCCTTCTTCAACCGTAATGATCCAAGTGATTCAAAATTTTCCAAATCTTCGCAATCTTGACCGCAACTGCAAAGGCCACCGTCGATCTCCATGGAACGACGATTTTTCAACCGGTTCCTTCTTCAACCGTAACGATCCAAGTGCTTCGTAATTTTCGAAATCTTCAAAACCCTCACCGCAATTCCAACGACCATCGCCTCTCCAAAGCACGCGTAATCACCGAATTTTCCAGCGAAATTGCAATCCTACTCGATTCTCGAATTTACGCCAATGTAACGCAATTTGATCAATCGTTGATCAGGGTTTCGCGTTAACGTACCGCTAAATAATAGCGATATTCAGCCGAGTTCTATGCCTCTGCTACCTCCGATTATATTTCCACCTGGCGACTTCATACCGGGATTACGATGGTTGGAATTGCCACGCGTGACGAAAGAGAACGAAACGGATAATCCGGGCGACGAGCTTAATTTTCCATGACGTTTCGAGGTTCCGATAGGTTGCACATTAGTCGAGCCCGATATCCATTTGGAAACGTAGCGATGATGGATCCGTTGGACCGACGAAGGGGCAAGCAGGTAAATGCATATTTAATACGCCGGTGTCGAATGGACGGCGTAATTATTTTCTGGCCGGCGCTGACTGACGTTTACCCGGCCAAATTGCCGTTATTTGCGGCCGCGCAGGGGGCGCCCGACGAAATGTAGCAACCGGGCCGAAAATTAGGTGATTTTAAACGCGCCGGGACGTAGTTTACGTTTGATGTATCGCGTACACAACGAATTGTCGGCGGCGTATCAAAGGCCGCGCTGGTTTGATACCGAAATCACCAATTTCTCCGCGGCTCGCGTATCGTTGACCCGTTCCACTCGTTTTCGACGATTCGCTCGTTACATCGGTATATTCACCGGCAGGTGAACTCGCGAACTCGGGAAAAACTGGCCGGCGTAGTATCGAACGCGAGGTAAAAACTTTCCGCGACCAAGGTTCCACGCATTTGTCCCCGTGGAAGTTTTAAAAGCTCCGAGAGAGGTCGGAGGCCATTATCGAGAGCGTAATCGGTCGATCGGAAAACTGACCGGTCTAGGCCGTTACGCGATACCTCTTAATTCCAGGCTCTTCTACCTTTTACCTACCTTTTCTCCTCCATTTTCGTACCTTCCATCCCTTCTTCCGTTTCCGCTTTCGTGCACGCACCGGTCTATTCGTCTATCGAGCGCAACCGGCACGAAAAGGCCGCCGGAGAAGTTCTGTTCGACCATTCGGCTAAAGTAGAGTGCCTGGCCTGGAATTCAAGTTCGGTGTTCCTCGCGAAATGCTTGCAGATCTCTGCAAGAGCGAGCTAGTCAAACTGCTGTCGTTGCTACCCTCGCGTTTAAAGCTTCCGGAAAGATTGGATATCCCATTGGACGGGTTACTCCGATAAGGAGTAAGCTGCATTGTAACCGGAAACGTATAATACCAGGTGTTCTCGCGGCCCTTTTTCCCTTTTTTCCCGGGATTAATCGGTGAAGCGAGGCGCTATTCATCTCCGCTCTGCGAAGGCACGAACAGAGATGCACGGATACGGTTAATCTGTTTGATCTCGCTTCGACCATACGTCGCTCCGTTGTTAAAATATCGGAAACAATCGAACGATTTCATACGCCATAGCCTCGGCCCGCTTCCTGCTCTTCTCTTCTATTTGTTCCCGTAATCGCGCTATGTTTTTCGTGTAACGATCAAAGGGAAATTTAAATTCGCCTGGTGAAACGGTACTCGAGCTGGTAAATGGTTTATTTATAATTGACATAATATACACAGACGGTCTGTGCATCCGTGCTTTCCGAAATGGTCCTTTCGAACGACCTACATCCGTTCAAACGGGGTAATAAATTTCTTTTTCCTTTTCTTATAATCGCGCGGGGTTGCTCGCGATGCTGAATTTTTTCGTCGAATTTATCGCAGCACCGACCTCCGCGAGCACGATCGACTGGAAAAACAGCCGAAAACTCGCTTGGTGGAATAATGAATTTTCCCGGGCTTTTTCTCTGTTTTCGCGAGTGTTACTGTTGTACAACGGTGTGATAAAAATTCGATGTAAATTCGCGATTCTAAAATGACAACGTGGCGATGAACCTCGCGATTTTTAATTCGATCATTAGCGGCTTTCGTTGCGAAACCATAGTGACTATCTCGAAGAAAATGAAAGAGAGATAGAGACAGAAAGAGAGAGGAATTCCACGAGTGTTGCTGCTCTCCGACGGTGTGATGAAAATTCGATGAAAATCTTTGATCCAGAAATGATCGCGTGGCAATGAACCTCGTGATTTCTAATTCGATCGTTAGCGCGTTTCGTTGCGAAACCAAGATGACCATCGCGGAGAGAGAGAGGAAGAAACGGAAACGGATGACCGCGTTTTATATCGACATCAGCCGAACTTCACGACGTGCCACAGCATGTATCCGAATCACGTAGAACGTATCACTGAAGCTTTATGCACGGAGCGCGGGGCTCGATGGGAATGAAATAAAACGGAACGTTTATGCTTAAGTATAAAACAGAGCGGTTCGGCTCTTTCTATCGCGAACACGTTTCGCTTTCTCCAGCTCGTACAGGACAAAACCGCATCTCTTCATCCGGAATAAAAATCGGGTATTTAACGATGTTCCTGTTCCGTCCGAACGCTTATTCTTTGAGGTGAGAAATTCTTCAGACCACGTCTACGTCCATTTACGAACGTGAGCTAGTTCGGTTAGGGGTGCGAAGCGTTCATTTTAGGTGTCATTGTACAACGTAAAGTAGCGAAGTTTTTCGACCGTTGCGAGCGAATGAACAACGAATATAGAAAAGGAAGATTTCTCGCGTAATCTGACCTAAAGGTCCGCTCTATCCGCTCGTGGTTCGCGCGGATAATCGTCCAGATCTGTCCTTTATTCGTACCGACATTCGTCCTGAATATTCTCGCGGCTACAGGCTCGATAACACGTGAACTGTTCCTTCATGACATGTTTCCCCTCGTGATCTTCGCTTTACGTGTATCATAAAAGGAGGTATACACAGTACCATTGCAGTGAAGATAGCAAGTGTGTGCCATCCTCGTGCCATTCTTAGCAGTTTCAATGCACTCTTTACCCAACGATATAGCCGTTGCTACAGAAGGTTTAAGAAACGAGAGAAACGAGTGTTTAACGTCCTTCCGATCGTAACGCCTGACGTTTAGAAAAATAAAGCGTGCCGTATAACATAGCAGCGCTAAATATATCTCCGTTATTCGCGAAGGAGCGCTAATTTCTGCATTGAACGCGCGTAATTGTCCTTTGCAGCAGCTTCAACTGCTAGCATACCGCCATTGTTACGCTCGCGTGTGTGCTCGCGTTTTGTACGCGTTTACGTCGCAGACGTGCAGCTGGAATAAGGAGAGAAAGGCGGAAAAAGGAGAAAAAAAAGGAAAAAAACGAGAACTGCTAGCGGGGAAAATGTTTCTGTGAAACCTTGCCTTGCTTTCGTTCTGCGTCGAAGCCAGAGCCCTTCTTACGTCGCGCACAGGCCGCGTCTCGTCGCGTTTCGTCTTCGTCGTCGGCTGTAATTTGAATCGGAGAAATTTCGAAATTCCGCCGGCCATTGAATCGCGCCTCGTTCCATCGCGTACCGGAGGGAAACTGCATCGATTCGTTAAATAATTCCTCGCTATAGGGACAATTAATTTCGAGACACCGAGACCCCGGAGCTGGCCTCTTTGTTTTGCCCGCCCGAGCGGAACGAAAGGGAACAATTGGAACGGTTTCTTCGAGGAAGCAGAAACAATTTCATCTTTTCCTTCTCCCGCTCCTCCGATCCTTCCTTTTTCCCCTTTCTTTAAATAACGACGATGGCAGCTAGGGAAACGGGGTGAAATTATCGTAGAATCGCTGCGAAAACATCGTAGATATACGAGGTTCCCTTGGAAGACGCGTCTTCCCGGCAGAAGTTGAAGAATATTTTACCATGTTTTCGACTTGTCGCGAACTTCACGTTCCTTTTTTTACCGACATGCCAGTTGCCGTGAAAACGGAAGGCTGCAAATCTGTACACCGTTCATTCGTTCATTCGAAAGGACCGGAGGCCCGAGCCAAGGGGACCAAGGCCCCAGTTCTTTCTGACTTCCCAGTTTATTTCAGTTCGATGCAAGGAGGCAAAGTTTTTACAAGGTTCGAAGATGCGTCGCTGGTGACGGTCGAATGTTTTCTGCAATTCCGTTCGAGTGTGTTGCGATTGGTTGGTACAGGATTCGGTGGTGGAAAAAATAGAGGATTATTATTGGAAGGTGGGTGTGTCGGGAAGATGGAGTTGTTCTTTACTATTGCTTTGAATCGTGGTTCGTCATTTCGTCATTTCTTTGCATTTATCGCACCTCGGTTCAGTTTGTCCGGTCTTGTAGGTGAAAGTTTCCAGTTTTCGGAATTATTACAGTAGCGAAGTGTTTCGACCGTTGCGAGTGAACGAACAATAAGTGCAAGGAACGAACGATCTGACCGTATGCAGCTTTACACGTTGCGCGTAGAGTTGCCGGTAAATAGAACGCGTTCACAGATGCATTCCGCTCGTGCGTTAACACACGGATAAGACGGCGAGAGCAGGAACGTTGCGGTTGTTACCGTAAAAGCTGGAATTCCAGCGAGCGAGCTAGGAGAAATTCTACGGTATCGCGGAGCCGCGTCGAACAGCCGTGTAATTCCTCCGAATTTGCGTGGATGGACGACCGATGGGTGCCTCGGGCCGACTTACGGCACGGCAAGATGATTTCCGTCATCGTTGTTCCGCGTTGATAATATTTGCTCGGTTATCCGATGGACACCGATACCACGATGGCAATAACGCATCGGTATTCGCTCCTTACACATCTGCGAAACCGTATACGGCTCGTACGGGTTCATTTGCATGCAGACCATCAACATGCTATTAAAATCAATACCAATTCGAACGCGGTCGAGCACCGTTCGCGTATCCGTCAACGTTATGATATGTATTCATCGTGTGTGATCAAAAATCAGTTCCGCGTGCTCGGCGCACTCGCGAGTGCGCGTTAATCAGGCTCGATTCTTTTTTACCCTCGAAAAGCTTCGAAAGTCCTTTTTTATACCTCCTTCGATCACTGTGGAAATCAGGTGTGTTTGTTCGTCGAGAGGCTCGCGATCATTTTTACCTGCAGCAACCACGTAAACCGAGCGTAGAACGCGAAACCGTGGTTCCACGCAACGGTATCGTTTAAAAAAGAAAAAAAAAAGAGTAGGAGAAGAAAGAGGGGAATAAACGGGAAAACATAAACGCGGAGAAAAATGGCGCTATCCCTAGGAACCGAGTGTAACAAGCCATATCGACACGCGCGGAAAACCAACAGTTCCGCGAAACTAAAACGCGTTCCGTGTAATTGTTTCGCTATCAAGAACGCCGGGTACCCGTCGAGACCTTTCTACTCATCATCAACAACGGTCCGCCATTCGTACGCGATCGTTGATTCGCGAACCGCTCGGCCGTTTGGTTTTTTCCCCATCGAAAGCCAGGATCGAGTCGATTCGATGGCCACGCGAAAACGCATCTACGCGAGCATCAAACTGCATCAAGCAGATTGCTCTATCGATCCCTCTGTGCGCCGAAACAAGTTCGCAACGTGCTGCTACACGTCTGTTGCAGCACGGGCACGTTTACTTTCCTACGGCTCTATTTTTTCCCTCTCTCTTTTTTTTCCCTCCGATCGGAATCCTTTTCCCCTTTTACTCGGTGGTGGTCGGCGGAGATTCGCGAATCGCGATCCCTCGAGTCTCGAGCGGACCGTGATCGAGTTTGCCGCGGCCCCGATACGCGATAATTGCTGCCGATCATCGAAACTACCGGTGACAATTATCGAGTACACAGGAGCAAGAGGTGCGAGCAACTGTCTGCTGGTAGTGGCTATCAGCCGACAGGATACTCCCGTAATCACACGTACCATTAAGTCGGACTGTAGATGGATCAGTTCTAATCCCAGCCACGGGACGGAATTTGTATCCCGTACGGAAACACGTTTAGGCCAGGCTGCGTGCGAGACCGCGCGGCTAACCGATCTTATTAAACTGTTCGCAAACGATACGGGGCGTACACGCGCCAAGCTACGGTATTAATCTCGCGGTAAACCGGCGGAATGGGACGCGATGGATTCGGCTAAATACCGCGATGATTTAAACGGCGAACAGCGATACGCGTCCCGTTGACTTTCACAGTCCGAGGATTAAAATCCTATCGGATTTCCATCCCAGGGATCTTCCGATCGATCTACTCTCCGGAAAGCTCCGTTTTCGTACCTAATGCCGTTACGGTAGACTCGTCGCGAGTCTTGGTCGAGTCTGCTCGGAATTTTATTCTCGCCGAAGGAAGGAGCGAGCAGCAGGGCTTTGGCCAGGAAATGAAGGAGATCCATCAAACGCGTAATTCCAAGCGGTGGCGGAGTCATAGCTCACGTTCGAAATCTTGCATGCAAGCTCCGCATACCTAGCCGGTTTAATTCGTTCGCTGACACGGGTCACTGTCTTGGCGGAGAGACCGGCATCTATCATCGGCCGGTATTCGACTGTAGAGATGTAATGACGGACCGTCTACGCCGAGTTCCGCGTATAATTCTCCCTATGATATACTCTGTCCCTTTCCGAGGAATCCGGATGCAGGATTACGAGCGGTCGCTTTGTGAAAGCCACCGGACCAAGCCGCAGGCCCGTGACCATTCCAATGT
This sequence comes from Euglossa dilemma, assembly GCA_002201625.1. Taxonomy (NCBI): domain Eukaryota; kingdom Metazoa; phylum Arthropoda; class Insecta; order Hymenoptera; family Apidae; genus Euglossa; species Euglossa dilemma. The sequence goes on along the minus strand of NIJG01000044.1, from coordinate 672,614 downwards.
GTCCTGGTGCCAATCTTCGGGCATTAATATCATTCGCTGGCCATCATTCAATTACGCTGAAGGGATTCGCTGTTCACCGTCACGCGCTAGGACTGTATTCTCCATGAACCGACCGGGCTATTCAATTCAATATGGATATTATCGGACACGGTACACTCGTCCGACTTATCGGGTCACCACCGATGAATTTGTATTTCACGCCGACTTTCCTCCCTGTCTCCGTGTCCCATCGATTCGCGTTTCCACGCCGCTCCAAGTATCGAAAGACGACCGATCGGGATACGAATCAGACAAATCTCGAATAATAATCCTTAGGCGAATATTGAGGGTAGTCGTCCTCGGTGTTCCGTCCGAAAATTTGAAAGCAAGGTATTCGGACGAGGTCTGCGTCCTCTTAAGAACGCAAACTGTTTCAAAATTGACTAGAGTTTATTTATAAAGATTTACAAGCGTTTCCAGGGTTTAACGTAACTGTGTAACAGTCGTTTGTTTGACTCGCGTTTTCATTGGTTTGTAAGTAACTGCTTTAGGGTGATGTCGAGTGTTTTATAGTTTCCAATGCGGTCGTGATTGGTGGATGAACAACTCCTGCCAACGAAGGCCAAATGCAGGTTCGCGCAACACATGCAAACAAGTGATTCTGTCTGGTCTTGGTAGAAATTGGTGTACTTAAATTGCCAGTAAATCTAGTGTTAATAGGAGTTATTCGAGCGTGATTTGGGGAGAGTTAGAAGTCCGAGAGTTAGGGGGCGTTGATGGAAGACTCCCTAATATAAGTCCCCTTGGCTCGGACCTCTGGTTCTTGGTAATGAATCGAAAGAGTGAACAGACATCGTTTGAATTTTTGTTATCTCCAAAAAATAAGGGTTCGGACGAAAAACATTGATCGCGGTTGATTTATAATCGATCTATAATGCGGTGGCATTTATAAACTGTTTATCCGCGATGTCGTTCCTCGAGCCACCGATTCCGATAAACGCGTTTTCCACCTCCTTTAGCCGATTCTTGCGAACCTTCTTTCTAATTCGAAACTCGTTTACGTGGATAATTTAGAATTACCATTTCTAATGTTCATTATTCTCGTTCCCGGTCGGTACGACAAGCTTCCCGGGAACATTCGCAAAGACCTCTTCCTTCGATCGATGTCTACCTCGATGAGAATAGAATTTGGAATCTCGTTACCTCGCTAATAGGCCGCGTCGAACTCCCCGTGTCTTTGTTCCGCCCTCTTATTTCCCATTGCCTTCCCCCCTTGCATTCACAGCGCACAAGGGACCGCGGTTGAGCGGGAAAAAAATCTGAAATCGTTGTTTTGAAGTTGAGCATTCAAACCCTGTCTCGCCCGATGCTCTTTTTCATGGTACGCGCGTTCAGAATTTTCCCGACGAGAGCGAGACAGCGAGTGTAACATAGAGAGAGAAAACGAGAGAGAGAGAGAGAGAGAGAGTACAACTCTTCCGTTGTACTTGTGACTCTCTCGTCTTACGCTCTCGCGTGGAAATTTCGTTGCATCCCTTCCAGCTGCGGGACGCGTGTGCGTACGCACGTACACGCTTGTACGCAGTTGCGAAGCGCGTGGCGCCGCGACGCGTTCACGGCGTAGACGCGGAAAATAGTTAACCGGGGACCCGGTGCACCCGTTGTCCTGGCCTCTACTCTCTTATATCCGGAATCCGGCGTGCTCTATAATACACGTCTGCACACAGATTCGCGGGATTTTTCCCTTTTCCTCCGCTTCCATGCCTCTCTTTCCGGTCGACGGGGCGCGCGGCTCGTTGAAATAGGTTAATTATGAAAATCGCGAGAGCTCCTCCCCCTCAGCCAACCCCGACCCACCTGCGCCGCTTGGCGAATTTCAAATTTTTCTCCCACCTTTTTCTACCTTTCCTCTCTCTCTTTCTCTCTCTCTCTCTCTCTCGCTCTCTCGCTCTCTGCGGTCCTTTGAACGCCGCGGGACCGCCGGGGCAGACGCAACGTTTTCTTGCGCGTTCGCGTTTCAACGTTTTTTACAGGCTTCGACGTGAATGCGCTTAATGTAACCCGCATTGTACCGCGAGCGGAGACTCCGCTTCTCCGCGCTTTGCCGCATAATCGCGCGTACGTGTGTGTCTTACGCGTCCACGTGTGCCCGGCCCTCTGCGCCCGCGTCGCGACGCGCTCCTCTCGCTCGAAAATGGCTGCCTCTGTGTTCCTCGGACCTGGCCATCCATTCTTTCCGCCGCGTTACGTTGCACCTCGCGTTCTCGCGGTACGTTCGCGTGGATCCTCGCAACGAGCAAAGGAATTTATGCCGCACCGGGAATGTAACTCGTCTGACCAATCTGCTGGGTTTCGCCAGGCGAGTCGAGGTCCCGGTAATCTCCCTGGTATCCACAACGAATTGCCAGAGCGTAAATTTTTATGATACACGAATAATGCCTGGACGCGGACGTGTCTCGGGTTAGGAAGATGGAATCAAATTTTGAGCTATCGTTCGGTGTAATTTACAGGATATCCGCGATAATAATCGAGTAACGACTCGAAGCATCGGAGATTCGGGAAATTTCACGTTCTTCTTCTCTCAATGTTCCGGAGCATTATTACACTCGCGAGCGTACCGGCGAGTTCCAATCGAAGCGGGGAACTTTTACCGTTCATTCTCTCGAAACAATGGGGCCATATTCGTGGAACGGAATGATCGATGAAACGCGTTCGATTCGAACTCGTAAATTCGAGCCCGGCTTTGTAAATCGCCGCGTCGAAGCGTCTCCGTTAAGCAAGTTAGCGTCTAATCGAAGGATACCGGTGAAAATGGTCGATGCGTGCAGGATCGTTAAGCAATTCGCTTATTATTTCCGAAATATCGGGAATTTATCGTTCTGAACGTGCCACGCGGTTTCTAGTTGCTGTTCGTTCCTTACACTCGTCGTTTATTCACTCGGAAACACTTCGCTACTTTACGTTATACGATAACATCGAAGGTTAGACATGGTTTTGGTCATGTAATAATTCCGAAAACAGGGATCTTTTATCTGTCAAACCTGTCAAACTTAACCCACGCGCATAAATGCAAAGAAATGACGAACCACGACCCAAAATAATAGCGAAGGACAACTCCATCTTCCAGACACACCCATTTTCCAATAAAAATCGGATGAAACAGCTGTAGAAACTCCTTGAACAGGCATGACGCGTTCACGCGTTTAGTTAGGTCGTTGGGACTTGCGAAATAGTTTCGTTGGGCCTTGTATCCTAATCTACACGTTCGAAACGAAAGGGATTAAAGAGGAACGTGACGTCGAAGTTGGTTATTCGGGTGAAAACGCGTGAACATTCGAACATCACCTATGGCGAATATTTTCAGCCGCTAGTGGGTCGCCTAATTTCCGGTCAAGGCCATTGGAGGCTCGAGGCATTTATTTCCGAGGGATCAACGAATTTTCCGCGGTGTGTGTCGCAGTCACGGAAAACCGTGGTGTTATCGGCAGAACTTATTAAGCAGCTTTTTTTTTGATTAAACAAAACCGATTCGCTCGCAATCGCGCTATTCCTTAATTTTCCTAAGCGTATTAACGCGTTATTCGACATATCGCGAAAAATTGTCTTCGATTTACGCGTAACTCCCGTATTGTCTCTCCCCGTTGCAAGGACCGTCCTGTTTTACCTTTTACCTTCTGGTACTCTTTCCAATATCGCGTATCGAGCGACAAGGATTCCTTTTGCTCGTGGGAAAATCGAAACGACGGCGCACACGCGAGTCCGAGGAGCTCGGCCGCTCTTTTCGTTTATTTATCTCCTTTTTGTCTCGTGCTCCGCACCGGCGCAACCTCTCTAATCGAAACTATTTGCTCGTTCCCTGCTTACCATGGTCGGCTGCGTATAAAACTGCACCAGCACGGAGTCTCCGGCAACGAGCGCCGCAGCAATTTCTCCAATTTCGCTCGCGAATTAATTCTCTGGCCCGGGTTATCGAATCATGGACCATCGACCGATCGCACGCGTCCACGGTTACGTGTCGTATGTACGCTCTGTTCGTGACCTCGGAATTCGTATTACGTACCTCGTGCATCTCGATCAAGGTGTTCCGTTCGATCGACTCGAGGCCGGAACCACGATGGGACCCGTACGCCATTTCAGCCGGCAATACAGACGACGGAAACTCACGCGAGCGTGCTAGCATTGCGTCTAATACCGAGCAATAAAGCGTTCGTTATAGGCGCGTATGCACGTTGTGAAAAAGGAGGCACACGTTCGGAGGAATCGATAAGCCGTTGTTGCGAAAACGCGTCTCCTCTGGCAGTTTCCTGGAAATTCGTTCGAGTGTCTGTTGTGCTCGCTGTCGTTTATTCCTACGTCGATATCGAGCTTTTCGCGGTGGTTCGTCTAAACGCTTATATTTATATGTAAGAAATTCACACGACGTCTACGTCTCTTTAGGAACTCGAACTAGTTAAGTTAGGGTTACGAAGTGTTTATTTTCGTCTGATACGATCAGGCAAGATTTACAAAATTGAATGATGCGTGGCTGCTCACTGTCGAAGTCAGTACTGTCAGTACTGTCCTCCGGTTTTTTTTTTTGCTTCTGTCCTGTCTCGTCTCGTCTTTTTTCGAGCTTTGTTTCGATCGGTCCAAATGGGTGTCGGTGAAGGAAAGTAGAGGTTTTCTATTGGGCGTATGAATGACGGAAGGTCCCCTTGGTCGAAGAGTGGGAACTGTCGAGGAAGTTGTTTTTCGGCGGTCAACGATGCGATTTACGCGTGTTCCTTTTTTCACCTCGATGGGTCTGTTGCACATGGGTCCAGTCTGTCGGGTCTTGTAACTGTAATTTCTCCATTTTTCCCGGACTTAAATACACAATTTAATCTACTGAAAGTGCGGCGAGTCGCGTCTAGCCTTCGGTGTTATAGCGTAGCGTAGAGTAATGAAATGTTTAGAATCGCCGAATAGAGGTGACGAAGTTACCGACGTAAGTTACGTTCTGTATGCGGCCTCAGGCTCGAGGCGAGGTCTTTCGACCCTTCCGAGCGAATATTAGATGAACGAACAACGAGTAAAGAGAACGAACAATCGGCATCGAACGATCAGAGTGCGATTTTTCGCGTAATTCATTCTTACTCTTTGATCTCGAGTTCGCTCGTTCGTTTCGAATACTTCGGATCGAGTCGCTTTCGCTGTTATTCAGCGTGGCGTGTTATAGATGAAAAATCGTCGATGAAAATTCACGGAAAATTAGCTGAAACTCGTCTGGAAGGCGCGAACGTTGTTCGACGTCTGGTCGTCGATAGCGACGCGACGCGGGAGCAAGGAGACGCGAAAGGTGGAAACGACGACGCGTGTAACAACGACGACGCGTTTCGCGTGTAACGATCGATCCCTCGGACCCGCAGCTCGGCCGGGGAAACGAAAAGTGGCAAGGAGGGGAAGGTTGCAGGATTTTCTGAATTTCCACGGCATTTTCTCGCATTTCCTTGAAGCGTCAGCGAAGCTTTCCCTGCGCCAGCAGGTTTTCAGTTCGCGGAGCGAGCTGCATACAGGGATTCGGGTCAGCCACAGCCCGGCCGTGCTATCGGTCTTTCCCTCTGTTTTTCTCTCCCTCTGTCTCTCTTCCCTCTCCCCTCTCTCTCTTCCCCCGTCTTCCTTGTCTGTCCTGCTAATATTTGAACACAATTAATCCGAGCTTATGGCCGCTTGCTTTGCTCCATCCGCATTCGTTCATCCGCTACATCGAAAGCACGGCTTATTACTGCAGATTTTATTCTCCCTCTTTCTTTTATTTTTCTTCTTTCTCTCTCTTTCTTTCTCTGCCTCGTGCCGACTGCCGGCTGCTTCCGGCGAAACCGCGTTGCTCCACGATATCTTTCCGAATCGGTGTTCGTTCCGCGTCGCGATTTCCCGGATTGTTTATTGGATTGTTCGGAAAGTCATTTCGTGTTTCTGGTGAAAATGAAACGCGATTTCTTTAGAGCGACGTTTCGCGTAATTACGAACGGTCGAATTCGACAAATTTAACCTCTTGGTAATCTCGCGAGTTGTTATTCCGCGGTTTGCATCTATCGATACCTTTATTTCGTCTTCATCGGCTTCAACGGGCCTTCCAGAACGCGGTACATCTTCAGCATCGAAATTGCCCGAACGAAATTTTGCAAACCAATTTTGGCATTGCCGTTCGGTCGATACATCTTCTGCATACGCATCGCGTAATTTTCGGCTCGCTTGAACCGCATTTTTACCTTCTCGATGGTAAAAGAGTAAAATACGCAGAAAATGCTGCTTTCGATTTTCCAGCTTTGATAGGGCACCGAACAAAAACTATCGCAAAGAATCGAATAAAATTTTTAACAAAACAGTTAAATCGTATCGCTTACCTGTCTCACAAATCGGTAAATTCGCGACCAAGTAACGTATCGATTAATAAATCGCGCATCGAACGCGGGTAATCGATAATGGAATATTCTTCGAAGTTTGCTCAATTTTCTTCGGAGAGTCGACACTATTTACCGAATTCTGCCCCGTTCGCCCATCTTGCATAATCTTCGGAGATTAAACTTCGGTCTTTTACTTTGAGAATTTATATCGATATTCCGCTACTTCGCGTATATATCGTATAACCAAGGAAGATTTTGATCTTGCTGATTTTTCTGCTTGATTCGCGAAGTAGAAATTGGAAATCGTTATACGTAGAAAAAGGAGAGGAATGGAAGAACGCAGAGCGAATAAAATGAAGTTCGTGAGATATAGATATACACGAATACGTAATTTTCCAATTCTGCGATGGTACAGAGGGTTAAATTAAATTACCTCAATTATTCGAAATTAATTCGACGGTCTAGTCGCTGATACTTTCCACTTGTTAATCTGTTTACGCGACGCAAACTTCCTTGTTATACAGAGAGTCGTACTATTTACCGAATTCTGCCCCATTCGCCCATCTTGCATAATCTTCGGAGATTAAACTTCGGTCTTTTACTTTGAAAATTTATATCGATATTCCGCTACTTCGCGTATACATCGTATAACGAAGAGAGACTTTGATCGTGGTGATTTATCTGCTTGATCCGAGAGGTAGAAAATTGGAAATCGCTATGGGTAGAAAAAGGAGACGAATGGAAGAACGATGAACGAGTGAAATGAAATTCGAGAGATATAGATAGACGAATACGTAATTTCCCAATCCTGCGATCGGGTAAATTAAATTACCTCAGTCGTTCGAAATTAATTCGTCGATCTAGTCGCTGATACTTTCGACTCGATAATCTGTTTACGCGGCGCAAACTTTCTCGTTATACCGTTATTAAAAATACGTTATCGGATTGGCGAGAATGAATTTCGCGTGTATCGGATAGAAAAGGTGGAACTCGGATAGCGAGTTGGACGTTTTCCGCGTTGGCCGAGAAGAATCGGGACGTTTAGCAGATTTTCGGCCCGTCTTTGCGGCGAACGCGAAGAATACGAGGGAAAGGCGGAATTCGCCGGTCGTTTTTCAACGGCTGTCGTAGCGAAGCCGAGACGAAGCCATTGTCCGAGCGACGCCGCGCATCCAGCCGAACCGGCGTTCCCGAAAATATTTGAATCTGAATATACCGCGGACGCGTATCGCCATTCCGAAAATATAATTCAGAAACCTTTTCAACAATGGCAAGGGTGTCTCTGTGCCCGGTCGTTTTATCTGTTATGTAAATCGATGCAAAATGGCGACGGTGCACGCGGCCTAGCCGCTCGTACGCCATTACGACGCCGAGCACCCGTTCCAGTTAAGACGCGTCCATCGTTTTTCGCTTTCCCAATCGCCCTCCATGGACTCGGGATATTTCGAAAAACGTTAAACGCTTTATCTTAAGAGGATTACCCGAAAACATATTTGCAGATTAACGTGCGCGTACATTTTCGCGTGTCTTTCATCTGTGCGGGTTTAAACGCTAGATACGTCACGGAGAAGAATTTTAATTCATCTTTGAATGAGATGTATCACGAAAATTCATTTCCTCTTACTGAAATTCTAAGCGTGTCTCAAAAGTACACGCTGCGACGCTACAAAGAAGGTTATATGTTCTTCGCTGTACTTTTTACGGATTAAATCACGAAAAAACTGTATAGAAAACTCTACTTTTTTACTATTAGATCCTGTACTAACTAATTGCAACATACTCGAATCGGACTGCAACAAACATCGACCTAGCACGGACAGACATCAATCGACTATCAAACAGAACGCATTAGAACGAAATTGCATATCAGAGATATCGCACCAGACCGCATCAACATCACCAAATCTTCGAACCAAATCAAACAAAGCGTAAAACGTAAAACACAGTGCACTTTATTATAAAATCTAACCAACTCAGCGTCTTGACAATTGAAACACAACGCGACACATCGTGATACAACAAAACTCTTAACGAAAAACTTAACCATTTGGAAACGAATCTTATAATATACGTGGAAATTTGTTGATATTTTAGAGTAAAAGCTGCTTAGAATATAACGAGAAATAATTTTAGCATTGTCATCGGCGTTGCGCGTATCTTTTAATTACTAAAATTCCCCTCGATGACAACCGTGCACTTTTCGAATTACAGCAAACAATCGTTGTCGATTCTGCCGGAATTTATCCTAGTGTTTCGTAATTCGCGCGGCAGAAAGGCTATTTCGCAAACGGCAAACCCGTCCGCCGTGAACAACGCGATTACCGATGTTGCCGTGGCTCCGTTAAAGAGGAAATACAGAGCGATTTTCGCGATAAGTAATAACATCGAGGAGGAAACAATGGACGCGAGTTCGCCTTCGGAACGAGTGGCATCGGTAGTCGCGCGACGTCGCGGCCGGGGATATTTAGAATTTAACAAACGCCATTCCCAGCGATCGAGCTTTTCGATGTTCCGTCTCTCAGGGAGCTAACGCGAACGAATAGCGGTTTACCGTTTGCTTGTCCGCATTGTTCCCCAACGTTTTAACGTGCCGCATAATGGAGGGTTGATTTATTCGCGGCGCCGATCGCGTCGCGCAAAGTCAATCTTTAAAAATGGCACCCGTTTTATTGCACGCTCGCGAGTACCTACTCCGTGGCGTCGCGATGCTAGCTACAGGTGTCATCGTCATCGATGAACCCTCGAATCTATATCACGGGCAACGATATAGCGTCGCGACGCGCGCGATGATCGATCGATCACGATTAATGGCAATCGAGCCGCAACCCACGGTTCTCCATTACAGCCACGTGGATTTCCATCGGTCTCGTAGTTCAAAATACCAGCTCTAGTAATAATTAACGTCGTTTTCCAATACGGTTTTCAAACTAATTTGTTTAAACGAAACAAAAGTATGTAATAAAAACTTGCGCTCAACGCTCAGGTAGCATCTTGATCCCTGTATTGTAAAATTCTCGCGATTTCGATTCGAATAATTCGGTCGAGACATTTTTCAGGCGCTCTTCGTTATCGAAATGTTTTCCAAGAAGAAAATTTCGCGAGGAACGAAACGAATGATAATTGAAAAGGGCAATATCGGGAGAATATGCAGGTCGAGGGAGAACTTCCCATCCGAAATGGCGTAATTTTTCCGCCATGATTCTTGCAGTATGCGGTCCTGCGTTATCGCGACGAAGAATCACGCCCTTCCGATTAATCAGTGCGGGTTCTTTTTCTCTCGAAGCTTCAGCTAACCTTTCCAATTGTCCACTACACACTTCGCTACGGCATCTCGACCCAGAGCACTACGGATATCTTTCGCAGCCTCGTTTGCTTTTCTTCCGACTGGAACTCGTAAAGCGCGCAATGCCGAATACGCTTTTCATCCGCCATCTTTTTAACCCTAGATTCGCGAAATAAAACAGTTCAAACGCAAACTTTTCGCAGCGAAGTTTGTTCATTACACTTCGCGCTTTCTGTAAGTATCGCGTGTTTGTAGATTACGTCGATTAAGTTAGCGGGAAGCAGGATTTTAAACGAGTACTAAGAAACGACGTTAATTATTACTAGACTTGATACTTGTACAAGGTGACTCGATTGGCGAGGCTGAGCGTCGAGACGCAGGCGGCAATAAAAGGTTGTTTCACGTACGAAATAACTGTTAATAGCGAAGTAGGTGTCTCGATGGAGGAACGGTCGATGCCGTTCACCGTCTCTGCGATTGTCCATACTTTTTCGTTTGCCCATTTCCCACTCGAAAATCGTGGCGAACAAACGAGAGCAGCCCGGGGCTGCGGCAATCAGGAGGGTTTTTCCACCATCTCGTTGATTCTCCTTTTCTTCTCCCCTACTTCTTCCTGCATTAGCTATTTCCTCTCCTTTCTTGCAGCAGCTGCAGCCACGGAATCGCACGGCCCCGCACCACCTTGTCCCATCGCTATCTGATGGCCCGTGCTAAATCGCCCATTACCCAATTGTCATCGTGTGTGTGGCGAACGTATGTAGATACACGTACGTGTACGGTCGCATACGTGCGATTCGAGGCTGTGCGAGTGTGCCAGATACGCGAGAGCGTTCGAATCTACCCTCTTCGATCTTTACCAAACTTTTGTCCTTTTAACCGCTAGCCTTTGCGAACTGTAAGAACTGCGCGTGCTTTGTATCGAATTACCATCCACGTATATATATATATGTACGAGTAAGAAGGGTCATGGAAGAAAAGGATTATTTATCAGCTAAAATTTATTTTATTTCTTCGTCTAACTCCTTTTAGCATATTATCAATATAGCAGTACTATACGAAATGAGATTATAGAACTAAAGATAGGGATAAATCGGTTAGTAGCAACAGTTTCGTGGTACGCGAAGGAAATATGCGGAAGTAAACTCCTGGAAGAACAAAAAGGAGTCCGGAAAGATTCGAAGACGAAAGGGAAGGAACAGAGCCGGAAATGAATAGTAAAGCGTACGTGCTGCGTGGGTGAACAGTAGGAAAGGAAAAAAGTGCAAGAATAGAAAGTGTATGGAAAGGTGATGAAAGAAAAAGATTATCTATCGGCTGAAATTAATTTTATTCCTTCGCCTAACCCCTACAATTATCGATATGGCACTGCTATACGAAACGAGCTTATAGAACTATAAGGATACAAAGTTAAATTAAAATCGATTTGTGCTTTCTTGCACCACTCTGCTATTCCAACTTTCGAAATGCAATCCTCTCGTACGCTTTGCGGATGAAAGTCATAATATACATGAAAATTGTTCGATTTTTCTGAGTAAGCTTCGCTTGAAATATATCGAGAAATAATTTTAGCATTGTCATCGATGTCAAACGATACTTAAACGTATAATAATATAATTTAACTTATATATAAATATTCTTAGGGTGTAGTATACTTTTTAATATATGTGTATATCATGCACCTTATTAGCATTTCGATTATAAACAAGGCTTCGAACATTTGACCATACATTCACAATCACTCTATCCTAGATATATATATAGATCGTAATAATTTACAAGGCTTAAACCCGGAACGTATGCCGAATTAAAAAAGTTCGATATGCAGAGAAGCCTAGCGAAGAGGTTATTAGAATTTCATGGAGAAAAGTTGCTTCGTTAAGAATATTTTAAAATCGTCTGATTATTTTAAGCGAAATTTCCGTTTAATACGAACAAGAGAGTCCGTCCTTGTCGGTTTGGCGTCCCGACGCGCGGTAGAGAGCGTCTCTTTGACGCAAAATTTCCTAGAAACCTACATGACGTATCCCACGATTGACATCGCTCGCATTCTTACAGCCGAAGAATTATCAGAAAGGATGGTAACTTCGAAATGCCAGAAGTCTCCGGACATGGATTTTCCTTTTATGAAACTTGCACGACTTCCTCGACCACCCTCTTTCGATCCTCTTCGATTTCCATACGTCCACCGTTCCTCGATTTCTCTATTTCGAGAGAGAGAAGGAGAAGGAGAAACGATCCCGATCTTTTTCTTCTTCTTCTGCTCTTTCCACCATCTTCCAGTCGCGCCACGGTGCCCAGCGTCGCGCAGATTCCGCCAGTTCGACCGTATCTGCACAACGACGTCGTAAATCGAACTCTTTCTCTCTTTGCCCCTCTCTCTCTCTCACTCTCTCTCGCTGTTCGCTGGTCGCTTTCACGGGAAAACGGTTGCTCGATTCTTTCGAGGCTCACGCGCGGAATTTCGAGGTCGGATTACGCGCCTGCGGAATTTCGAGGCCGCCTCGCCGGAAGAATCGCGCGGATCACGCGCATCTAATTAATTCTTAAGCTCTTCGCTTCATCGCCGCGCGAGTTACTGCCAGCCTTGTCAGAATTTCGGTAATTTCGCGGCAGGTATTCGCGATGGTATTCCACGGGAGCATTAATCACGATATTCGACCCTAGCGATCGTTTCGCTCCGGTTCGCGAATTTTCCGCGTACTCGCGATAATATTCGCAATGCTCGATTATCGAGGGAAAAACACGCGAATGCCAGAGGAAGACCGTCGTGTCTCGCGACGGAGTCCTTCGGAAGATCGGAAAATGAACGAAGAGTATTTCGTCCGATAATTTCAAAGGTTGCAAAAATTTCACTGGTTTGCGACTAACTGATTTCGGGTGATGTCGAGTGTTTTATAGTTTCTGACGTGGTCGTGATTGGTGGATGTCTCCCTCTGCATTGGTGGATGTGATGGTCGATTGTTAGAGAGTGTGTCTTGCGTTCGGTAGGTTTCGATGGAAATGGAAGTTTAAGGAAATTCGGAAAGCTTATTTTTGCTTTACGATGGATGGTTTACGAGAGATTGACTCGAGTAATGGGGAAGAAGCTTAGGGGATACTAGTAATAAAGAATGAAATCGTGGTCCCAACACTCGGAGGTTCGATGTTCAAAGGTGTATATGGTTACCGGATGTGCCACTTCTCGTCTACCGGACGAAAGATTCGCGAGGATTCATGCTAATTGTGCTTTTGTCTATCGCGAAGTTTACCGGAAATGGTCGAGTGTGAATTGAGAAGTTTTAGGCGTCCGAGAACTATGGGACCTTAACCGTAAAGAATGGAACTAAAGTCGCCTAGTCTATGCGTCTTCGGTCCTTAAGAATGAAAGGATAGGACGAACACGCGTGTTTTAGGTTAATTTCGCTGAGGATGGTGGTGTTTGTAGAGTTCTGCTAATTGTCGCGTGGTCGCTTGATTTGGGAAGTATTAGGAATCCGCGAGTCAGAGGGCCTTGGACCCCTTGGCTCGGGCCTCCGGTCCTTGGGAATGAATAGAGAGCGAACAACGCGTGTTCCGCTACTCGACAGCGATTAGCAACGATTGTTTTCCGTCCGTTCGTCGCGATGACCGGATAAAACTACGTTTATTACGCGTAAAACGAGTATAAAACCGGAAGGAATAGAACGGTAAGATAACGTTTGCGTTCACCGTCGAAATAACGACTCTCTCTCTCTTCTCCGCGTACTTTATCATCGACCGACCTTCTCTTATTTCTCGCACTTTTAACGCGTTCTCCAAAGACGCATTTCCCTGTTTATCAGCCACGTCGCGTAGTCTCGATCGCCGTTGTCGAATTTTCGAGAAATCCACGGAAATTTCTCGGTCGATCTGCGAATTATCGCGTTTACGTAGCCGTGATTTTTTCCATGCAAGCGAGGAGAGTAAATTGGTGGAAAAATCGGCGAACCAGGTCGAAGTACGCGGAGAACTGGTGCACAAAGGCGAGGTGAAAATCGATCGCGAGCACGGCAACGCGCGGTTTCCGCCATCGCGTACGGCGCTGCGACTTCGGGCTGGATTCGCGGACCGTTTTCCCTGGAAACGAAGAACTAGAATGAATCGGCGAACCGAATCGTGAGAAAGGACACGCACCGTCCCCTGGACACGATCGAATAACAGCTCGCGGTGGAATAAGATGGCACGCTATCGAAATAAGGAAGCGATTCTTTTGTGGACCCAAGATCCCCGGTCAGTCGGACCGGGTAACTGGAATAAATCGCGGATCCCGGGCCCAATAAAGCCGATCCTCGGCGATCGACGTGGCTGATCCTTTCCGGCGACTCGTGAAAAGTCGACCTTTATGACGCGAGGCGTCCCGTGTTATCGCGGAAAGAACAAACGGCGCGACCTAGTCGACGCTTCTCCGGCCTCGCATGGTTTGATTCGAAAAACCAGCCGCTGAATACGATTCGAGGATGGCACTCGAGAATAATACATCGTATTCCGTGCTCCCGCGGGTATCGTAGCACGGTCGCTGAACCCTCCTGGAATCATCAACCGCGCCAGACAACGTTCCCGTACTCCGGCTACGTACCTTTCAAAAGATCCGCCAGTTTTATACGCCAAAAATTTCGCCTACGTATCGAAATTTCTATTTTCTTCCTCTCCTCTCCTTCCTTTTTATCCCGCGTTATCGCGTTCCACTGCGGGGGCTCAAAGGGGGCTTGGTCGGAGTCCGGGAAAAATAAGGGCAGAGTAATTTCGCGCGATTACGTTGCAACGAGTTGGATATCGGGAGGCGTTAAGGCGGGGAAGTTGGTGGACGTCGCGGGAAAAAGGGGTTCGATACTTTAGCCGGGGCTTCACGTGCGATCGCTTTTTCATTTCCGCAATTTACATCCATTTGTGGCGAGGAACCCGGCTCGCTACACCTGGCTTGCTCCAACCCAACCCGAAAGCGTTCCGTTAAACCTACTCAGACCTTTGCGCGAATATGGGTCATCTCTGAATGCAACAAAAAAAGAAAAAAAAAGCGGAGAGAAAGAGGAAAGAAGAAAAAGGAAAACGCGAGCGAACAAAAATGGAAGAGTTTTTCCATCACGCTGGAAACGACGCGAACGACAGCGCGGCGCTGAAGAGAAACAAGAGGGATCCGCTATTATCGCGTAACAGTGGCAAGACTCGATGCTGTTTTTCGCCATTCAATTTGTGCTCGCGGAAGAAAGTGGAAAAAATCCTCCTCTCTCTCTCTCTCTCTCTCTGCCTTCGTCTCTCTTGTACCGGTTGGTTCTCGAGACGACGCGCGTCTTCGAGCGCCGCGTCGAAGCCGAAGCGACGTTATTCCGACGAGGCGAGCGCGGAAACTCTCGGGAAAAGTCGTGATAAGACCGCGATCTCGGAGATTCGAAGTCGCGGAGCGGAAAACAATTTTCAGCGGTCGAGGTCGATAACGAGGCTGGAAAACACGGCTGGGAAGAGGAATAAAAAGTTTCTCTATCGCGAGAGATAACGTTATCAGCGCTGCGACGTCATCTTTTATGCCCCAATTTACGCCTCGGCGTGGAAGCGGACACGCGAGCGGGGAGGAGCGGCTAAAGCGGAAGATGAAAGAGCCTGGGCGCGGAAAGAAAGCGCCGGAGGGCGAAAATAGAGGGAACACGGCACGAGACGCGTTCCCTTATCCATGAAGTTTGATTATGTTTTTAGGATGACGAGCGCCGGATCAAATTTTCCGACCGCTATACCGAACATGGCTCGTCTACGCGAGTTTTCGTCCGCAGTTTCCCGACCCCCCCGCTTTTCCCTCCTTTCCCGCCGCTTTGTCCCTCGCCTTGTTTTCACCCAGCCTTATCGATCCTGATAAAGTAAGCTGCAAAGTGAACGATCTCTTTCACGGGATTTAATTAAAAGCCGCATCGGACCGAGTTTTGCCGCTCATTAATCAAACTGTCGTTCGGACGGCCGATGCATGATACTATATACCTGTCCTTGTACAGCAACCAATCAAAACCGGGTCTTTATTAAACACGATGAAAGGAGGTATCGCCCGTTCCATTGGCTACGGAAAAAAGAGCCCCGATTCGGGTCGATAAATTCATGAAGTCATTTTTTCCATTACCAGCCACGCTCGACTGTGCCCCGGTACATCTCTGGTTATCTCTGGAAAATTTGCGAAAAACCCTAGAAATCTTTGACGTTGGTTTTTAGCCAATGTTTTTTTAAAAGAACGGAGGAAGGTTTTGGAAAATTTTTCCGGAAAGTTGGCCAAGAGAGATAGAGACACAGAAGCGATCGGTCATCGACCAAACCTGCAACGATCGACTGTGCCGTTACACCTCTGGTTATCTCTGGAAAATTTGCGAAGAACCCTGGAAATTTTTGACGTTGGTCTCTGGCGAATGTTTTGGAGAGAAACTGAGGAAGGTTTTGGAAAATTTTTCGGGAAACTTCGGTCCAGGGATAGGTAGATAGCGGAGCGATCGGTCGTCGATCGAATCAGCAACGATCGACTGGCCGGTACACCTTTGGTTATCTCTGGAAAATTTGCGAAAAACCCTAGAAATTTTCGACGTTGGCTTCTAGCGAATGTTTTGGAGAGAAACTGAGGAAGGTTTTGGAAAGTTTTTCGGGAAACTTGGGTGAAGAGAGAGGTAGATAGCGAAGCGATCGGTCGTCGATCAATCGACATCCGTGACACGCGGACGTAACTTACTCGGTCGTCATTTCCCGAGTTTAATCGGTTCGTTACACCCTCGCGTGGAGCGAGCCCGTGGTTTCATCCACGTTCTACATTTCCGGTGTCGATCAAAGCACTTCCGAAAGTGGATCACGACAGCGGTACGCGCGAAACCTTTGTCTCCGTATTTATCGCGCTTTGATGCTCAGACGAGGCTTCCAGCAGGGGCGTAATCGTCGAAACGATAGAACCGCGTTCCCGGGGAAAGGAGAACGAAGAAAGTGGATCTAGATTTATCCAGGAAGAGAAAGAAAACGATCGGACTTTATGTCCGAGGGGACCGAAGGAACGTCCGCGCGATGAGAGGTCTAAACCGACCGGTGTGACGCGACCGTCTTCGCGGTCGTGCTCGCGGGAAGCAACGTTAATCGTTATCCCGAAGGACTAGGAAATTTTTTCCCTCGATTTCCCAAATCACGTGCACGAGGATGATAACGCGCGCGAGCTTCGTTAATATGACGCGGCTCTTTGTTCGCTGTAATGCGATACGATCAAACGAATTAGCGGTCGATGAACACTCGCGCGGAGAAAGAGGACATTTGTTAACGAAAATCCCGCGGAAAATCCTGTAACGATGAAACGCGATGGGATTAAACGGTATTTATGCGGCGATCAAAAATTCCCCGGGCCAGCCAATTGGCTGTATCGGTTTAATGAACTTGCGAGATCTGCAAACGCTGAAATACACCGACGATGAATCGGGGATAATCCAAGGAACCGAATCGTTAACGCGACGCCGGCGCCGAGCGCCGTCCTTTCGATATACGCAATCGTTGCATGCGTTCGGCGATGTTTTACCTTGGCTGACGAAGAAAGGAAAGGAAAGGAAAGGAAAGCAGGGGAGGAAAGAAGCCCCGTACGCGGGACGGGTGAAATTGGCGAGTCGGCAGGCGAGTAAATGCCGATTCGGCTAATGAGAAGACGGCCATTCGAACGGAAGGATGATCGGAATTGGGATGAGAGGAGCGGTGGGGTAGACCGAAAGGATTTTAGGCGATTTACGCTGCGGTCAGGTTGTGCTCCGCATTGTTGGCCCTGTCAACTATACGCGGCCAAACTCAGAGACGCGTTCTACGTAGAAGCGACGCACGCACACACGTACACACCGGAGGAGGGTGTATCGGCAAACTATCCTGCCGACCCCAACTGGATTACGGCCCGCTGTGTACACACACTCCCACACATCACCGCACGGGATAATCCCATATAGCCGATTGACCGCCGATAAAATTTTCTCCCTCGTCCGTCCATCGCTCTACGTCATAACCTCTCAGCCATGGACCTCCGAGTAATTTCATCCTCGCTTCTTCCCTTTTTTTCTTCCCCATCCACGCCCTCTCTGGCCCTTCCGCGGCTTCCAACGAGATATCAGCGATACCGGGTTAATCCCTAAGTAGCCGTGACGTGCCGCACCGAGAAGTCTTCTCCTTTCCGAACCCTTATCTCTACCGGGGCTTTCTTCTCCCCCGAGTCGCGATCTAACCGCGATACGTTCACCGCAGAATGCGATTTCGCACGGCTCCGCTGCAATCTCTCGCCTCTCCCTTTCCAACCGATACCGGGTATAACGAGATATACCCGTCTCGACTCTCCACTTTCCCCCGGCCTTCCATTCCGCATTGTTCCTTCAATCGCAACGGTCGAAACACTTACTTTACGTTATACGGTAACATCGAAGGTTAGACGCGACTCCAGAGGATTTAGGCGTGTATTAATTCCGAAGACGGAAAACTTTCACCTGCTATACCCACCGAAGCGACGATCGGAAATAATAGCGAGGGAGAACACTATCTTCCCGACGCACTCCAATAAAAAACCTCTATTTTTTCCACCACCGAATCCTGTACCAATCAATCGCGACACACTCGAATCGAATTACAGAAAACACCGAAAAGCACAGACAGAACACGTTCGACCGTCCCAACGACGCATCTTCAAACCTTGTGAAAACTTTGCCTCTTCGCATCGAACTGAAATAAACATCGTCTGAATTTTCTTAGCTCCCAAAAATAAGGGTTCGGACGAGACAATTGTTTCTTACGAAGACACGCGCGTCTCGTCGAATTCTCTTGCTTCAGTCCTCGAGGATAACGAAGAAATCGAACCGTAGAGTCGAAAAATAAAGGTGCGGACGAGACGATTGTTTCTCACGAAGACACGCTCGTCTCGTGGAATGCTGTTAGGATGACAAAGAAATCGAACCGGAGAGCCTGCGCCGTTATGGATGTTTAATTTCAGCCTGGTGCCCTGCTGTTTAACGTAACCGAAGCATCGAGCTGCAGGGACCGGAGTGGTTCGACCGTTCTCCAGGATAGTAGTTCGTATGGTGATCGCATTAACTCCGCTGTATCCCTTCCCCGGGGGCACGTTTTCCGCATAGCCAATATCAACCGCACTGAGCGCGGAGGGGTATGCACCCCCTGGCAAATAATCGGACGATACGCCGGCTATGCCTCCGTGCCATCGGCTCCAACGACCACCGCGCATGCTAATGCCCCGATCACCGCTAACTATACGTATATATATATATATATGCACACACGCGGAATCTCTCCTGTTCCTACATTCTCCGTTCTTCGCAGCCGTATTTTTATTCCTTCCGTGTCTCGAGACTCCGTCGTGCCAGGAAAAATCCTCCCCGATTATTATCATCCGGAGTACCCAGCCTCGAGTCGTGTTTATCGACGAATTTCTGCGAACAGCGAGGTCGTCCTTTCGTAGATCAGGTGGCGAATAGTAGCCGGTTCTTCGAGCAAGGTAAACTTCAACTCTGCGCGGCTACTTTCCTCGTTTCACCCCGTAGAATAAAGGTCGAGTTAGCTTAAAGCGTCTTCCTCCAGTCTGGCCTCCGCTTTAAATTACGTTAGGGGACTTACTTAGTCGCGCGGAAGATCGCGCGCGCGTTTATGAAACCGGAATGAAAATATGCGTTTCGGAAGGGGTTTCGGGTAAATTCCGCGTCGCCGGGGCTAAACGACACCTCGAACGACGCTTCCCGGGGTTGGTTTTACTCGTTACGTATTTCCAAACGCGTGTCAGTTAACGCGACTTGCGTTGCTCCGCGGTAACTTTATAGTCACCGAAGGAGCGTTCATATTTCCCGGGTAAACTTTCGCGATGATGAATCGCGCCACGCGAGAGGAATCCGGGGGTGAACGGAGTCGGATTCGACCCGGTGATTTTTCAAACGAGCATATCGATTCGCCGATTTCGTCCCTTTTGTTCTCTCTCTCGACGTGTTTCGCCATTGATCTATCCCCGGAGATCTCTATCACGGTTCCCAGGATCCAGCGGTTAGCTGCTGGAACAGCAGCGGGACTCGGGGCAAGTCGGGCTAATTTTGAATAATGAGCGAATATTAAATTCGACCCGAATAATGCCGGAAGCGAACCGCGGTGTTTGCGAAGAGTTGCCGACCACTCTTTGCCGAGATATAACCTGGCTCGCTTCAACTTCCAGCCGGCCTCTCGGAACCAGGCCGGGACCTTAACTGGCTTTAATCAACTGAGAACTTTTCGGAATGCCGAATATTACGTTTCGCACCTTGCAGCTCTTTGATCCCGACCGGGTATCTCTCTCGACTCGTCTTCTTCGAAACCGAGAATCGAAAGCCACTTCGTTTATCTTTCCCGACTCTCCTATGCGACTTCGCTGTTTGCTGTTCGCGACGTCGAATCGCGGACTTTGTCGGTTTGAAAAGAAAGCAGACTCCGACTTTCTTTGACCCCTTTCCGTGTCACTTACCTGAACGATACTCGGGCCCAAGATGTCAACGCACGCTGAACAGATAGACTGCTCGAGGACAGACGTAATTGTTGGAATGCAACGACTATTCGAACGTAGACCTAGATGGTCGGGACACGAGAGAGGGGTTCTATTCTTTGTTTCTTTTTTTTATTTTCCATTTTTTTGTCCATAGACTGAATATTCCAATCCATAGACTCTAGGTTCATAGATTGCAGGCCCAGAAATGATCGATGAAAAATGATCGAACGCTCGAAGACTCGTCACCTAATATAATTTATTATCTGGGAAAAAGAGATGCATTTAAAATGGTAAAAATCGTGATATACCGGTTTATAAATTATGCGTTAGGGAAAAAGAAATCCATTTAAAATTGTAAAAATAATTGATTTCTTTTTCCTCAAAGCATAATTTATAAACCGGTATACCACGATTTTTATCATTTTAGGTGCATCTCTTTTTCTCCGGTAATAAATTTATATTAGTTCGGGGAAAAAGAAATCCATTAAAAATTGTAAAAATAATGGATTTCTTTTTCCCCAACGCATAACTTATAAACCGGTATACCACGAGCGAGAAAATCGCATCGGCCATTGGTTAACCCGACCTATCGTGGCTACCTTCGCCTTCGCGCGTCTCGAATCATCGACACCGACTCGACCAAGCTTTTCCTCGATCGACATTCCGACCTATCATCGACTCTTGTCGGCGACTCGTAATTAATTTCACTCGATATCGAGTTTTCGCGAACCGCAAGAGCCGGCTGGAGGACGAACGCTCTCGGTTCGTTGCGCGTATCGAATTAAGGCACGCGCGAGACGGATGTTCGGACGGTTTTCACCGGGATCGTTCCCGGAAAGAATTCACCTCTCGTCCTCGTATTTCATCGCGGAATACGAAAGATATCGCGCGTTGCCGCAACGACGATCGACGAGGAACTCGCGCGAGAATGATGAGCGTGTTTTCCCTCCTTTTCTCCGCGAGAACGATAGCCGAGAAAGATGAGCGTTTGCGCGGAAGTAGCCGGCAAACAGCGATTTGTCATCGAGACTAATAACGGGAGCAGGTCTCGCTCGAAGCAATATCGCACGCGTTTCCCGCGCTTTCGTCGCTTTGCTCGGCTGGTTTTCCAGCAAAAATTTCCTCGCCGCGGCGGATCGCGGCACAAAGGCGATCGTATAAATTGACGTCGCTTGACTGACGGTAATAAATACCCGGGAAAAGTTGCCAGGCAAACGACACGCGTTTTCCGACTCTGTATTCCGCGTGCAGTGTGTGTCGCTGTGACGAGATTTAATCAGAGATCCGCTGTCTTTCGTTCGATGCCCGAAAAACGTGCAAGATGAGGAACAGAGTTGTCCGAAATGTCTCCGTCACTCGGTCGGAGATTGCAAAGTTGCTCGAAAATTGTTCAATGAGGCAAACACGCTGATATAAAGAAATTTCTCTTTCGTTCCCGTTTTCTCCGAGTCGCGCGCCGGTCGCTCGTATTTTTTCCAAATGGTACCGTATATTTCCGACTTCGACGCGAATTTCCATGCAAAGGAGAAGGTTTATTTTCGAGAAGTTGATCCGTAATAGAAAGGAAGTTATTCCAAGAGAATTCCAACATCTTTTTCACCTGTTCGTCAACGTTACGCAGTTCTAAGGGAACGTAAGCAACGCGTTTGCTAGAATCGCGATAATTCGAAGCCGTTCTCAAGCACGTATGCTGGTCGATTCGAAACGCAACGTCTATTAGAGGAGAAACGGAAAATTGAAAGCGACGATCGATCGAACTTCAGAGACGGCCAATACAACGAAGGGCCATTACGCGCGATCGCGGTCCCAGACGTTTCCTCGAACAATGTACAAGAGTACAATAACGCGTCGGCGCACACTGCATCGAATATTCATCCTGCGATAACTCGATTGGAAACGAACGCGTGGTCCCGGCGGGGTCGGGTATCGGGAAACCGAGCAGCAGAAAGAAAGATCGTCCGGCAAAGAAAATATCCATCGAATCTAAACCTACATCCCTTTCTTCGCTCTCTCCGCTCATTCCTAAGGATCGGAGGCCCGGGCCAAGGGGACCGAGGCCCCCTGGATCGCGGACTTCTAACAGTTGCCAAATCACGCTCGAATAACTCCTATTTAAAAACTTCAAATCCTCGAGCGACAATTAGCTTTCACATTCTTTATGGGTAAGGTCCAATAGTTCATGGACTCCTAAAACTTCTAAATTTTCACTCGACCGTTTCCGGTAAACCTCGCGATAGACGAAAGGACAATTAGCCCGATTCCTTACGAACATTTCCTTCTATCGATAGACTAGACGTGGCACATCCGCTAATCATATGCACACTTGAACATCGAGCCTCCGAGTGATGGTACCACGGTCTGTTTCTTTATTACCAGCAACCCTAAGTCTCGACATCCCTGAGCTTCCTCTCTATTACTCGAGTCAATCCTTCGTAAGTCATGTTAACCGAAAATAAGATTCTCGAATTTCTTTAAACTGTCATCTCCATCGAAACCTACCAATCGCAAGACACAGCCTTTAACAATCGCGTCACCAACGGAGAGAGAGACATCCACCAATCACGACCCCAACGGAAACTATAAAGCACTCGACATCACTAGAAACCAGTTAGTTTTAAACCAGTCGAAACACGAGTCAAACAAACGGCAGTTACACGGTTACGCTAGACACTTAACAATGCAAACAATTGCTAATGCAAATGCTTGTAAATACTTGTAAACAAACAAAAATAGTTAATTTGGAAACAGATTGCGTTTGTAAGAGGACACAAACGTCGTCCGAGTACCTTACCTTCAAATTTTCGGATGGAATGTATCGCCGATGATAATTCCATCCGGTTGATCCGAGACGATGCTCGTTATTCTTCTAAAAATAGATTTTATTAGCAGCAGGGGGTTGAAAAGTTGGCAAAGGTTGATTACCCGTGTAAGTTTCTTTCATCAGCAGTTTGAAAGAGCTCGTCAGCCGGAAACTCAAAGGTGACGTCGTGACGACATGCCTCTTCTGAAGCGAGGCCAAACGAAACAGCGAGGCGCGGCGACGCGGAGCGTCGGAGGGAAAGAGACGTTTCTTTTTCTTTCTCTATCCAGGCTCGGTGGTAGTTTTGCGGTCGACTTTCGACAACAGCGTTCCCGGAGGTGTCAGCCGGAGATGCATGGGTCGAGTAACGTGCACGTCGCTTCGCGGATACGTCACGGTTCGCCGACCGGCGCAGACCGTCCATTTTCATAAAAGTTCGCCCGGGGAATGGTTGTTTTTACGCGTCGGGACGCCGCGGCGTTTCCGGCTCCGCGGCCACGCTCGTCTTCGTCTTTGTCCGCTCGTAAGATTCGCGAGCTCTCGCGATTACCGCCCGTTTCCGCGCCACTGCTCGCCATGCCGCGCGGCATAACTATCTTCGGTTTTACGATTCCGCGTCGAGGGCCGACGCCTTTTCAAAGGCGAACAAAGAGGCCACTTAGAGGCGACGCTTTTCGCCGCTGACAACTTCTGGACATCCTTGACAAATCGCTCTCGCACGCTTTACGTTCCTTCGCTCGTGAATTATTCGGGAAAGTCGCGCGAAAAATCGCCACGCTTCCTCTCGAAATTTATCCCGGTTTATCTCGAGCCGACAGAGATTTCTCGATTATCTAGACGATCGTTGATCGAGAGAAAAACGAATCAATATTCCACCGGATTTCCAACGAACTTGCATTGTTCGAAATTAAATTCCGCTCGGAAGCTAACTCTTACGACGTCTCGGCATCGCGACGCGAGCTTTTAACTCACACGCGTGCAACGTTTTCTGCAAAGTGTACGGCGGAATTACGAATGATTGCTGGGGGGGTTTTAAAATGTAAAGAACGGCGGTCCGCGATCATTATCGAAATTCGCGAAAATTTCCGCCGGAAGGTCAGCCGAGCAATTTCAGGGAAGAAAATTCAGTTTTGCTCTTTCGTTAAAGGTCTGTCTAGCTGGCTGGAAGTGAATTTCAGTTACGGAAGGTTTTTCTCGGCTGGAAGCGTTCTCGCCCGTTGTACTAGCTCGCCGAGGCTTTTCCGGATTCTTGATTTTTTCCCTCGGCCAGTGGTTCACCATTAAGCAGTTGCTTTTCATCGCGCGACACTTTACGCGCGTAACTTTGCTTTAACCCGTGCCTGCGTTTGCGTTGCAAGCGGCAAAGGATGCGGAACGAAGTAACAAGTGCCGGGTAATCGATTCACCGAAAGGTTTATCCTCTTTTCAGCTCTCCTCTCTCCCGTCCGCCTGCCGAGCAACTAATTAAAGAACGAAACTGCGTGCTTTTTTTCTTAACGAGTTGCCGAAGAAATTCCGGAACCGTTGATTTTATTAAACCGCCGCCTTTCGTCCCGGACTGTGAAACTTCCTCGCCGATGAAATGCGATTCGGTCCCTCGAACCGAAGGGATTTTTTTCCTTGCAAATTTTTCATTCCCGAATTAACGAGCTTCGAAACGAATCACCGGATATCTCGCGAGTTTACCATGTTTCTAAATACCGTAATAATTTTTAGAAACCAACGAACATCGATTTGGTTGTTGTTCGAAAGCTCAAAGAGAATGGAAAACTTTGCGCATATTTGTTTCAAGTTACTCTATTAACGTCGCGATTTTTTGTTCCGATAAAAATACGGTTTTGAGATTGAAGAAATCCTCTGGAAGAAATTGCGAATTTCCGCGACAACGAGATTATTGTTCGTAATTTTTTCCGGAGTTTATTTTTTGGAAAGTTCGATCGTCTCGATAGCATACGCGCTTCGAAACGCCTCGCTTTTATCCGTGCCCAAAACTCGTGCCTAAACATTCCACCGCTATGGCGCCAGCATGTGCCACGCGTAAATTCCGGAAACGTCAAATTCTCTGCTCGACTAAACTCGCGACAACGGGAGGTATCGATCTTGCTTTCGTCTGAGACAAAAACCGACCGGAAACCTTCCTAACCCTACCATATTTAACCGGTTAACTGTGGTTCTGTCTTTTGAGAGCTCGCACTTATATGCGTCCCGAAAATCGAGAGTAAATATTACACCGAAAAATATTTCGCTATTATCAATTCTCTTGATTTCTGCTACCGCGACACGATTGATTACGAACGCGAGTGGGAAGAAAAATGACAAAGTCGACTACTTAAATCGCGATGACCGAAAGGAAAAACGCAGCATCGATGGAATTGAGGAATAATTCCTAAATCAGTTAACGCAAAATCTTGTAACTTATACGTGACTTATCCACGAAACGAAGAAGGGACGAAATTTTACCAACGAAATAAGGATCACATGGTTACTCCACTCTTATAGCGAAAGCTGCTTTTAACACTATCACACATCTTTTAATTCCGAAAATTTCCCTCGGTCCGTTACTTTTATTTATTTTCTACATACTAGATGTATCGATAACTTCGTTTTTCGTCTGCTAAGGGTTAATTAGTCACTTCACCGAACGAAAACGAGAGAAAATGTTACAAACGAAAGGAGTATCGCGTGATTATTCCACGCGTCGTTTCCATAATCGCGATAAACAC
Source organism: Euglossa dilemma (assembly GCA_002201625.1). Lineage (NCBI taxonomy): Eukaryota > Metazoa > Arthropoda > Insecta > Hymenoptera > Apidae > Euglossa > Euglossa dilemma. The sequence goes on along the minus strand of NIJG01000044.1, from coordinate 646,984 downwards.
ACCACCGTGACACGCGTGCTTTCCGCTCGACGTCTCTTGTAAAAATCGGCGCGGTTCAGGTCCGATGTAAACGCGGCTTTATATCTGTGTCTCTGATAAAACGACGACGCGTAGCGAATTGCAAAGTACCGGGTTAGGTGCGTGGCGGCGGAGTGCGGCAGCACGCCAACTCCTTAAACAAACATAAGCTTTTAAGCGCGAGCTCGCTTAAACTTGGCGCGACGGAGTTTTGCCCCAGTTAGGACCCTGGCTGGGACTTGCAAATTACGGCTACGAAACGCAACGTACGTTCGAAATGGACCGACGAAACGCTCCTCCCTCTCTCTCCTCCTCTCTGTCTACATCCGCATCCTCTTCCTCTCCTTCCCATCTCTCATTCCATTTCTCTGCCTTCTCTTTCGCGGTCGCCGCTCTGTCAGATTACAGCAGATACCCAGGGTACACAGACCTTAGTCCTGTTGCTCGCAGCGGTCGGCTAAGCTAAGGCATTGTACACTGGTAATCTAGATACCGTGGTTGATTACCGAATAGTTACTCCGCCAGGCTTGACATCCCGCCATCCTGGCAGATCATCGGCCACAGAAGCCGGATCTCTCCGTTGGTTTTTCTTCGCGGTTCCTTCCGGTTCGCCGCGTGTCGCGGATATTCGAAGAACCAGAATTTCAGGCGCGAGTTTCCGCGGTCACGCTTCGAACCGCCGCCGAAGTACTCGAGGATACGTTTATAGGAAGACAAGTTCTTGGGATAAATTAGGAAAGTTCGGGACAGTCGCAAGCGTGTGCTGACCTTCCGAATAACCGTCAAAGCTGAGGTCGCGATCGATCTAAGCTCGCCCTTTGATATCCCGTGAGCGTGACGTTGGTCGACCTCAACGAGGCCTCCGACGAGAAGAAGCCATCCAGACAGGAGAGAGGTTGGTAACTAGAATAAAAAGGGTAAATAGCTTCATCGCGCGTTTCCTCGAATCCCTCGTTAGACGCGTAACAACGAGGTTTGAAAAATTTTTAACGGAGACTGGGAATTCAGGGGAAACGACTCGACGGATCGCGTGGAATTCGTTCCCGATAAAAGCGAAGTTATAAAACAGGAAATGGCGTCGTACGCGTACCCACCGAAATCGGGTACTAAATTTATTTCTCACCGATATTTTTCCCGCCTTTATGCAACGGAGAAATAATAAATGCCGGAAATAAACGCTACTGCGAAGGAACAACGGAAGTATCGGTCATTTGGTAGAGAGCGAAAGTAACTATTTTATTTGCTGCAAATATTACGGTTCTCCTTCACCTCGGCGAAAGACGAGAAAGGTAAAAATAAAACTTCGGTGCCCTTTGGAAGAAACGATCCTATTTGACAGATCGCATAGAAATTGTTCCCGATAAAAGCGGAGTTATAAAACAGGAAATGGCGTCGTACGCGTATTTACCGAAATCGGGTACTAAATTTATTTCTCACGGATATTTCACCCTCCTTTATGCAACGGAGAAATAATAAATGCCGGAACGCTAGTGCGAAGGCAAAACGGAAGTGCCGGTCGTTTGGTAGAGAACGAAAGTAACTATTTGTTGCAACTATTACGGTTCTCCTTCGCCTTTGCGAAAGAAGAGAAAGTCGAAAGGTAAAAATAAAAGCGAAAGTAACTATTTATCGCAACTATATTTTGCCTCCTCTTCTTGGGTCATTTACGCAACGGAGAAGTAATAAATACCAGAAAGCTACTAAATTTATTTCTCACCGATATTTCACCCTCTTCTTAGGTCCTTTACGCAACGAAGAAATAATAAATACCGGAACGCCAGTGCGAAGGAAAGACGGCAGTGCCGGTCGTTTGGTAGAGAGCGAAAGTAACCATTTGTTCTAACAATTACGGTTCTCCTACGCGTCGGCGAAATATGAGAAAGTCAAAAGGTAAAAATAAAAACGAAAGTAACTATTCGCTGCAACTATTACGGTTCTCTTTCGCCTCGGCGAAATACGAGAAAGTCGAAAGGTAAAAATAAAAGCGAAAGTAACTATTCGTCGCAACAATTACGGTTCTTCGTCGTCTCTGCGAGTGACTCGAAAGGTAAAAATAAAAGTTCGTGGCCAATAACGCGACGTCTTCGTCTATCCCGACGGATACTTTCGCAAGGGGATGAACTGTCGCTGATGTACGAGCATTTAACGATATGGCCTGCGACGCGAAGGAAAGCCAGGGTGCACGATGATAGCGTAAACGACGAATCTTCGTCGGTGACCCTTCCCCGGTCGATTTCAATGGCAGTTTTATGGAGAATCAGATAAAGCCACGACCCTACTTCTTCGGGTTGCCACCGTGGTGAATACGTTTGACGACTCGCCGCCGGTGGTCGTTTTTACCGTTCTTTCAACGACCGATTTCACCGAATCGCTTTATCCTCGTGTCGTTGCAGGGGACGCGTTACTCTTCCACGATTTTCAGCCAGTGACCTCTCGTTCCGACGTGCTCCAAACTTTCCCGCAAATTTCCAACGCACTTCCAAAGACAGCTTACCCTTTGAAAGAAAAGATATATCTTGCGAGAGAAAAAGATTCTTCCAGGAGGATTAAGAGAAGTAACGACGAGATGAAAGTGGTTTCATTGGCTGTCCGGGGTTGAAAATTCAACGGAGTTCCTTTATTTTATTTTTCGAGACATCGATTAAAATTCGCGATCGAGGTTCGGTTCGTTGATTTGTTGCGAGACGAGGTGTAGAAAATTTTGGGCAAATTTCGAACACACTTATGCAGAAAATCTTATCTTTCTAAAAGCAGATATATCTTGCGAGAGAAACGGATTCTTCGAGGAGGATTAGTGGGAGTAACGAGGAGATGAAAGTGGTTTCGCAGTGGTGTGTCCTAGGATGAAAATTCAACGGTGTTCCTTTATTTTATTTTTCGGGACGTCGATTAAAATTCGCGATCGAGGCTCGGTTCGTTGATTGGACGCTGGACGAGGTGTAGGAATTTCGGAAATTTGCCGCGAATCGGTCTAACGCGTTCTAACGGTGACTATCGATCGAACGGAACGTTAGGGAGAACGTCGACGCGAACGATACGACTCTTTAACGATAGTAACCCCAGGGCACGTGTCGAGGTCTGAAAACTCTCTGGGGGATCATTAGAATACCGCGCGTAATCGCGGCTGTCTATCACTTTTCGCGAGAATCGATGACCATCGGAACAGGAATCGAACGATACGTCGAAACGATCAAGCGAAAGCGAAAAATCACAGGGGAACGTCCGATTTGAAACTCGGTTAACGAAGAAATTTCACGATGCAATTTGAGAAATTAAGATTCTTTGACGGAACGTTAGAAACGTAAACGTTGTACGTTCCTTACACTCGTTCTAAGAAATCGTTATATCGAGAGTCAACATTTACTGGCCACTTCCACAACTCGCAGACCATCATCCCAATTCTTAGCCAAAATACAAATTCCTCTATTAATTAACACCAACAATTAACACTAGAATTACCAATTTGTAACGAGTTCCTAAATACGATATAGATTGTCGATGATGATTAAAGAAGTAGCATGAAAATAAAAGAGCGTATAAAATCACGATTACGTTTGAACAAAAGTGGATATTAGACTAGCTTCTAAATAACGCACGCATGATCCAAAACCTAATCGAACTAGTTTACGTTGGTAAAAACACGTAAATCCTCGTTTAAACTAATAATATCCCAAGTTTGGACGTAGCATATCGAGAAGATGATCTTCCTATCTCTCAACCTCACAGAGTACCCGGACAACCTCTTGGAATAGCTTCTAAATAACGCACGCATGATCCAAAACCTAATCGAACTATTTCGCGTTGGTAAAAAGACGTAAATCCTCGTTTTTGTATAACAATATCTCAAGTTTGAACGTAAAGGTACTTCTGCTCTCGATTATTCCTTGGAGACAAATCTGCGCGAAGGGTGAACAGCGGTGGAGGAGAAAAAAGAGAAAAAAATCGGCGAGTCAGGAAGAGGGCGTAAAATGTCGTCTTGACGCGAGTCGTAGGCTAGGCGCGGGGGATGACGGGGTCGTAAAATTGTATCGTAAAATTCCAAGGGAAAGAAAGACGCAACGACGCTCGACAATAAAGTATCGTTTCGGGGCGTCGTGCCTCGCATGCACGATGTCTATCGCGATAAAATGTCCGCGCTACCCTTTTAATGGGGCGTGTCGGCGCGGAGAGAAAATCTGGTATTACCGGTCGGTGCACTTACACTCGGCTGTTGACACTGCGCGCCCCAGGATCGTTCGCAGCCGCTGACTTAAAGTCGAGGAATAAATTTTCGCGAGAAAAACTCGGCGTGACGATAACGCGACTATTATCCGGCCGAACGTCGAGATCGAAAGCTCTTCGACGTGAGATAGCGGCGAGAGAAAGCGGTGAAAGCACGCAACTCTCGGATGCTTGTTCGTATTTCGTCCGAACACTTATTTTCGGGAGGTTAAAGGTAAAACAGGACGGTCCTTGTAACGGGAAGAGTCAATACGGGAGTTACGCGTGAATCGAGGACAATTTTTCGCGATATGTCGAATAACGCGTTAATACGCTTAGGGAAATTAAGGAATAGCGCGATTGCTAGCGTATCGGTTTTGTTTAAGCAAAAAAAAAAAAGCTGCTTAATAATTTCAGCCGATAACACCACGGATTTCCGTGACTGCGACACACACCGCGGAAAATTCGTTGATCCCTCGGAAATAAATGCCTCGAGCCCCCAATGGCCTTGACCGGAAATTAGGCGACCCAAAATATTCGCCATAGGCGATGTTCGAAAGTCCACGCGTTTTCATCCGAAAAACCAACTTCCACGTCACGTTCCTCTTTAATCCCTTTCGTTTCGAACGTGTAGATTAGATACAAGGCCCAACGAAACTATTTCGCAAGTCTCAGCGACCTAACTAAACGCGTGAACGCGTCATGTCTGTTCAAGGAGTCTCTACAGCTGTTTCGTCCGGGTTTTTATTGGAAAATGGGTGTGTCGGGAAGATAGAGTTTTCCTTTGCTATTGTTTTGGGTCGTGGTTCGTCATTTCTTTGCATTTATCGCACCTGGATTCAATTTGTCCGATCTTGTAGGTGAAAGTTTCCAGTTTTCCGAATTATTACATGACCAAAACCACGTCTAACCTTCGGTGTTATCGTATAACGCAAAGTAGCGAAGTGTTTCGACCGTTGCTAGTGAACGAACAACGAGTCTAAGGAACGAACAGTTCGATCTTACGTTAACTGGCACGCGTTTATTACCTGGACCGGTGGCAGCTGCCTGTTCGTACCAGCGGAAGAAAACTGAAATAAAATAAAGCAGCGAGCAGTTTCTCCTTTTTAACGACGCGACTTCTGGCTCCCGTTGAATGCTGAAAATTTTTACGGTTTATAGCCGCGCGATATACTCGCCGGGGACGTTTACGAGCCACCCTATCGATACTAATGCCACGGATTTCGCGAATTCTTGGACCGAGTCCTGTCGGAACGAGCTACCTTCGTGGTCGTTCGGATGATAAGTTCCTCTGGATCAGTTTCTCCTCGGATAGCCGTGTTCCAAGCGAGCGGAACGCGCGACGCGCTACGCGATCACTCGCGAGCTAGGCTGACCGAATGAATACGTAATTCTCGTTGGTTATTTATGAATCGGTAGGAACACTTGACGCACGAGGTATGAAATTCTTCGGTGGATGCCCGACGGCACTCGATATTGCCGAGTGGAAGGCATCTGCAGCTAGGTTTGAAGTTTCTCGGACCAGCAGCAGCGCGGACGATTTACGAGGTCTCTGGGGTACCGACTATCTTTCCAGGAAGTAATACCTTTTTCTTGGTGCGAATACCAGATACCAGATACCAGATCCCGGTTCCTGGTATATTTTCCATGCTCCTTCCGTCCCTTCGTGTACCTTCCTCGCGGGTCTACTGACCCAAGAGGCACGAACGAACCAATCTTTCGGTACGGCGGATCGCCATAAATTCTTTCACGCAGATTCTCGCCGGAACACGCTACGAAATCATGGATTACGACGTCGGGCGTAACGCCTGGCCTGGACCACCCTCGTTTCGGCTCTGCTCAACGCCGCGGCGCCTCACTCCTCCGCTATTGATTTCCATTCTCATTCGACGCCATTTAATACGCCCGAACAAAGAAGCCCCGACACCCGTCCGTCGCGTTTATTTCAAACGCCGCTCCATTTCATCTAATTCATTGTACCGTCCAAGTTCCGAGGGCCTATCGATAGAAACCAAGCACAGCTTTGTCTTTCAGCGTTAATCCCGATGCTTCCAACTTTATCGACTAACTATCCACGCTGACTGACTATTTCCTATGTCCATCCGCCGAGGTCATAGATCTTTTAACTTTCTATTTAATTCGCGTCTGCCTTATCTCGCTCCTCGTGCAACTTTCACGCGATGCTTCGATCCGTGAGTAGCCAGGTGTCTTTAGTAGTGTCTTTGTGTAGCTGTGTGGACGATCTTCGCCTGATTCGCGGACCAAGGGCCCAACCCTTGGTCCTCCAACTCGCTAATCAAGAAATCATTTTCCTTTTAGCGACTCACAACTTTTTGGCTCCTGAAGATCGGGAAGTCGTTAGCACTCAGTCATTTAAGTTATCATTCGCAATCTAGAGGGAGGGGGCTTGATTCTTCTCCAACGGTGTCGAAATGTCTCCTCTGACCTGACTTGGTATCCTCCGCTTAGCGTTGATGCTGAAAGGGATAAAAAGAAAAGAAAGGGGGATGCGATCAGTAAGGCTACCTAGCGGGCCCTGTTTTAAACGAAGATACTATTGGAAGGACTAGGCGTTTACCGAGGACTTGCGAGAAATTCTCGAAGCTTCTCTAACTTGGAATCCATCTGGCAATGAGAGTGAAAACGGTGGCCGCCAGAGAGGTAATGTTTCTATCTCGCTGCCGTACGCGAATTCATCTGCAATTTCCGCCAGGAAAAATTGCCAGGCACGTAAAGAACGTCGTAAACAGCTAGATGCATCGCGTTACGTTCACCAATCTACTACGACGCCTACGTCTGTTCTCATCTGGTCTGCATCGCCTAATAACAGTCCTCGTTTCGACGATATTAACCGAGAGCCAACAGTGAGCTCTCGGGCGAGGTATAAGAACTCGGTTTATCCGAGGAGAGCTGTATTCAGCAGGACACGATTCGACAGAGGAGCGGAAGGAAGGACGGATAGGGTGTAGACAGGAAAAAAGGAGGGTGAACTCGGATGAGAAACAGAAGAGGCTGTTGGTTGACGAAAGAGGAGATAGGTTGGAAGGTAGCACGGGAATGGCAAGAGGACTAAACTCAATTACAAAAGTTACGGGCTCGCAGCTCTCGGAGCTTCTTTCCTCCACTTTTAATCTACCCTTTCCTTTACCCGCGACCCCTTTCCGATGTTGCGCGTCGAATCTTCGCTTCCCTTTTTCCTTCTCTTTCACCCTCGCTCCCCCTCGCTTTCCACGCGATCGTCTTCTCGGTTACCCTGTCCCCTTTTACCCCCTTCCTCGCCGATTCGCGCGCCTTCACGGCGTCGCGCTTCTTTAATATGCAACGCGCGAACGGTAGACAATATGAGCGGGAAACGGCGGGCTCGCAGGGCTGCGAACACCGTTGGGATCGTTTCTGCCAGACGAATAACGACGTGACAGAGGTGACGCCGACGAACCGGTGGAAAATGAAAGGAAGCGATGGCGATTTCGACGTGTACGGAACGGAGATGACGGATCCGTGTGTTCGGAATAATATATCTCGCTCCGGTTCGCTATCGGGGAAATTTCGCGAATTACCCTCACTCGTTTCCGTCCAAGAATTTGACAGCAGGGTACTCGGACGAGGTGTGCGTCGTATTAAAAACGCGAATTGTTTCGAAATGACTAGAGTTTATTTACAAGAATTTACAAGCGTTGGCTGGGTTTAATGTAACTGAGTAACTGCCGTTTGTTTCACTCGTGTTTCGACCGGTTTGTAACTGACTGGTTTTGAATTTTCGATGTTCAAAGGTGCATGTGGTTAGCGGATAGTGCCAGGTCTGGTTTATCGATAGAAAGAAAGGTTCGGTAGGATTCGGGCTAATTGTCCTTTTGTCTATCGCAAAGTTTACTGGAAACGGTCGAGCGGTAATTTAGAAGTTTTAGGCGTCCGTGAACTTGGAAGCATAGCCGTAAAGAATGAAACTAAAGTCTCCTAGTCTTTGGATCCTCGGTCTTTGTGGATGAAGGGAAAGGACTAATACATGTATTCCAGGTTAATTTGGCCGAGGATGAAGGCGTTTGTTGAGCTTTTCTATTTGTCGCGTGGTCACTGGAGGACTTGAAATCTTTGATAGGAGTTATTCAAGCATGATTTCTGGAGTGTTAAGGGTCTACGAGTCAGGGGTCCTTAGTCCCCTTGGCCCGGACCTCCATTTTCGTCAGACAAGTTTAGAAATTTCTAAATTACTTCTCGTCGAATAACGAGACCTATTTCAACGATACGTCGAATACGCTAGAGATACACGGATGATGGGTGTGCTAACGAGTTCGGGGGAAAGAGTCCACTTAAGCGAGTCCACTTAAGTCATAGGAAAGATGGAGGAAAAGGAGGGAGGAAATCGAAGAGATCGAGAAGGGTACGGACTCGTCCTCTCTTGCATCTCGTTGGCACGTTATTCCCAATTCGAAGTTTCATCCCGTGGCGCGTGTCCGGATAAACGTAGGAGCTCGCCGAAAGTTGGATATCCCGGGAACGTAATTTTCCGCGGGTGAAATTTTACAATCTATCCGTCGTTTATTCCCAGGCGCTTCGTAACCGTCTTTTATACGCGTTTGCGTGGCGCGACGGTTCGACGAGGAGGGGCCCGTCGTAAAAGAGAATTCAGATGGGAAATACGATAAAATATTTCGCACGGTTCCCTGGCCTGTTTGCGGCGCAAAAGGGAGAGAATACACGGGGCGAGCGAGTAGACGAGGGCGGAGAGGATACGAGACAGAAATGGCTGCGGGTTTGTCATGTCCGGTGTGGAGATGACAGTTCCGTTCGTCTTAAAGTTTGTTGTCTTTTCGAGGCAGGGCGGAATCGTTACGTGACGAAACTGCGTTATACGGCTCCTTGTCGTTCCAAGGAAATGAGTTTCCTCGAAGAGGGTGGAACGACAAGGCCCAGCGTCTCTCTTGCGGCCCGCGCGGTCCGGTAATCTCGTTATCTTTGACAGAGATAAAGGGAACATTACCGTCGATCATCCTCGCTTCTTCTGCAACTCGCTGGATCGCGTGCCTCGTTGGCTCTTAGAAATCCGAAACCTCGCTCGAGATTATAGACCGTCCTTCCTTTTCTCGATGTTATAAATTTTCACAGATTTTAACGCGCGTCTTTTTCGTCTAGACGGCTTTTTTTCCAGAAGTCTACGTGGACTTTTTTCACGATATCGCGTTGGAATCTCGAAGAGACGGTTCGGTGTCGTTAGCTCGCGCGAGACGTCACCCTTCGGCTAAAGATTTTCCGGTTGATTCGGTTATCGCGCGAAATTGAACGACTCCATTCCGTCGACCCTTTGCTCTGCTAGCAAAATGATAGAGTGGCGTGGAAGGTTGAACGCGATGATCGGCTGAAATTGTCTTCCGACTTGGCTGCTTTGTCCGTATTTAAGGCGGGGTGCGAAGGATTTGATCGATATCTTCCTTCTTGTAATCTTCGTGGTGTGTAGCGTCGGATAGAGGCAGGTTTCCGATCCTTGTAAATTAACAATGGCCTTTGGGATCGTATGGTGTATCGTACACGTCTCGTAACGGCGATTCGTTTCGACAAATTGGTCGCTTTGTGTTGCATCGCGTCGTGTGTCAGTTTTCGAAAGCCGAGACGCTGAATTGGTTAGGTGTTTTATAATAGACTGCACATTTTGGCGTTTTACACTTTATTATCTTGGTTGAGGATTTGGTGATGTCGATGACGAGGTCTGGTGCGATTTTTGTGATACGCGATTTCGTTCTTGATACGTTCTGTTTGACAGTCGATCGAGATGTCTTTTCTGTGCTGGTCGACATTTGTTAGAGTTCGATTCGAGTGTGTTGCGATTGGTTAGTGGAAAAATAGAGCTTCCTAATTGGAAAGTGTGTCTGTCGGCAGGATGCTTTTTGAAGGAATAAGAGAAGGCACAGGAGTTGATTTATAGACGTGCAACTATTTGTCATTTCCTAGGTTGTTATAAATTTTCGGTACTCGTTTCTTGCAATTGCGATTTAATTCGTAAGAAGGACGACGAGGCACGTTTAACCTCCTTCGTTGCATCGCAACAGTTTCGAAAATATCGATTCCACGCGTTTCAAAAGTAGTCGCAAGCTTTCAATCGCGTGAAGTCGCGTCGTAAAAAGTGTTACCGAAAAACGGGTTTTCCGCGAAACGTGATAATTCCTGCGTCGTTCGATGTTACGTCGCTGCATGTCCGATCGCGAAACGCGATAACGAAGCGGCACGAGCATACCTCGAAGCTGGCAATCTCGTCGATATTCCGCGTATTGCCCATAAATATCGCGTATCGAGAAGATTGGAAACGTCAACTGACTGTTGGCGCCCCCCAGGAGACAAGAGAAGCTAGTACCCCTTATTTCCGTTCTCCTTTAATCTTTGTTTACCTTTCTCCATCCCATCCAAAGGATCACTTCCGTCTCCATCCTCGTTCACCATTCGCGACACACCTTTTAGATCTCGAAAACCGATATTCCGATCGATTAACAGAGCCCTACTACCCTACTAACTCGCACGAAAAGAAACGGAAAAAAGAAAAAACAAAGCAGAAGGAAAAGAGGAACAATCGGATCTGGTCGAAAGAAAAGTTCGCAATTTCCCTTGGAATAAAATTCGAATTATTCGCGGCTTAGGCGAAAAACATAAACGCGTGTTTCACGGAGAGAGAGAGAGAGAGAGAGAGAGAGAGAGAGAGAGAGGGAGAGAGAGACTGGCAGAATTGCTGGGAGAGGAGAGGTCAGCCGTCGAGTTTCGTGAACGTCGAGGGGTAATTTGATCTAGCTGAAACGCTCTAACGTCGCCCCGAAACGCATCTACTTAGGGGCGAGATGGTTCTGGTTGTCGTACAAAGTGGTGGACACGCAGGTTGCTTAGTGCTCCTCGTGGTTGTCTGCAGCACGAAGACGAGCACTACCGCGACGCGGTTAATTGCTACGTGGAGGAGAGAAAGCGACGAATGGCGGCGATGCAGTTCTAGCACACGAGCCATTGCACTCTTGGGAACGCAAACGGCAGACGGTTAAACGCCAGCCTGTTCTAGCTTTAAAAGCAAAAATTATCGCGGCGCGCGGTAATTATTCGTCGAATCTGTCATCGCGTTCAGCCCCGCCGATTGTTTTAATCGCGATAACACCGCGCGCGTGTTACATCGATTATCTCTATTTTCCTGCCACCTGAATCGTTTTATCGCGATATTTTGGATAACGGTGATTTACGCGGCACGATAAATAGCCGGCTCGTCGCGATGAATGATCCCGACTTTATCGTCCTTTATGATTTATCGAAAACTCCGTCGTTAATCAGACGCGCACGTCCATCGTTGGATTTTCGCGAGACGAACCGGCCGAAATTTCACCTTTCTCTCCGTGATATTCGCCATCTCGAAACGGATCCCGGCGCCGCGTTTGCGAATCCAATGCGAATGTTTTACAACGCTGTCGAAATAAAATCCCGCGACAGATAGTGGCGGTAAACGCACAACGCCCGAAAGATTTAACAACGGACACTATCCTCTCGCGCGTGATACCGAAATTAATCGTATTCGCTAAACGACCGAATTTCGTCGGTTCCGAACGCGATCGATGAGTCAACGGAAAAATTAAAAAACGAAAAGCACGCAGGGAAATTCTCGATACTCGGAATTCTAGAGATATAAATTATTTCCTCCGGCATTCGGTGCGTTTCGTTCATTTCGGTGAAAACGAAACACGATTTTTAAACCAAGACGTTTCACGTGATAATGAACAGTCGAATTCGATATAAAGAAATTACTTTTCCGAACAAACCAATATTTTCTCCGGTGTCCGGTGAGTTTGGAATTCCTACGTTTCCTCGATTAAAAAAGTGATCAAGCCGCCGTCCATTTGTTCCATTAGTCGTTTCCGGATGATCCTTCAATTAGACAATTAGAAAACAAAAAACACACGAAAATTCTCGTTACTCGGAATTCTAGAGTTATAAATTATTTCCTCCGGTGTCCGCTACGTCTGGAGTTCCTACGTTTCCTCGATGAAAAAAATGACCAAACCGGCGTCCATTTGTCCCATTTGCCGTTCGTGGATGATCCTTAAACGCGACAGCGAAGGTAGCCAATGGGCGTAAACGCGTAAGTACCGCGTACCTTTGTGCTCGTCGTACGGGACGACATTTTTAATCGCGCGGCGAACGACGCGACGAAGGGAAGCCTGAAAACCGGTCAAAGTGAATTTGCATTAATAGCTCACGCCATCCATTAGCCTGCTAACTGAATTTTTGTTTCATTCTCCGGCCGGCGCGAGCGAACTAGCGCGAATGCGCGCGCGGACGCGTCGGACCGTCGTTTAACGAAGTCACAAAGCGAACAATGTTACCGACAGCCTCGGTTAATGGTTGATCAAGATTACATTTCACTATTACGCCGATTAATTGCCGATACTGATATTCGACGATACACGGGTATACAATTTCGGGCCGCGGCGCGTCATCCGTTATTCTTCCGCGCCATTATCTTCCTCGACGGGATTAAAATTGCCGGTTTTCAGATAAGGGTGGAAAAAACCACTCCGTTATAGCAGTGCTGGAAGTATTTGCTAAGTAACGGACCTGATCTGCTTCTTGATTTATTACACGCCGTTGAAAGCTTCGCGACAGATCCTACGTTACTTCGAAAGTCACGTGCTGCTAAGAGGGTGCGTGCTTTCGAAGGCTCCGCACCCCTTGCCAGAGCTTCCAGGCTGAAATACAATTTCGTTGCTTCACAATCTTCGGTATGGTACACGCGTAATTGATCATTTCTTTTTGCGTAATGTCTATACCTATCCCTCGAACGTTTCGTTTATGTAAAGGAGGACTTCTTTTCGTCAGGATGAATAACTACGCGCAATCTACAACACTCTGGAACAATTTGGAACATTGGTTTATTCGCTGTAACGTAATACAAACTTATTCCGAGCTACGACAGCAAACAACTGACTCGGTAACGTAACGACGAGTATAGTCGTCGATCACAGTTAACACTTTGGTGAATATCAGTTACCATAAAGTTTCGAAGACTCATATTAATTGATATATCAAATTCAGGATAATGTAACGATATGCGAGATGTAATTATTACACGATTCTTTGCTTACCGCTCAAAAAGCAACGTCGGTTTTATAGCAGAAAATCTGTGAGTATCAACTCTTCTGTAGCGAAAAATTCGTCGAGTGCAAAGGGTTGACTGGTTAATCCACGGGACACTCGTTACGTAAATGCATTCTTACGCGGGAAAGAATCCAGCGACTGATTCTTCGTGTACCTCTCTGCTGGTCGTACTTCTCGTTCAAACGGGAAACGTTGTTCGAGTATAAACCCGGCGCCATGCACCGGTTTACGAATACCAAGAATTTCGTTCGCGATCCCTATACGGAAAGTGGAACGACGTTTAAGGTTTTCAAAGCATACCGAAAACTCGAGCGAGCCCTCGATCCGTTTAACCGGCAAATTAAGTAGGTTGATCTTTGAATTCGCGGTCGGCGAATGCGCCGGTTTCACCCCGTTTCATCGGCCTTCCTCCAGGTTGGTTCAATGCAGAAAACCAGGCGCGGAGACAGGGTGGTGGAAGAGTTGGCAAAGGTGTCGCGACAATCCGCGAGCATAGCGTCCGGTTGCGAAACTTTCCTCGATGCCGGCCACACCGGCCTTCGTCCTCTTCCCTCGTCCTCTTCCTTCCTCTCGTCTTCCTCCGTTTCACGCGGAAACTCCTTCGTAGCCAAAGCAGATCCTCCATTCCCGCCATTCCAGTACTCGCAAACTTACACCCGTTTCGCCGATTGAAAATCGTAATGCGTCGCGTCAAGTCTTGTCTCTCGACGATTACATTACGATTATTATTATTATGATTATGATTATGATGATTATTGTTATTATTATTTTTATTATTATTATTATTATTATTATACGATTAATCCGACGAATTATCGAATTAATACGTTCCTATGACATGGTTACCAAATCCTTTTCCCGTAACAGAACGTATTCCTCTCGTCTTCTTTTCTCTTCCTTCCTCTTCCTTCGTCTTCCTTCATCGTTCTTCGTCTTCCTTTGTCGTCCTTTGTCTTCCTGCCTCTCGTCTTCCACCGTTTCACGCGGAAATTCCTCGCCGTCGATGCTTCCACCGTAGCGAAAGCAGATCCTCGATTTCATCGATTCGAGTTCTCGCAGATTTCCACTCGTTTCTCTGATTAAAATTCGTAATGCGCCTTGCCACGTGCCTTTGTCTTTGTATCTTGTACGAATTGTCGGATTAACACGTTCCTATAACGGTTACGAAATCCTTTTCACTGGTCTTTGACTGTTTCATGCGAAAAGTCCTCGTCCTCGATGCTTTCTTCGTAGCGAAAGTAGATTCACGTTTTCATCGATTCGAGTTCTCGTGGACTTACACTCGTTTCGCCGATTAAAAATCGTAATGCGTGTCCACGTCTTGTCTCTCGACGATTGTATTACGATTAATATTATTATTATACGATTAATCCGACGAATAGTCGAATTAACACGTTCCTATGTCATGGTTACCAAGTCCTGTTCGCGAAGCAGAACGTGCCTTTTAATTCGTTATTTCGCTATTACTCGCATCGAGTTTTATTATTCTTTGATTCGTAGTTGGAGGGTTGCAGGAGCGGAAAGAGATTTAGAGGGAGCGGGACTGGGTCATCTTCGTCTTCCTTTATGAACCTTGCTCGTTCCCTCGCGATCTCCTGGATCGCCTAAATTACGACCTATCCCATTGCCCCTGTTACTACCTCCGCCGCTCTTAAATCTGCAGAACTTTTATTCGCCAAAAGATTCTAATTCGAAATCCATTTGCGTCCACCGTTGTATCCATCGTCGGAACCTACGCGTCGAATAAATCACGAAGCAAAGAGTGTCCGAGCTGTTAATTTCGCATTACCCGTCCATTATATTTTATTCGAAAGGCTTTCTCGAACGTCCCGGAGGGAAACGCATTAAATTCCCCTCTCTCGTACTGTCCTATATATTTCCATTCTGATCGTTTGTATCCCAATATCGTAAAAGGCGAGTCCATTAATCCTTCGGCGATAAACGATGTACTTACACAGCACGTTCCTCGATTCGACCGCTGTACATAACTCTCCTCGACTCGCGTCTGCGTTTACAGCTACTTTTATAAACCGATCTCCCGGTTCACTCGAGATATATTTATTCGAAATCGTTGCCACCGCGAGCGTGTCATTTCGCACAAGAGAAACGTTCTCGTGAAAATTCCTTCGCCGCGCAGGATTTAATCCTCGAGAAGGATCAAGTGTCACGGGACGAAACACGCGGTGGATGAAAACGAATTCTAAAGTATTACTTAGCGCGAACGACTACGTATGGTAATTCGGCGAAAGGATAACACGGGAGTTTGGCCGTGTGGAAAAATACGTTTATCGCAGTTTGGGTTCGGATATGTATAAGGTTCGAGCACGGTGATGAAGGAGCGTGTATTTCGGGGGACGTTGGTGGAGTAAAGATCGGTTATCGCTGGACTTCGGATGACGCGTGTCGGGTTTGGACTTAGCGGGTGACGACGTCTAGGTGACTGTACGTTTGAGTCGAGACAGGCGTCAGCGCGGTTCACTCACGAGTCACCGAGATAAGGAGGACCAAGTGCCCTTTACACCAGGATGCTTCACGGTTTCCCGGGGATCCCTTTTTCGGAAACGTCCCCGATTAATTTTCGAAACAAATTCAATTTCACCCCGTTACAGATTACCGGTACCACCCGCCGATCCTTTTCCAAACGATAATCGAGTTAATGGACTCTCGATCCCGGGGCTTAATCCCGGATTTTGCTTCCTGCAGACGTCATTCGCCGCGTATGGACGTCGGGGTATTAACGGTATCGAAATTTTTTCCGCAACGCTCCGTGATTTTCAAGGTTCCCGGGGTCGCTCGTTCCCGCGTCACTTAACGCTTTTTACACACGCGACTTTAGGAAGCATACGCGGAAAGTAAAGTCGGCCTTAAAACGGCAATGTCCCGAAGCGGCTCGCAAACCGGCAAGGACGGAGAATAAAACCGGGCGCCGTTTAGTTTCGTTCTTATGGACTATGGATCCGATGTGCAGTCGAGTCGAACAGCTAATTCGAAACGTGCGACGACTCGGAATGCTCAGGCGATGCCGATTCCTCACCAGGTCGAGCGAGAACAGCACCGTTTCGGGGGTGAAATAAAGAACCACCCCTCGATCGAGGTTCCAGTCAGTACCTGCCATTTCTGAACGTTGACGCACTTCCTGTTTCAACTAGCCGTGTTTTAACCTACGCGACTCGTTGTCGTTTCACTCTTCTATTCGTATAAACTTTCGACTCTTTTTTAAGAGGTTTCTCCTTCCATTAAGTTCCTTCCTACCTTGCGATTAGATTGGGAATGTTTATTAAATCGGGGAAAAGGAATTTCGCGGATAAGAGAAAGAATTATCGAGGAAACGCGTTTCTTCCAATTCGTCGAGGAGTATTTGTCACGCGACTAAAATTATATTCGTATTAACACGCGCTAGGATTGTATTACACAAACTCTAATAACAATTTCAATTCAGTGAAAGCGCGGAAAGGTTTGTTTGAATGTTGACTTTAGTTCCTGATCGTCCTATCGAAGATTATTAAACGTAATATTATCTAATACGCGCGTTAACCCTTTCGCTACTATGAGTGACTATAGTCATCAACTATACACGACTGGTGAATATAGTTACCGACTACCAAAACATTGCGAAAAATTAAAACAAGTTCCATTGTTCTGCTTAGTCTTCTTCGCGAAGAATTTCAAGCGTTTAACTATCTTTGTAATGAATTTTCGCAAACGGTATTGCGATTATTGGTTTCTTCTTTCTTTCATTTTTTTAAATTGGTTCCAAATGTTAGAAACTTCGTTCGCGTAATGTTTCTTCTTTGGGACGGCGTTTCGTAGCGAAAATATTAAGTAACGAAGCTGATTACGAATTTAACCTCGACTCGATGTTCGTTTGTTCGACGCCTGTGGAAAGTTCTGATTCGGTTCTTCCTTTATCCCCGATCCGCGTTTATTTTCAATATATTTTCGGTATGCCGGCGAAATTGGATTAGAGATCGAGTGATCAGTTTACGAACGCGATGTCGCTTTTGGAAACAGGGATATCTGGTATTCTCGTGACGCCAGGAAATGAACTTCGCCAGAGAACACAGTCTGTTGATACAAAGCAGTCTGCCGTGTGATTCCTTGCATGCTGGATTTGTTGACTTTCCACCGAGAATAATTCCGCCCCTGCTGGCTGAACGATGAACAGTGACCACGTTTCTTAGCATCGAAAATACCTGCTTCGCTCGTGCGTTTAGCAAACGAAGCAAACTTTCTCTGCCCAAAGAACTTCGAACTGTGTAACTAAGAGTTTGTTCTGTCCGTTAATTGTTTTCCTATGACGCTAGAATTTCTACAGATTATCCTCCTATAGATTATCGCATCAATCACTACACGTACTTTTGATCTACAATTCAAAATTGCCGGAACGAAGATCGAAGTAAAGTTATACTTTACTCGGATCAAGCGGGAAAATTACATTTCTCGTTTTTTGGATAAATTAACGTAGAATCGTATTTTCACGAAGGGGTTGGCTTAAATAATATTTCGACTTTATTAATACAATAACAACTAAATGGATTAAAAACTATACACGCATTGTTTCGACTGACCACAACCTCACGCGATCCTTTATTCTTACAATAGTAAGAATTATTCTAACACTTCTAACAATTATTCTAAACTGAGAAAATTTAACTCTGCTTAACAACTCAAACTGAAACTAAAAACTCTAACTCTCTAAATTCACTCTACCTCTGTCATCGTTTTTCGTTAGAATGAGTGGGTTGTAAGGATTGGTGGAGAATCGGTCCTACATTTTTCTGAGCGGATTTCAAGTGAGCAACGCATAGTACTCGAGACACTTGTCACGCATATCTAAACTTTCGCTTCTTTCTATCGCAAACATTCAGATCCAATACTCGTCCTTTTCCTACATTAACGATCGGGTCGAGGATATCACGGGAATTCGCGAAAGAACGATGAGAGAGTTGTCTAAAAATCGGACTATTCGCTGGAGGCACACAGAGCGAGACTTTATCGACCAGAAACTCCGGCACGTTTTCATCCGTGTAAGAGTCGTTCGACCTGGCGAACGGAGCCAAGAATGTGTAACAGCCAGAGCGATATTACATCAACAGCGTAGTTTCTTCGGCTGACCGAGGTGGATGGTAAATATCGAAGGCAGGAGCAGGTGAACGCTCGCGATTACGAAGACGCTGAAATTGTGTTTCACCCGGAGACTAAGTAAGCTATACCCCGTTGCCGGTGTCTCGTAAAATGCAGCTTTTACTGTCTAATGCAGCCCTATTCTCTGTCTAACGATCAACGAACGGGAAATTAGAAATTTCTAAACTCTGCGTTTACAATCAGAAGATTCGCAGGGAAATTTAAAGGGTAGCGATCGCGGAGGACGGGAAGGAAAATTTAAGGAAAATGATCGAAATTAGAAATTTCTATACTCCGCGTTAATAATCAAAAGAATCATGGGGAAATTTATAGGGTATCGATTGCGAAGGACGAGAAGGAAAATTTAAGGAAAACGATCGAAATTAGAAAATTCTATACTCCGCGTTAATAATCAAAGGATCGCGTTGAAATTTAAAGGGTAGCGATCGCAGAGGACGGGAAGGAAAATTTAAGGAAAACGATCGAAATTTAGGGGATAGATCGAAAGGGTAGAGGGTCTAGNAAGAGTCAGAGGGTCAGAGAGACAGAAAGAGAGAGAGAGAGAGAGAGAGAGAGAGAGAGAGAGAGAGAGAGAGAGAGAGCGGATGAAACGGACGGGTGGACGTCTAAATGGAAGGGTGTTTATTCATCGATGTTTGCTCTGCAAGATGGTACCTCTGGAGATCGGTACTCGAGGCTGGCACAAGCTTCATCTCAGTCGCTCGTGTTATGCTACGTGTCGCTTCGATGGATCAAGTGGGTACTGATTTCGTGCTACCCACATTATCGCGAGCAAATCGCATCATGCCGAGGTTCCATTAACTCTTTCGAGCACTTTCCATGGGATTAAAAATGTCCCACCTTTTCACAGACATTTTCAGACCCACCTCGAAATATTCCAGTAGCCGCATAGACATGGTAAACTATTCGAATCTCACCCTATAACAACAAATTGAATCGAATTATTATTACTTTATTATGTTTCTATACACCTTTGTTAATAAAAACTACCAATTTTGCTAAATCTAGAGCGGAATAAAATTTCCGTGCAACACGGGTATATTTTATTCTCTGAAATCTCGTACCTCAAAGAGTTATGTCGTAGAGCAAGGGGTTCGTGTCTCGTTTATCAACGTGTAATTATAACGTGTCAGAAGGTAATTATCTTTCGAATCGTTGGTTATGGCACGCGCCGTCGAAACTCGACCCTTTAGGGACGAGTGTCAAAATATCCACAGAAACTTTTTATCTTTTAGAGCGAAAAACGTTTGGAATACAGCGAAGAATAATTTTAGCATTGCCATCGACGTGGTGTATATTTTTTCATTCAGAAAATTTCCTCCGATTTCTTATTTCCGATTGTTTACTATACACTCGATGTGTCGTTACTTTCGTTTCTCGTCCGCAAAGGGTTAAGTCGTTGAGCAAGGGTTTCGTGTCTCGCTTATCGACGCGTAATTATCACGTGTCCGAAGGTAATTATCTGTCGAAGTTACATCGGGACAGTTTCACGACCTCGTTACGAAATTGATATCTCAAAATTGTTCATCGATGTCCGACACTCGTCGCTGCGTGCTCGTACCACTGAAAAGCGGTTCGTGAAACAGGTGGCTCGATATTTTTGCATCACCGACGAAATATCATTCCGTAGTCTTTTATTTTCTACGCGTTACAAGCGTATGACCCGTTAATTCGAACAGAAACACGATCCACGATACGGTGGTATTGCTACACGGTCCCGTAATTAATCTAACTTTTTCAAACTCCGAAACAACGTCCCCGATGCTCGAGTAACAAACATTTACGCTAAAGTGTAATAAAATTTCCGTTCGCAACATGGGTCTATTTTATCCTGTGAGATGCTATCTTCATTCTCAACGAGTTAAACCACTTCTCGCGACATATGAATAACGCGACGAAAGATATAAAAGGATCGTAAACGAATTTCTACGATCTTCGTTGAATTTTCCGCTCGGAATCGCTCTAACGAACCCGGTCGTTCGTTCTCTTCGCGAAGCATCTTCAGAATCGTGGATTCGAACGAGCCTAGGCGCAACTCCAAACTCCGCGATAATGCGAGGCCTGTATTTCTCGCAATGACGGGGTAATTACCGCATTACACGGTGCACGCGCGTTGCCTGGAACACGAAGGAAAGAACAGAAGAACGAGAGGAGCGAGATCGAGTCGAGAGGCTCGCATCGCGTTTAGAGATGATTCCTCGGAAGATCCGGTCCGATTTTTTCCCCGCGAATCCGTTGAAAAGACGACGATGACGAGGCAATTCCATTGGTCGACATTCTGCTCTTCGCGTTGTTCCCTGCTGCGACTACGACGCTCCATCCGACGTCGTCATTCCGGACACCACCTGGCAAAGCGTCTCTGCGAGCTTTTACCGATAAAGAGACGCCGGACTGTCGTCCTCCGATGATCAGGATCTCTACGTCCGAGTCTGAACTGTCGAAGAAACCGAGACGCAAAAATTGAAAAGTCTAAACAGCAGTCTGAAAAAGAAAATGGTGAAAAAGCGCAGGAAAATACAGTGATGGACAAAAGTATTGGCACAGCATGATTTTTGATTGCGTGGATATCGTGACAAGTCTGTTTTTCAATGTTATATGACTCGCAAGGAATTGACTTTCTCATTTTTCTCTTCGTTATTGACAAAAATTAGGGCAGAGATTTTAAGTTAACCCTTCGTGGACGGGAAACGAAGCTAACGATACATTCAGTGTATGCTAAACGATTAAAAGTAACAAATCGTGGGAAATTCGAGGGAATAACAGTGGTAAAATTATTTTTCGCTGTATCGCTGTTTAGCTGTCCACGCAGTTTTCATTCTGGAAAATTAAAGCACTTATTATGACATGAGTTTCCAAAGGGTTAAAGCACTTGATACTATGCAAAGATTCCAACTGTTCATAGAGAGCAGCAAGCTAACAAGTGAAAGTCGTAACAATGAATCAAAAGAAGCGGAAACAGACATTGTGTTATTATTTCGTATGTCGTTTTATTTATGTTACTGTTTCTATTAAATAATAAACTATTAGGTTGTTCGGGAAGTCATTTAGTCATTTCGTCTCTTCTGAACAGAGGGCTTATTTGTATTTTTTCACAGCTAACTTGACACTTGGCACATAAACTCACAGTGAATTTAATTTACAATTTATTTCTTTTTTACAATTTATTTTCATTTCTTTTACAATTTTTTTGTTTCTCCCTATCTGTTAACTTCGAGAGACAATCGCATTGATTGCTACTTTTGAAATCTGACTGATTTTCGAATCGTTTTATCACGTTTCTAATAGCGAATCGACTTCTATCAACAATTTTTAATATTACGCCATAAAACTTCCTCATTTTGTGCAAATTTAATATTATTTTTCTTTCTTCGCGTGTAGTTTCTTTTTATTTTCTCGATATTGTTGCTTGTTATTTATTATTACGTTGCTAATCGACTGAACTTTAAGTTGGTTATTGGAAAAAATTCCTGTCTAGAAATCCCTTACCTATACCATCGAGTGACAATCGGAAACTCTTCGGACAAATGCATCTACGCGAAATTTTGCATAATGGTCAATACTTCTGTCCGCGCTTGAAACGTTCGATAAACATGTTTCTGTTATTATTTCGTATGTCGCTTTATTTACGTTACAGTTTCTATTAAATAACAAACCGGAATGATAAATAAATACACGTGTGAACGAAATTTTCCTCTTCGTCGATTCGTTTCATAGTTACAAGCATTTGAACCGGAACAATCATGCTGTGCCAATTCTTTTGTCCGACGCAGAACGTATGCGGGACACGAAACGGAGTTACGTTTGTTGGAAACGAGCTGCGCTTAGGTCGACGTCGGCGTCGTGACTCTCTGGGCAAACTGGTCGAGGACGTCGGTGAAGCGTCGGGATGACAGAGCGCGCGGTTTTCTAGCGTCTATTCGACGATTCGCGCAATCCTGCTCGCGTAATTTCCGCGCGGTCGGAGAAAATGTCCCGCTGTTTTTCACCGGTAAATATTCGAGCGTTGGCTGTGTCCCGTCGCCGCGACGCTTCTTCGAGGATGGGAGCAGCATCGCGTGGCGACTCGGCTCGGTAACGAATCGGTGCGCTCGTAAGAAGAGGCGAAGGGTTTTTCCAACGCGGCGGAGTTTCGGAATAATCGCGGGAACAAGAACTATTCGGCGTACACGCGGCGAGGAAGTTGGTGAAAGCGGAGAGGCGGAGAAAGCTCGAGAGAGAGCACAGTGGCAATTCCATAGGGCAGTTACCCTGGTCAGTATGGCATTGTCCGGTCGGTAGCCGCAATGCGACGTGTTCCCGTCCCCCCTCTGGTCCCCCTTCCCGACGTTTCTCTCTGTCGAAGTGGAAGTTTTCGGCCGGGTCGTTGGTTGTTAGCGAAGTAACAAACCCCGGCAGGAATTCCACCGGTCTTTACCCTCCTCCGCGTTCTTCGCGTCTTCTCCAGGCCACGCTCTCTTCCTTTCTTTCCTCTCTCCTTCGTACATCACTTTTCACTCCCGCTTTAAGAGTCTCCTATTTTTTCCCACATTTCTCCGTGACCAGTGACTGGCTATCAGCGTGGTTCACGATCGCTGGCAGCAGAGGAGGAGAAGCTTTCATCGGTCTCGAACAAAGACGTTGCTCGGTTAGCTAGAGGAAGATCGATGCGTCGAGGATCCTAGCCGGAGGTAGAACCCCGGCGATTTCTCTCCGATGCAACTTTTTCCCTCGAATTTCAAGTCTTTGCTCTCTCCGTTTTACTCTCCATAAATTAAGCCAGCAGAGACCAGCCGAGTAACCGTTCGCTCTTCCTCCGACCGGCGAAAGAAGCGCGAAACAATTAAGCAGCTCTGCCGAGAAAATGGCGGGATATTCGCGGTTACTCGCGGATTCGGAAGTATTCCGAGAGGGTTGGGACGAAGGGGATGGAAACGAGGAGGAACGCGGCCGGGTTCCAATCAGGCCCGACAATGTGGGCGAGACGCAAGATTCGCAATTCGTCAGCGACGCACACACGCTGGCTGGCACGCGTGAAACGGCGTTACGTTTCAATTTCGCCGCGATGATGGATTCCTCGCGCGCGGACCGGCACAAAGAAAGGAGTTTTGATTGGAAGCAGAAGCGGCCAAGTCGCGTTCAAAGAATCCTTTTGTTCGTTTTCCACGTTGCCGGACAAATCCCTCGGAGATTTTCCGTAGCCGGCCCGAGGGCCGAGTTCTCCCTGGAAATTGCACGGCCGAACACCCACGGCGGATTCCCATCGATATCGATGCGTGCCGACGCGTCGCGACGTCTCGTCGTGGGTCCCGGCAGGATAACCGGCTAAATGCCGCAGGACTTTTCGGTCCGGAGAGGAGATCTCTGCCGGATACCCGGCTCCCGATAAGCATCCTCCTCGACAGCGTGTCTCGCAACCGCGCGAGAAGAAAAACGCTCGGCGGAGATGAAAGTCGGTTGGATTGAATCGTCGAGTGGGTGGCTTGCATCGATAGCCCCGATACCGCGCAACCCGCTTTCCTTCCCCTTTGTGCTCCCAGCTCGGCCCCGGCTTTTCTTCTTTCCACCTTTTCATCTCGAGAGATCGCCTCTTCTCGCCTATCAATATTTATCAATTATCCGCACCTCCGCCGAGTGTCTCGAGGCAGCCACCACCGCGACCACTACAGGGAATTGCAAATCCCCAACCGAAATCCTCCGACCTTACCGGTTCCGTTCCACTCCAAACTCTCCGCTCGTTACAATCGAATCCGAGCGATCGAATCCGAGAGAATCGTCGCGAATCGTTGCGAATCGTCGCGATCGAATCGTCGGGAATCATCGCAATCGAATCGTCGCGATCGAATACTCGCGAGGACAAAAAGCGTGAGTAAGGACTCGAAACCTGAAATTTCTATCCGATCAAATTTCCACGAGGACACGCAACCGTTTGCATCGATTCGTCGAGCTATCGCAGCATTGTTTTAATTGTTTTTCGCTGGACAACCTGTGAAAGCTACCTTACGTGTCTCCGTGACCCTCTGTTCTTCATCGTCTGGTCGAGTATTTCTTCTTTCCCGACATCGACAACCCTTTATCCTCGCACCTTTCTCCTCCTTCTCTCTTTTCTACAGTCTATAGTGGTCGTCGCGCGAACTTCTTACCCCCGTCCTGGTCTGCTCTTCTTTTTTCCAACCGGTTTTTCTCTCCGACATAAAACTTCATAGAGAGACGCCCTCCGGGGACTGTTCGCGCTCTAACAAATATTTTCAGATTGTAGCCAGACAGGACAGAGCCAGCGGAGTAGTCCCGTTGCACTGCAGGACGCATTATTAAAATTTACACAGCCACAATATGGGGCTTATTAAGTGCGGCCGGGGAAAAAAACGCGAAATATCCGTCTTCTTCCCCTCTTCTTCGTCGATTTTCTTTCTTTCTCTGTTTTTCCCAGGGCTCCGAGTCCTTTGCGGCGAAACGCCACGAGAACTGCCGTTTTCTTTCCCTTTGTCGCCCGATCGCAGAATAGGCCTGGTTAGAATAGACATCCGTTCGCCTTGTTCGCGTAAAAACCGAGCCCCTTTGCCGCTATTTTCGCCGGGAAGCGTCGAATTCGTGGATCGCTCCGGTTGTGCGAAGCGAGATCTCCGAGGAGGCTAACAAAAATGGCTGCGAAGGAGCGATCGCTGATAATCAACGGGGAAAAGACTGTGCGAGAAATCTTACGCACTATCTTCGACTCTGTGTCGGTAAAAATCTTTGAAATTGGACGATAATGCGACTGAGACGTTGCGAAAAATTTTCTCGGGATATCTTCTGCTCTGTATCGGTGAAAATCCTTGGAATTGGAGGATAATTCCACTGGCACCCCGAGGATCCTGCATTTACTGATAAACAAC
Source organism: Euglossa dilemma (assembly GCA_002201625.1). Lineage (NCBI taxonomy): Eukaryota > Metazoa > Arthropoda > Insecta > Hymenoptera > Apidae > Euglossa > Euglossa dilemma. The sequence goes on along the minus strand of NIJG01000044.1, from coordinate 621,659 downwards.
AGGGAAGAGACTGTGCTAGAAATTTTCACGGACCATTTTCATCTCCGTATCGATAAAAATCCTTGCAATTGGATGATAATTCGACTGAGACTGTGTGAGAAATTGTTTCGCACTATCATCGGCTTCGTAACGATACAAATTTCTGAAATTAGACGCTAATTCGACAAAGAATCACGGATCTGTTCTCCTCTTTTCAAGTACCTGGCACCACGAAGATCCCATGTAACTATGCCATTACAAAGCTCCGAGACATTAAATTCGAAAACGGAAAGTTACTTTTTTTACAACCTGGATCAGCATCCAGCAGGTTCTCTGGCTCGGCCAGAGAGACTCGCTCGTGCGAATCGCGCGAGAGTAGCTTCAATCCTCGCGCGAATACTCGCGGCGTGTCGCTTTCGGTTTCGCGGCGGCGGCGGGAAAGGCGAATAGCCGCTTTTAACGGAAGCGGCGGGAGGGTGGGAAAAACAAAAATGTTTCCTTTGTCGTCAAATACACTTTACTTTTGGAGCGGTGCTTGCGCGAGCCTTTTCCGTGCCATGGAACAATAAACCAGCCACGCGGCGTAAAACCATGCGCAGCCGGTAAACAGAAAGAAACAGAAACGAGAGGAACGCCGGGTAGAATGGCGACGTTGCGGGAAATCTTGGAGGGTTTATCCTGCGGGCTTCAGCCGGCTGTTCCGCCGTTTCTTCGTGGCCGGCAGAGAATGGTGTTTATGGCAACCACTGTGACGGTTGTCCCGGGAAAAAACGCGCGCTGGAGGATTTCGTCTCGAGTCTTGCACTTTTTTCCCCAGAACGTAACCGAGTAGCGAGATTCCCTTTTTCTTTATTAAAACATTCCAAAAACGATAATACGCTTCGAAGAAGGCGGCGCAGGTTCTCGTTTCTCTTTAAACACGCGTGTCGTGGAATAAATTAAACGTTGCTTTCGTCTCTGCGAGTATAAATATTTCCAATGTCTAGAACATCGAGGATTTCGTCTCAAGTTTTGCACTTTTTTCCCCAAACGTAACCGAGTAGCGAGATTTTCTTTTTCTTGATCAAAACGTTTCAAAAGCGATAATACGCTTTGAGGAAGGCATGCTAGGTTCTCGTGTCGTGGAATAAATTAAACGTTGCTTTCGACCCTGTGAATATAAATATTTCCAATGTCCAGAACACCGGACGAACTTTCCCGTTTCCCAGCAACCATATATTTTTTCTCACCGCGCCTTCCAGCCGGTGTTAAAACGCGTTCAATCACGTCCACGGTTCGGTCCCTTTTTTGGCGTTCAACGCGACATCAAGGTCGTAACTCAGGCATGATTGAACGCGTTTTAACATCCGCGAGATACACGACGGCAAAAGACATGGAAAAATAACCGCGAAATACCGTGGTTCCACTCTCGAATCGGCTCGAACCGACGAAATATATTCCAACACTCGTGTCTCACCGATCATCGGTTCTTCTCCTTCCTTAGAAACTTTAGAAGCTGATTTTCGCTGATTCGACGCGTTTTAACACCCGCGAGATACACGAAAGTGAAAAACAGGGGAAAATAACCGGGAAATACCGTGGTTCCACTCTCGAATCGACTCGAACCGATCAAATATATCCAAACACTCGTGTCTCACCGATCATCGGTTCTTCTCTTTCCTTAGAAACTTTAGAAGCTGATTTTCGCTCCGGGAACTCGGTGCAAAGCCTAAAGGCACAGTAAACGTCTTAAACCGCGAAAAAACGAAGGAACGAGCGGAATAATCGTTATCGACGCGAGGTTCGCTCCGAAATGAAAGAAATACGAGAAATATTTAGTCAACCGCGACGTACCACGAGCGTTCGTAAACGGAACAAGGCCCTGCGACGACGTTCGACCCCTTGGACGCGGAAAATATGAAGGACGCCTGGAAAGAAGGAAAGGAAAGCTCGCGAATGGAAAATCGGCTGGCGAACTCTGCGGGAAGTTCGGTGAGCCATGAAACGGGCGAACCGGCTTCTTTCTAACTTTCGAAACAGTTTGGCTCGTAAACCGAGGACTTTATCGCTCCCTGGTTGCAGCCCTGCGTCCTTGAGGCCGGCACAAAGAGGCCGGGGCCGTGCGTTACGCGTTTAAGGGTGGCAAAGGTCGCGACGGGGGTGAGAAAGAATAGACGACACACGGGGCTGGTCGTATAGCCGAGGGCTATAAAAATATAAGCACGGCCACGTAAAGCCAAGGACGACAGGAATATGCTTTTAGCTACCTTTTTGTCCGCAAGGTGAAACTTCTTCTCTGTGCACGCTCGAACGTCCGTCTACGGATTTAACGCGTCTCGGCGTCCGTTTTCACCGATTTATTCACGCGTTGATGAACGTCGCAAGCTTGTTTTCCATTCTCCTCTCTCTTTTCGCCTGATTTGTCAGGCGAGTTAGATCGCGGATGGTCGACGCCGGTGAAGGATGTCTACTTTCGGATCGGGCCGAGGTCCTCCGTCGTTCCAGGGACGTTTAAATAAAATCGCGAAAATAAAGGGGCCGATTAGAGACGTCCTATTTACTCTGGCACGCAAAGTCGGACGTGTGTAACCTGTATTGGTCGATCAGACAAACTTTCTGGGCCTAGAGCGTACCGACGCGTACAAAAATAGCGAAGAGCAGAGGGTTGTGGGATGTGAGGGATTTCTCAGGTCAGGAGATAGACTATCACTACAAATGTTCGGTTTCCAAAGCTGAGATTTTATTTATTATACAGATTGGGAGTGCGCTGTCGTCTTCTCGACTTGTTCCGATCGAACTCTCAGGTAGACTGACTTTAGCGCACTCGGTCGATTTTCCCACGAGTCTGGGTATCGCCAAAAACACATCCCTGATCGGGTTAACGCATTCGTCAGCTCGTTAACCAATCCGAGGCCTCTTTGACCTGCTACTTTTCCGCGTTTTCCATTCGCGGATGTATGCTCCCAAAAGGAAGGATGCGTGGGGTTTTCCTGCGGGCCCACGGTGCGTCACGTGACCTGTGGCCTCTCTTAAAATTATTTCTCGCTATATTCCAAGCAGATTTCGCTCTAAAAATAAAAGAATTTTCACGTGCATCATGACACGTATCCGCAAAGGGCTAACTGAGCCTAGAGGCTGGTTTTTACCCTAATTAAGGAGTAAAAACTTTTACTAAAGTAGAAGACAACTTTTTCGAAAACAGTTACGAAGGTTCGCGTTCCATGAACCTTGATGACCATTTCCGCGCCGAATGTTAATATTTGCTCCTGCCTATGGCCGCTACAGAGTGAACGCGACGAGTTTGGAGACTCGCGAAGCGCGTAATTCGGCTGACAGAGTTTCGCGTCAGCCACAGATCACGGTATTCTCCGTGACCACGAGGACGATGTGTCTCCGCAGCGACGTGGTGGAAGAGGACCACCGGGAAATGCGGAAAAATTCACCGACTCGCGTAGACAGCGAGACCCGGAAGTCTGCGAATTTTCCGCTCGTTTCCGTCGTCGCGAAAACGTTCGCGCTCTCTTCATTCTCCACTACAACGTCGTTCTTTAAATCGGAATATCCATCTTATCTTAATCGCAACGATTCGGTCCGCAACACAGTTTCTTTCCTCTGAGATGGCGCAATTAGGTATCTCCGCTGAAGACCAAGGAGGTCAAAGCGTATCTAGAAGGAAGAAAACGCGGAACGATTCGGTTTTTAAACCTGAATATCTTTTTGTAAGAGTTTTGGGATGAGGCCTACCCTCGCGAGGGGTGCCGGGGCCACTCGAGGCCGCACAGGCCGAAACGGCAATTAGACTTGGAGAGGCGCAGTTGGCGTTTGGCGTTAGAAATAAGAACTTGGCATTGGAAATGGGCGAAGAAGAACAGGACAGAAGAATACTCGCGAAAACGCGGAATGGTTAGCACAAGTCGGCTTTTAAACCCGAATATCCCTTTTATTCGAACACGCAGCGATTGGGCCCGCAACAATTTCTCTGCTTCGAAGATGGCGCGACAAGTTCCTCCATTCGGAGTGTGTCTAAAAGGAAAAAGACCCCGGGAAAACGCGAATCGGCTGGATGGATTCGAAGAGCGTTGTGAAAACGAATAAACGCCGGCGTATTTTTACGCGTGGTCGTATCGCGGCCATAACTTGGCGAGCTATGGCTCGGGGGTCGCCGTACCCCTCGCGAGACGTCGTCGTCCTTTCATCTTTACATCGCGCACCCGTTTCCGTTTCACGCGTTTTATTGGCTTTCCATTCACCTGCACTTCACAGGCGGTTCGCTCTTTCCCCTTGTGCTCCCGTTCGCCTCGTTACGCGATAGAGACGCGCACCGTCGAGACGCTCCGCTCCGTCTTCCGGCTCTTTCCGCCATAACCTCTTTCTCTCTCTCTCCTCTCCCGTTATTGTCCCCTTAATCGTATCCGAGACTTTCCTAGCGAAACAAGCCCCACCTGGGTTAACCAGCGAGCCATTATCGTCGCGCGAACGCGTCCTCGCGACGATTCCCTGCCCGCGGAATCATGAAAACGAGCTAGTCACGCTCGATCTCCTTTTTCTTCTCTGCCAGCCCGTTTCCTGGCCCCCGAAGCCCGATTCAATTCGCCTCACTCGTTGCGCAATTACAATCAACGTAATGGCGTTTCCCTCCCAACTTGCCTCGTCTCGTCTTCGTTCGCCTTCTCTATCGTCTCTCTTTTTCCTTCCCTTCTTAACCCCACCGCCTCTTTTCTCCCTCTTTTTCCCTGCGATCGCGTTATTGCCCTGATTGTCGACTTCTGATTGTACGCGTCGAAGGTGGGCGCGGAAATTAAACGTTAAAAACGACAGAGAAACGATCCAAGCGTTTGTTTCGCGGTACACGAAGCTTCGATCGGTTCGTCTTCGAGTTAGAGATATCATACATGTCGAAATCGAGCTGGAAAAATTCGATAGCTTGGTCTTCGAGTTTTGAAATTCGTCGGGATCGAAATCGAACTGGAAAAAGGCGCGGAGGGACGGCTAAACGCGTTCCGTTGTCGTCGCGAGCGTCGAGCTTATCGTCGATTCACCGGCTCGGTCATTTTTCATTCGCGTTTCAACCTTCCGTGCTGTATTTTTTCCCGATTTATACTTGAAACTTTGCGCACACGGTATCCATACGGACTCGCCTATTCTCGCGTCGGAAACGCGAGTAACGCGAGAGTTTCGCGGCGACTCGTTTGCTCGGGAACGCGCGGATCGATCGGTTTTAATAACGAGTTAATGATCGGTGTTACGCTCACTTCGATTCCTAACCCGCGTAACAACGTAGCGGTAATTAATTTTTCGTAATGCATCGCGCGCGCGGTTTCACGCGGTTCCAGGAATGCCTTCCATTAGCAAAATCGGTCGTTATCCTCGCGGACTGGCGCGGTCCGCTTCGACCAGCGAGAACACGATTTCCGTGGTCGTGGAATAACGTGTCGGCCACGAGGAGAGAGGGAGAGAGAGAGGGAGATAGAGAGAGATGGTATTTTCGACAGTGGATTACCCTTTGGAGGGCCGCGTGTTCGTGCTACGAGTGTCTTGGCCGTGATCGCTCCATTTCCGGCTCCATCAGCCACGCCGATTCCGCTCGCCGCTGCTGTCTCGCCCGACGCTGATCTCCACCCCGCTATTAATAACAAGAACCAGGCAAGATGGTCGACAGGGGACCACTGGACGAAACGCTACCGGAAGCGGCATGCTTTTTCATTTGCTTCGCCTATCGCCCAAGCCCGGCCGTTTCCGCTCGACAAACGTGTAACGATTCGTTTTGGGAGCTGAGGATATTGCCACGCTATGCGACGTGCTTTGAGCGGATTTCCAACGCGCGAAGATAGCGTAAAGGAAACGCCGCGAGTCTCCGTCTCTTGTTAACTAATTAACACGCGCAAGAAGTAGTGACCACTAGCTATTTAAATTGTAGTTTTTGCGAAAAACAGAACGTGCTCTCAAATTTCAAGGTGTTTCGAAAATTTCGAGGCCAGACCGAAATTAGACATATGTAACATTTGAGAGGTTTACCTTCCCTTCGTTTTAATAAGGGGGCGTCTTGTGATTGGATAAAAACACGGAATCGTATTTTTTTAAGGCATTATTCATTAATTCCATCGATGGTGCGTTTTTGACTTTGGTCATCGCGATTTAAATAATCGACCTTACCATTTTTCTTTCCACTCGCGGTCAGTTATCAATCGTATCGCGGAAATTCGGAGAATTGATAAGAGCGAAATATTTCTCGGTGTAATATTTACGCGTGTTTGCAGGTTGGTTCTCAGTGAAATTACACGAGAGTGTATCGGTCACGTCGATTGCCAATTTAGAGTGCTTTCCGTTCCAAAGTCAACGGAATACTTTGATACTTGGCTGTGCATATACGGGGATATGTACAGTACTCTCTAATTAATCCACCGTAAATATTTATTCTAGAAACGTTTACTATTTTAGTTACACGCATTCGCGAGCATCGGATGCGTTAAATATTCCAATTTCGCCATAGGCCGGAAGCAAAAAGGACGACTGGAAAAATATTCCATCGACACGAGTCTCGGGCGAAAATTTAATCCACTTCGAAATGACGCGATAATCGATAGGATATCCGATCGATATCGACATCCTCGATAAACGCGAACGAATATCGATAGCCGGAGAAGAAAAAAATGTCATCGATGGTGTTTCCATGCACGTTGTCGGATTTTTTCTAGCCCCTTCGTTCGCAATTATATCTCACGCGTTTCACCCTCGACAGTTTCCAGGCTTGTCCTTTCCCTTCTCTCCCTCTTCCTTGGCCTGTTCGTAGGGTACGGTGGTTCTTGCCTCTACCGGAATTAATTTATTACGACGACTGGAACGTAGCACCGGTGATGCTAACTCTGTTAATGGGTAACAATGTTTGCAGAGCGCGGCATGGACAAAGAGGAAGAAAGAGAATAGGAAACGAGGGTACGGGTCGAACGAGTTTTTTACCCCAAGCGACCCAATTAATTCGCCGAGAGTTCGTGCCGCGCGACCGCGGGAAATGTGCAAAAACTCAAAAATGTTCGCAGTTTGGCGAAACATATCCGTCGGGGCAAGGAATTGCCTCGTCCGAATTCGCTTCTTCCTCTCTGCCCACCCTTCTCGACCACCCCTATCCCCGTTTCCCTTATTTCCTCTTGCACCGAGTATCTCGAACCTCGCGAGATCCTTTGAACGGCGTCCCCGTTGTCATCGACGCGACATCCGGTCCACGGAAAAACCGAGCTCCCCGGGGAGTAATCTCATGCAAATCGACTTGGAAAGCCGGCACGGGTCACGTAGATCAAGGCACGGTTCCTCGGAGTCGATTATAATCGGAAGGGCGTCGTCGAAACGAAGAAGAGAGAAGGATGGGTCAATTTTCCTGTCAATTTTCCTGTCACCAGACTTTCGTCTCGCTACAACCGTGGGGTCGATCGCCAAACTTTCATTCCTGTCTCTTTCCTTTCCTTTCTCGCGTCTCGTACCATTCTCCTCGACCGTTGATCCTCGAGATCCCATCTATTCCCGTCTATTTTTCGTTTATTCTCGCACAGCGGCAGATCCTGCCGGCTCGTTACCGCGCGAAAATTGCGATATTCACGCAGCGCCAGCGCCTATGCGATCGCTTTTCCCTATTAGAATGGAGCCGAAGGGATGCGCGGGGATTTTTAATATGAAACGCCGCGGAAACGGTTTATCGAGCGCGAAACTAAGAAAACTCGCGAGAGACATAATCGTAAAAGAAAGAGGATCCTACCGGGGTGTCGTTCCATGGAAATCCTCCTTGGGTTTAACGATAAAAAAATATCGCGAAGCGGTTCCCGGAAGGACATGTAAGGTTAACGCGATCGCCGGAAGAATCGCGCGGACTTTCCCTGACGGCCGTTGGATTTTCATTCCCTCCCCGTTGGAGGGGATGAAGACGGTGACTTACAGTCGGTTCGAGTTGGCCGGTAATTCGAATGAAAGCAATCGAGCGGAAAACAGAGAAACGCGGGAAGACGGGGTCGAAGTGGGTTCGGCGAGAGGCCGCGAAAGAGGGTAGGAAGAGAGAGGGGTGGAAATTTCAGCGCCGTCACTGGTTTTATGTCATTCCCGCCATTCGGTGGCTTCCATTTCCAGTCTGGGCTACTAGAGCTCGTAATTCAAACACGAGCCACGAACGAACGTCTACGTCGTCGTCGTAGTCGTCGACTTCCTCCACTTCCTCGTTCCCATCCCCTTCGGCTCGTAACTCACGCCGACTTGCTCCCTCTTCGGCGTCCGGTTTTCCTACGGACCTGCTGCACCCCCCGACTCTTCCCTTTTCCCACGGCAGACCGATAAATTCGATATTTGTTTCAACTTACGCCGCGTCTCAACCCCTCCTCCGTACCCCTCGTGGTCCCGCTGCTCGGTTTCCGTTTTTCCAGTCCGGCACGAGAGGTTTTTGCGCCGTGGCAACTGGAAGAAAATTGTTTTCCGCGGAAACGGAACGGTCAGGCCACACACGGCTCGCGTCAGACGCATGCCCCTCCCCGATGATCGACGCCTGCCATTACTCATTGCACGTATAAACGCGGATATATACGGTTCATATAATGCCTGGCTGTGCCGGAATTAAACGATCCAGCCGCGCCAATGCCCTCGGGGCTCTCTCGGAGAAAAAAAATCCGTCGCGGAGAACGAGAAAGGGAACGGAGAGAGAGAGGAGAAACGATCGATGGCCTTTGTGCTCGATCGAGACGTGAGACGAGTATCGAGTTTGTTGGCTGATTAGTAGACTAATAGACTGGACGTCGATTGGGAAGATACGCTGTAAGATGGCGTACTGAAGCGTAGTTAAGAGATCGATTTCCAGCAAAGCCAAGTTTACGCCAATCTACCCTCCGTTTTTCCAACTCTGCTCGTGGAAACTTCCGTTCGCTACCGCGGAAATTTTTCTGGACCAGTTCTCGAACGATAGACGAATCGAGTGAAATTAATTTCGAACATTATATATAATTACATATCGATACCGAGGAGTTAAACTCGAGCACTCGTTGTGTAAGTAGTAACGGTTAAGGATAAATCGGACTAGAACGTCCTATTTTCTACGTGTTCGATACCTAAAGATACACGAAAATGTTTTAAAACGATTTTTCTCTACCCTGTCCATTTAAATTTCCATTTGCTAACGTGGAAATTTTTCTGAACGAGTTTCCGTTCGATACGAACGATAGACGTATCGAATAAAATTAATTAAAAAAATTATACCTAATTACATATCGATACCGAGGAGTTAAACTCGAGCACTCTCGGTGCAAGTAGTAACGGTCAAGGATAAGTCGGACTAGAACGTCCTATCTTCTACGTATCCGATATATGAAAACACACAAAAATGTTTTAAAACGATTTTTATCTACCCTTCGTTTTTCAACTCTGTGAACTTCCACTCTCTATCGTGGAAATTTTTATCAACGAGGTTCCATACGATACGGGGGATAGACGTATCGAGTAAAATTAATTTTGAAAATTATATTCAATTACATATCGATACGATCGAGGTTAAGCTGGAACATTCGCGGAACAAGTAGTAACGATAAAGGATTAATCAGACGAGGACGTCCTATCTTTTTCGTGTCCGATATATAAATGACAATCGGAAATGTTATAAAACGATTTTTAAAACGATTAATCAAAAGTTATTACAGTTGCGAATTCGAATTTGCGAATTTCTATTCGTATTTCTGCAAGCGTAATTGCGAGAACCTATATGAAAGAGTCTCCCGTTTCTTTTGTTCTCCGTGTTTTTTATTATTTCGTCAAATTTTATAAGATCAGCGTAACATTCGGCGCACGGTGGTTCAGGGGTAGCGTACAAAAGAGCGGGAACAGTTCTTTGATTACGATTTTGCGAGCGTGGGTATCGTGAAAGCAGAGTTCAGCCGACTCGAAGGAAAAAAAGAAAAAAAAAAGCAAGTATCTTGCGTGGCATCCGTCTCTCTGTGTGCACGTACGCGGCCCGTGCACAGGCCTAGAATGGAATTATTTGTTGGTTATTCACGTCGAGTGGAGGACGAATGGTTTTGACGTGAAAAACGAGAGAGCTTTTCTGCTCTTCCCGCGACGCGTGACCGTGGTATTTTTAACGGCGTAACGTGATATTTGTCGTGGTTAGACCTTTGCCTTCGTCAGTTTTTCCTCGAATTTCGGCCCCGATCTTTTTCCCCCTTTTTCTTCTAATTCGGCCATTCCAGTCTTTTAAAAATTTCGCCCCATTATATTTATACGCTCCGCGAGTTGTAGCAGCAGCAAGAAGAGGACGTATAAAACCGCGGGTCTTGAAATTTTTCGCATTAAATATTTGCAAAGCTACTTATGCTTATGAGATAGATAAAAGTAACAGCCATCGATGTCGATCGAAACATCAGCTTTTATCGCCGCGATAAAACTTTTTATTATTGCTTTCTGCGAGTGGATATATCGCAGAATTTTATTTCGAATATCGCATCGGTCTTGTCTGGAAGCTTTTCCGTATTTTTATGGACGGTATCTCCCTTTTTACTTCGGGCCAGCGTTAAAAGGGATTATTCCTCGAAATTCTTCCGACCGTGCAAATATTTATCCGCGCGAAAATACAATCTTCGTGTCCTCGTAATTATTTAATATTTCAACGGTACCGTTGCCGTATCTTTTTGTATATTTTTATAAGTCGATGCCGTTAACGGTGCTTGTCTTCGCGCTAGATTTCGATGAGAATAAAATTTCCTCGCCCGTGCGAAATGTTCGCGGTTCGCTTTCGAATCGTGACTTTTATATTTCACGTTACTTTCGCGTTAGTTTTACACGGTGTAAAGGAGAGAATCCCAGTGTTAATTACTGTAAAAGCTTTGAAGACGTGCACTGTGTTTCGTATCGTTCTCTGTACGCCGCAACAGCGTTCTCGTCAAAACGCGTGTCCTTCTGTCGGAATTACCTTGATTTCGCATAACTTTCCAACTCGTTCTGCTTTGTTTATCCAATTGCGAAACGGACACGGAAACAAACGCGTTGTTTCGACCGTTGGTAGAACGGAAGAACAGCTGCGATAGACGCGCTGGGAATTATCGAGCTCGGATAATAATTTTTTAATAAAAAATTCGACGTCGAACGATAAATCGACACACGACTCGATATATATAAAAATTCAAGCAACTGTGACAACTTTTCCTCCTTTCACGACTCACCAACGACTCTCAATAGACATACTTGTTCCATATATCACGCTACGCGTATACTTGGTTCGTACGACCGATATAGCGCGGTCGTAAAATCAATCGGTCGCAAAAGTACAAATGTTTCCGACTTTCGAATAGCGATTTAAGATATTTCGGGGAAATAAAGGGCATCGGTCAATCCCGTACGACGTCTATTTCAAATGCTGACAGTGATTTCCGAATGTTCTAAATTTTCAACGGAATTTTAACGCTAGATTTACCAAGGGATCGCTTTGACCCCTCCGAGAAACATTTATGAGACATAAAATCGCAAATCTAATCTCTTCTATTTTCTAGTTTTTTTTTCTTATACGTGACAGAGTCATTTTTATTATATCCGTCGGCACACCTTTTATGCGAATGATGTGTCGCAAAACTGTTTTCTTAGACGGGGGATCAAAGAAAAAAAGGCACACATTCTCTTTCGCTCTGACAAAAATATAAAAGTGAATTTAGTGTTTCTATAAGTATAAAAAAATATCGAGGAAATAATGGCAAAAGCAGATGAAGGAAGTGATTTAAATACCGAAGCCTTTTCGTTGGATTCGCGCGATACCGAAAGCACAATAAACAGCGATAGTAAAAACGAAAATATTTTCAATTTACCTAGACGAAAAGAGTGACGATCAAAATGAAGCCAGTGTTGACGGAACTGTACGAGAAAAACTAAAAGGAAGATGCACTTCTGGAAGCCCAAAATATAGTTTTAGAGAAATAAAATAATAAAAACTAATTGTCACAACTGACGTAGCTTTATCGAGGTTAGCTTTTTCTACTTTAACTTCGTAATAGATAGGTCAATTTATATCTTTTCTAATTAAATACTGACAGAGGTCATTTTGATCCCTTTGATAAATCAAGTGTTAAGCAAAATTTTAAGCAGAATATTTAGCAGAATATTAAGCAGAATTTTAAGCAGAATAAAGATTAGCGATAAACTACAAAAAGCAATTAAAAGATTGGAAATTCTTTCCGAGTGCAATTAGCGATAGAAAATGGACGAAAAGCACAGGATATACCAGTGCATGTATGGGAACGCATGGAGAGTCCTGTAATCAGTCGTAATCGGTGGATAGTAACCACAGGTAACGGGAATATACTTAGACGCGATTAAACGTCTCTCAGCCTTAGCTCTTCTCATCTTCCTCTTTTGCTGATAGAGCTTAGCTCTTATTACACGATCTTCTAAATGTTCCGAACCGTAGACGCGACACTGCTGCTTCCAGACGAGCCTCCCCTATTCGGTTCCCACTCGATGTTCCCGTCAAACGACAGGTAGCTACAGATGTTGCCAATATCCTTGGCTCATTCGCTCAGTCAGTCGATATAGCGGCTAATTAACTCCGGGATCCGCGGTATCGCGATGATCCGCGAATTTGTCTGCAATTTGCTGCCGGATGTCTCGTACGCGTGTACGAAGATTGATGACACGATCGTTTGACCGGAGAAATTTTCGTCTTCGATTCCTGTAGACGTTAACTCTATCCGGAAATTTTTTGCCCTAATTATTCCCAAAGAATATTACGATGGGAAGTATATGGGGAAGTAACTGTAGTTTTTACATCACGATAACGAAGTATATATAATTTATTAACCTCTTAATTGTGGAGCAATCTCGAAGGAATCCATTAATATAGACGGTGCGATCGTGAAATGTCAATCGCTGCGATTGATCGTCCACTGATTAGCGATCAGAAGAGTATCCGAAGGTTTAAAATACAATTCTTTTATTTTTTTGTTGTCTTAGTTTGTTTATTATCGTCTTACGATCTTTATGTTAAAATTGTCAAAATGATTCTGATCCTTATTATCAATTTTCGATTGTTCTCTTTACATTCAATTACCGCCTATTATCGAAGGAGTAATTCGCAATTTAATTTAAGTAAATTAAAGTAGCTTCAAAAGTTACTTAGGGATTATTAAAAATAATAATTGCAAATAAATTAAAATGTCCATTCTTTTATTCTTTTTAAGTATTAGTAAGCATCATTGACCGTCAAAAGGCAACTTCCTCGACAGTTCTCACTCTTCGATCAAGGGGTCCCACCGACACTCCCATGTCCAATCAAAACCTCTACTTTCCTCTATCGACATCCCTTTTGAAATCGAAACGAAGCTCGAAAAAGGGCCAGACGAGACAGGACAGGAGCAAAAAAAAAAAAAAGAAAAACGGAGGACAGTACTGATTCGACAGTGAACAGCCACGCATCGTCCAACTTTGTAAATCATTCCTGCTTCTATCAAACGAAAGTAAACGTTTTGCAACCCTAACTGAACCAGTTCGCGTTCGTAAAGGGACGTGTAGACGTCGTCTGAATTTCTCACCTCGAAAAATAAGGGTCCGGAGGAAACAATGGCTATATCTCATCGCGCAGTTTCCAATACTGCGAACAAATCCCGATGTTATCCCATTTCACGCATGTCAGCGCAGCAGGATCTTGATCGTTAAACAGATCGGAGCGATCACGGGTATGCATACGTGCAGTAGGAGGCGATGATATTGTCGGAACATGATCTCGTGCTAGTAATTAGGTGCACGCGCGCTGGATGGAGGCCTGGTTCGGTTGTTGTTTAGCGAGAGTCGCGATGTTATCCCTGGGATAGCATTGAACGGCCGAGCCGAAGATCAGGTTCGTTCCCTTCGACCCGTATCTTCGTCCGACGATACGAACCGCCAGATGTTGCCAATATCCTCGGATCGGTTGCTGGAACAGCAAACACGGTAGCTAACTGGTTCGAGGCTATGGCCCGTGGAAGCGGCAAAGGAGCTCGGAACCAAGTTTCTACACCGTAGCCCCGTAATAGTCGAGAGATTTGCCGTGTGTGCAAGTCGCGACGATAGTCGGTCCCCTTACAAAGGTGAAGTTGCAACGAGAGTCGACTCCAGTCGAGTTTAGTTCGGAATTTCCTTAAACCGTGAACCCTGCTTACCGTTCCTTTCGTTTCGATTCGTTTTGCTCACGGCATAACCGATTCTCCTCGGGTTATCATAGAAATCAACCAGAGTATCTTATCGGTTATGCCATAAGCGAAACGATACCGAGTCGAGTCGAGTCAAGATTGAAATTTCTTTAAACCGTGAACCCTGCGCACCTTACGTTTCGTTTCGTTTACAAAATAACCGATTCTCCTCGGATTCATATCGTAAAAATCGACCATTCGTATCTAATTAAAACATTCGTTCTAATTAATAACCCCTGTGCGGTCTCTCGAGTCGAGCCGAGTCGAGTGTGGAATTTCTTTATACCGTGAATCTTGCATACCTTTCCTTTCGCTTCGTTTCACTTAGGGCATAACCGATTCTCCTCGTATTATCGTAAAAATCAACCAGAGTATTTAATCGATTATGCCGTGAGCGAAAAGAAACGAAACGAAAGGTAAGCAGGGTGTCACGGTTTCAGAAAACTCTGAACTCGAGTCTAGTCAAGTCGAGTTCGAAATTTCCTGAAAACCGTGCTTACCTTTTGTTTCGTTTCGCATACGACATAACCGATTCTCCCCGTGTTATCGTAAAAATCAACCATTCGTGTCTAATTCAAACGTTCGTTCTAATTAACAACCCCTGTGCGGCCTCTCGCGGCGATGCAACCTGTCCCTTTCATTCCACCGTGGAGAAGTTGCATCGAATTTCGTTTGCCACTGCCGTCGACGCTGCCACGATAACGATCCCCGATAATCGATATCGCTGGCAACACCGGCCTCGCGTCTTTATCTTTACCCCGTTCCCATGGTCCTTGTGCGCCTGGATACCTCGTATACCTCATCGGCCATGAAACCAGCCGCGTATCGGCGATGTATTTATACGTCGGTCGATGCTGCCAAGCTTCTTCTTTCGATAGGGAATAATCTCGCGCACGTACATCGTGTATAACTCGTCGATCAGAGTTTCCCAATCATAACATTTTCCTCGGCAAGCCGACGTCTGTCTAACAATTTCCCGGTTGTTATTCCGCTTCGTTAAACGCCGCTCGAGCGATTATCGAACGTTCAGATCGGCTAGTTTCATTCCGACGCTGCTTTTCATTGGAACGGGACGACGTTACACGACGTTACACGAGGTTACTTAACCGTCTTACACCGGGTAACCGTTAACGGCTCGTCGCGTTCAAAGAAGCAGCCTCGACAAAGCTTGAAGCACGCGTTGTTTCGAACGCTAATGGATTCTGCGCCGAGCGAAGCTTGCGAGATGTCTCGGAAGTGCCGCAACGAAATTGTTATTTACTCGAGAGCGTTCGGTTAAATGGAAGAAGCCACGGGACACAGGGAAGCCTTTCGGGTCGACGAAATCGACGACGATTTTTCCCGAAAGCCTCGTACGTAACGCGGCAGCAGCCTCTTCTTCGGCTCTCGGCGCCATCGCGGAATTGCGGCACACGCGCCCTGGCGTCCGTACCAGAGATACACGGTTCGTTCGTAAAATAAGAAAAGGCGTTTAGATTTCTGAAACTTTAAAAAATTATGCAAGTGGTTAACTCCGTTGCTTTTCTTCGCCGTGCAGAATTTAGTAGAAAAGATGGAAGTAGCCAACAATGGTGTACAAGCAGATGTTTTTCTCGCTTTTGTGTTCCATAAGAGAAGTAGGTGAAATATGTTAAGCTACTTATAACGTTTGTTTCATAAGAACATGAACAAACATCATAATCGGCTTAATTATATTTTAACATTTTCTAATTTTTAGCCGTGATTTACCGGTCGAAATTGGTTAAGGACGGTTTTCTGTATGTGCGTATAAATAACAATAATAACGAATAAACATAAATAAAGGTTCATAAAAGAAAAATGTTTTCTAAAACGGAGACGTTTAGCTACAATGACAATTTGCGATTAATTCGCAGCACATTTCGCGTTAGCTTACGTTTCTAGGAATATATATCTGCGTAACTATGACGATGAATGTCTACGTTGATAGATAGATATGACAGGTGACGATATCGCGGAGTGCTATGTTACGTAATTTACGATTACATTTTCCTGCGTTCACGATCGATAATTCGGCACGATTGAAAATCGTGTTTCGGGGCCATCGAGATCGTGTTCCACCATTGCACGATCTTCTCTCTTTCTCGCTCTCGATTTTGCTACCATTCTCTCTCCTCTCTTCGTTTCTAAATTCGACTCCCCTTTTCTGCTTCTTCCTCCACCGTGCGTCATATTTTTTTCACGCTGAAATGGGCGGACCTTTTCGCTTCCTGGGCCAGAATAAGTCAGAAGGAAAGGAAAGGAAAGGATGGAGAGAGGAAAGTTCCGTTCTCTTCTTTCCATCCTTTCTTCCTCCACCCTTTGTCCCTTCCCTTTCCTTTTGTTTCTTTCCGTTCTTTCAATTGGTCCAAGTTTTCGGATGAAACGACTTATTCCACTCGATCCAATCTGTTCTATTCTACTTTCTCCCGTGTAACCATGCTACCATGGAGGACCCTTTGTCGCGAACGGCCCACGTTGGATCTCTCGAACGAGAGCTGGAGAAAACGCGATTCCTTTTCGGTTTAATCGATCGATCCGCGTGCCTCGATGAATTCGAGCCGGTAATTAAGTCTCTGAAATTTTTTCCTCCCCCGCGAATTTCTTCTACTTCGATCGCGGCGAAATCCAGGCCGAGAAAGTTCGCGATATGGAACGAAACTTCCTTGCGATTCTTCCGCGACCCATTTTCCATCCCACCGCCGGAACCTCGACCCCGTCCCCTAGGTCTTGGCGATTCTTCGGCAGAACCACCACCGATTCGATCCGCGTTAAACTTTTACGTCTGCCCACCGAGCCGTTTACTAGCAAACCGCCCTGTTCCATCGAATAAACCTAGCGCTGTATACACGCGCGTGGACGAAACCGAAAACCAACCACAATCGAGTATACATCGATCATCTGGAACCCCGAATCAGGCGCAATGGCTCGCGATGGAGCTAATTGGCCGAATCGCGATCCCGATACCTATTTCCACCCTCCATTCAACGGCCGATGCCATCTTCAAAATCCTTCCACTTCTCTCCGCCGCACGTACAAACACACAAATGGAAAATAATATAATACCTCTGAGTTTTATCCTCGGGCGAACGATCTACTCTACTTTGAAATTAATAGCGATCCTCAGCAAATGCGAATTTGTGCGATTCTGGATTAAACTTTGGTTCCCTCGGAGAGAATTTTAGCAGTTGATAAAATTCATCGATCAAAGCACCCTCTCTCTTTCTATCTATCTATCTATCTATTTATCTGCCCCCTTCTCCGATCAACGTTCCTTGGAAACGCTGGAAATTCTGTGTTTTAACGTTATTCGCATTAAAAAAATGGAAAATTAGCGCAAGAAGCAGGAAGATTCACTATAATAAAGCACCTTAGCGGAATTTAAAATCAGATTGCACTCTTCGCAAGTATAAAGTACAATCTTTCAAACTAGTCGCGAGCGTCTTAAAAATCGTTAACCAGTTCGTACATATTTTATACATTTTTAAGAAATCCATATTACAAGTCCATATATTTCAAGAATAATAATTCATTAAATCGCATAAAAATTGAGAAATAGGTACTCCGAAGTATTTAGAATACGATACTTTCGATTAATGAAAATCTGAGAACCCATTTTTGGTCAATTTTTAGGGTTTCCTAACCCACTGTGCGCTGTAAGGGCAATAATTCATTAAATCGCCTAAAAATTTGGTATTAAATACACCGAAGTATCTAGAATACGATACTTTTAATTAATGAAAATCTGAGAACCCATTTTTGGCCACTTTTTAGGCCCACTGTGCGCGGCAAGAATATTAATTCATTAAATCTTCTAAAAATTTATAAACAGGTACTCGGAAGTATCCAGAACACGACACTTCCAATTAATGAAAAAATGAGGACCCATTTTTGGCCAGTTTTTAGGCCCACTGTGCGCCGCTTGGTACCTAACGGACGGGGTTCGTCTTTACCGCGGCGGGAGGCCGAAGAGGAAAGGGGTTGGAAGGGGAAGAAGTTCTTTCCCCGTTATTCGTTCGCGGTGGGACAAAGCGGGGCGGAATCGGGCCGACTTATTTCGCTCGAGCCGTTCCATATAACCGCGCGGTTCCGTCCGCTCGGCCGTCCATCAGGGATCTAGTTAGCCGGACGAGCGGAACGCGCACGCGTGAACCGCGATTGGTTGAAGCCGTCGGCTATATCGTTTGATTCAATATCGCACGCCGGCCCGGAGGATTTATATCGGGAGAAAATTGCGTTAGCAACAGCTGCCACGGTATACCTGCCGCTTAACGCTCGCACGGGATCCCGTTACGGTGTAAGACGTGTTAATAAAGCCGCGCCGTCGAGGTTCGGTAACCTTCGCCGTCTTTACCCGGCTCGCCGTTCTCCTATCGACCATTTCCAACCGGGCGAACCTCCGGGGATCACTCGAGTGCCAAGTTTTCTTTCGACGTGGAAACGCGGCCGCCGCCGTTGCATCGATGGTTATCGAGTCGGAGGGCGGTGGTGGTTGTTTGTTTGCCGCCGGTCTGTTCGGGGGAAATTCTGACGTTAACGCGCCGAGGGAAACGGCTGGACGGTGGGAATGATAAAGTAGCTCGGTCGTTCGGTGGTTACCACCAGTACTTTCCGGAAAAAATACTTCCCACTCTCACCCTCGCGTCTTTCATTCGTAATGCCTGCTGTCGATTTAAAAGTTATTCCTCTTCCCCTTCGTTCCATGCTTTTTAACACTCGCGCGTGTTAAAACCAGAGATACTCGCAGTTGTAAAATTCCTGAACCACCAGAGACAGCGTTTTCCGTGTTCATCTCGATACACCGCGATCTTGCCCGCGATAGCGAGTCTCTCCATTCATCCGAACCCTCGTTAGGCGGTTATCCGCGATGGAGGATCGAGAGGGAAGCTGGCGAAAGAAGCCCGGTCGAGTTTTCAACCTTATCAGCTCATAATCCGACCCTCTCTTCCCGGAGAAATCATACAAACAGGATATCCATCGTGGCCTTTAACAATGTTTCCCGAAGGAGGTCGGGCGAAAGCGAGACGAGCACGATTCGATCGTCCTTGGCCAAACAGATCTTATCCGAGTCTGCGCAAACTCCGTCTAATCTCCGGATTTCAAGACGATCCGATCTCGCGTCCTTGCCCGTCACGACGTCGCTCTCATCGTCGATCACGGAATTTTATACGTTCACGATTTGTCCTCGCCGAATCTTTAGAATCTATGAAATCATAGGCTAAAGATCGTCGACGCAACGCTCTAATTTCTCCAAAGTCGCGCGCTTTTTTCGGTAATAAGAGTTACGGTTTCAATATTCCCGGAGCGGTTTCACGGACTCGCGGCCAGATCCGGCGGCAGACGGCGTGCAAAAAGATGGAATTTATGGAAATCGAGTGGAGAGGAAAGGGGAAGAAAGAAGGACAAAAAAGGACGCGCCTGTCGTCGCAGACGTTCCTCTATTTACGATCGCGGATGGTATTCGCTTGCAGGCCGGAGTTACAAATTCTCGGCTCACGCGATCCTCTTCGATCTCGAAGATTCGCGAATTCAATGTCCGGCTGTGTTATCGGGGCCGAGTTATCGATCCGGAAGAAGCGATGGAAGGAGAGAGAGAGAACGAGAAGCAAGGATAACCCGGTGGCCCGGGCAAAGAGAGGGCCTGTTAGAGAAGGCGAAGGCCAGGGTTTATCCCTGCGGCGATATTTTCGTTCCATCGGTGTTCCTCGGTTAGAGCCTCGAGATTTCACTCTCCCTTTTATTCCCGTTATTTCGCGTCACCCGCCCCGGTTCACGTTTGTGTTTCCAGCCCTGAGATAGCGCTGACATAATTTTCCGAGATAGTACCTCCTCCTGACCCGAACCGCTTCCTTTTCTTCCGTTTTCGAGCTTCTCCACCATTCCGACTTTTCTTTTTTCCTTCCAACCCCCGCGTCGACCACCCGTCTGCCTGCCACCCTCCTTTTTTCCCGGTGAAAGCAAAAGGGTCGCGTAAGTCACTCGATTCGAGGATCATCGTTCCTTCTTTCAGTCTCTTTTCTCCCTCGTCCTTGGCTTCTTTTTTTTATCTCCACTCTTCCTTCCTTCCTTCCTTCCTTCCTTCCTATTCTTCTCCTCTGTTCGTTTGCCTTCGCTATGGAAAGGAGAGGGTCAGATGATGTACGCCTTTGCGAGTCTATTATATCGTTTTTTGATAATCTTCGTCGTCGTCCTCCTCGGTGAAACAAGCCTCATTATTCCTTCATCGCAGCGGACTCCATCGCGGGCCCCGAGCAGCGGTTATTAAGAACGCGTTTATCGAGTCGCTGGTTTTATCGCGACGTCGGTATGATAATCACTCGGATTCTTTAACGACGCGGTTTCGCGGTTGTTAATGGTCTAAGGTATCGACTCGCTGATCGGGATCGTCTATCGGGATTGACCGTGTTTACCGGCTGTCCGATCAAAGTCGTTCCTGTCTACTCGAGGAACAGACGTAATAGTCTGGCGACTTAATTGGTCCAGAATCGCTCGATGTTAACCCTCCAGTCTTTTCGAGTGTCGTGCCGCGGTTTGGAATTGCTCTCTGTGGTCGGAAGAATTCCCGCCACGCGTACTTTTATCGATAGAAGATCGACCGACGGAATACCGAACTGTGATACGTCTCCTTGCGAGAAAATCGAATGTGTAATGTTCGTTCCCTAGGCTCATTGTTCAGTCACTCGCTGCTTTACGTTGTACAATAACACCGAAAGTTAGACATGGTTTGGATTGTATAATAATTCCGAAAACAGGAAACTTTCACATATCAAACTCGACAATCTGGACCCACGCGCGATAAATGCAAAGGAATGACGAGTTACGACCCTAAACAATAGCGAAGGACAACTCTGGTACTTTCTTCATACTCCTTCCGAATGCATCTTCCCGATGCACCCACCTTCCAATAAAAAACCTCTATTTTTTCCACCACAAAATTCTGTACCAACCAATCGCGACACACTCGAACCGAATTCTAGAAAACACCGAACAGCACAGACAGAACACGTTCGACCGTCACCAACGACGCATCTTGAAACTTTGTAAAAACTTTGCCTCCTTGCATCGAAGCGAAATAAACTCGTAAAACCCTGATCGAGTTAGTTTGCGTTTGTAAAAAGACGCAGGCATCGTCTGAATTTTTTACCTTCCAAAAGTAAGGGTTCGGACGAAACACGTAACGCGTCGTGTTCCTTCCGTGTAGATCTTTGTAGCCGTATTTTATCGCAAACGAAGCTTTTGTTCTCGTCAACGGAACAATGGCCGAGCAACGTGGTTAATGCGAACGATACGCTTATCAGGTTTATATGCGGACCCGGTAAATTAAAGAAACCTGTTTTCGCAATCGACCCGCAACGGGATACTAATTATCCGCGGAAGAAGCAACCAAACAACGATTAATTATCCCGGCGATTTAAATAATCGATGCACAAACGACTACACGTCGAAATTACCTGATTCGTTACGCAATCGTTTAATTATCCCGATAAAAGCCTGTTCGGTAGCTCGGATTACGGTGGAACACGCGATCGGCAGAAAAGGGGGGCACAGGCTAGGCGTTCCATAAAAGCGGCAGTAACGAAAGCGGGCTTGTTTACCGCGACGTAATCCCGGCAAATTTACGTACCGAACTAGCTTCCTGCTCGGAGAACGTATTGAATAACGAAACGCTCCGTCTTCCATCGTGAAAACGCACGCCAGCGTCTAGACGACGACGACGACGACGCCTGCAGGCAGGATCGGGCACGTTCCCGGCGTTAAGATACCTGGCTGACAATCCGCTGTAAAATTTCGCTCGTTGCAAAGGTTGCGCGACTTTGCACACGCGAAAAATCTGTGATGTTCTTGTTATAGTTATTCCAGAAGAATAATACGTGCGGTGTGCAGAGAAGTAACTGCATTCGGTGATATACTAACGAGGTTTAGAAACTTTATTCAAGATGAAATATGATATTCTTCGGAAAGTCATTTCGTTTCTTCCTAACGTAGGAGCCTAACGTAGTTTTTTCACAGCCAACTTTATATTTCAGTCGCATAAAAAAGAAACGGAGAAAAAGAAAAGTGAAATGACTTTCCGAACGACAAAATAATTTACGAATGCGAAGATCGTAATTACGGTGTTTAAAACTGTAGTGTCCTATTGCTGGGTGACGACTGACTCGACTACCAAAAATAGCAGGTTCTTTTAAGCTAGAATCTCACAGGTCCTTGGGGCTTGAAAGGTCTCTGTCAACCCTGATCCCATCGTTCCACGGCCTACGGTCCACTTACAACAGTTCTTAAGAAGCAAAACTATACCGAGACGCGTAGCAAGAAGACATCCAAAATAGAGGCCTTCCAAATTGTATTCGACGGTATTTAACACTTAACACTAGCACTATCAATGAGGTCGAAATGATTGTTTACAGATATTTCGTTTTCCCTGTTTCTGAGAACATACAAATTGCTTTTGACCAAAGTTTTGCCTACTTTCAGCAGTTTTCCAATTATCAGTGAAATTCGTAGAAAATACTTATAAACTTCTATTTATCAATAACGAAATATCTATATAAATGTAATACCCATACTTATTTATGGTAAGTTATTCTATGGATCAAACTAGGTGTGGACCACCGGTGGTTTATCTGTCATTCATTTGTCGATGATCTCTGTCACCCTTTGATCAGCGGAGTTAGTTAGCCCTAAAGATGAAGACACGCTGTGCCATGGTGCGAATGCATAGTAGATTTATCGTCATACGCGACTTTTGCTACTTTTACCACTGTACTTGCATAATTTTTCGCCAACCACGATTACCATAAACGTCCTTAATCACGAGAACGTCCGTATCCCCTTTTAATCCTTTCCAAACCTCTGCACCGCCTTCCATGCATCACTCTCGAAGACTTTTCATACACGCAAGGATACTGTTGAAAAATTCAACTAATATCCCGCACCTATTCATCGGATTCCAAAAATTTCAACGCGCTACAATTCCGTGACTCGCATTCACCCGTTCGCTTTCTCCCTTTGTCTTCCATCCTTGGTCCCTCGGACGTGAACTTTCCCCAAGACGAAGACCGAGGTGACTTTTATCGGAAAGTGATATCGCTGGAGCCGCAGGCAGCGCGTTTCGCGGTGAAAAAGGCGAGTCGCGGACGTGGAACTCGGCTGGCTGAAAGTGGCTTAAAGAGAGTAAAAATACGCCAGCTGGGGCGGCGCGAGGTGAAAGTAGAAGCAGAAGAAGAAAGGCAAGGATGGATGTTTGAAAAATACTTGATCGGTTTGAGGCTACGCGGAGAACCTTTTAGGGCGAGGAAACCGATCGACGTCACCGGGACAGAGTTCCCCTTCTTCGAAGAGGCGTCGTCGTCGTCGTCCTTGAGTCTTCCACGTCTCTCTTCCATCCTCCACCCCATTCCTCTCGGCGCTTCCGCTCGTATTTTCGAGCGTCGCGGCGCGGCGTCGATCGGCCGTAGACCGTGGCGCTCGAGTGAGACGCGATTCTGCCGCCCGGCCACTGAATTCACCGACATGGAAAAGCCATTCTTCCGTGAAAAGAACCGAACTCGTTCACGTGACCACGGCGTAATCCACCGTGCACCCGCATCCCACAGCATCCACCACCACCCTCTCTGTTTCTCTGCCAACGTCCGCACTTACCTTCCTTTCTCTTTTTTTTCTTCCCCTTTCTCCCTTCTATTTACGAAAGGGAGACAGACAGGACAGGACAAAGCTAATCGATAGTTGTCATCTGGTCGAGAGGAGGCTCCAGGACTTGTCTGGCTAATTAGGTTCGCCGCGAGGACAATTGGCGATCTAGAAGCTCTTCCCAAGGACATTTTTCGAGATTCACCCTGTGGGGTGTAAGAGGATCTCTCTGGGAGAGGAGAGAGACTCTCGCATCGAGTTGTTCGAGTTCCGAAGCTGAGATTTTGTTTCCGATGCAAGCTCGCGTGTGCTTTCGACTCAGAGTTGTCACGGGAGATTTTCTACGGTAGAGTGTTAGCTCGCTTGTTTTCAGACGAATCTACTTTCCGAAAAAGTTACCCCTAATTGGTTAATGCACTCGTCAGCTCATTAGCACGTTCCGTGCCAAGCCGGTTTTTAAAGACTTTCTATTCAAGCCGCGTGAATTCGTATTTTTGGAGTTTAAATAAACCTATTTTTGAAGTACGCTGTACAATGTTTCTATAATGCAAAGCCATAAATAGTAAAAATGGGTATGTACTTAAATGTGTTTTGACCAGAAAAGTAATAAATTGAATTTTATTTAAGGAAAGATTGTTATGAATATCGCCTATTTTAACACTAGATTTATTTTATTAATTATTAATTATAGATTATTAATTATACAATATTAATAGAATTAATCAACTTATATTAAATTTCTTAATATCGTAATTGTTTTTAAATTAAGCTCATGGTCTTATTTTTTAAGAAAATACGTAGTTTTCTTTACCCGTAAATCTGACGGGTCTCCATAAAGATAGGTATTCAAGAACGTCCGCAAACCTAGTGTTAATGAACATTTCGTCTGGCCTAAACGGAAAGCCCCACGTGGCAGGGAACGTGTTAACCAATTCGGGGCCTTTTTGGCCTTCTATTTTGACCCGTGGGCCTTCCGGCAAAGCCGAGAGTTCATGGTACGCGTATGAACTGTTTAGATCGAAATTAATTGAGTCTGAAGGCTGGTTTTTACTCTAATATCGGCTTAAAAACTTTCGCGAAGGTAAAAGGTGACTTCCTGAAAAATAGTTATAATGGAGCGCGTTCCATAAACCTTCTTGACCATTTTTACGACAAATGATAATATTTCTACGTACCTATGACTTCTACAGCCCTCTTTGCGATCTATTCTTTCTTCGAGTTTCGTTTTATTTACCAAGAAACGCGTGTAATACTTCGAAACGCGACTTTGACGAAGGTATCCTTCTTCCTAAACTCTGTTCGATCTAGGGAATTTTCGAGAAATCCACTCTATTTGATATATCGCGTTTAACGAATCGTCGCGTGTCGGAAAATATGCCCCTGGAATCGAAACTTTTAGCCGGTCTTTTCTCAGGAAACGTCTGCGATTGGTTTCGGACGATTCACGACACGACTTTACCCTCTGTTCGCGAGGACAGGCGAGATTGATATCCAAAGATGGCTAGTGATTCGAAGTCACGTATCCGTTGTTTGGACGATACGTGACAGGGTTTAGAGCCGACGGGGGGTCTTACATCGCGTTGTCACGAAGAATGGCGAGTTTATGCCGTGGAGATCTAGTTATGAAGCGAGGAAGACGAGGGTGCCACGAGCATCGAATGCCTCAATTTTCTTTACAATCGTCAGGACCATCGATCACGGGGATTCGATGTGCCCGGAGATCCGGAAATCGGGTCACATCTTCGCAGTTTGACGTACAAATGCTGCTGGAATTAATATAATTTCACTTTCGACTTTATTCGTCCGTTGACAAAGATACACCTTCCGTGTGTTTCGCGCGGCTGTTCTTCCGGTTAAGAAAACCAATCACTCGCATGTGCGAGTTTACGTTTTATTCGATGCTAGCGTAGAAGGAGCAAAAGCAAAAGTCGGAAAGCAGGCTTATAATAGGGTTCCTTCAGGGATGGTCGGCCATGGGACAAATGCGTAGACGCTGACAAGGCGCTGGGCCCATTGATGATCGTTGGCCCGAAGTTACCTAGCTATCCAGTGGTGCAAATGCCAATTTTTTCATGTTACAACCGTGTGCTGACATTAGACAAATGGCCCGATGTCGCGCTGCCTAAAGAACAGTTTTATGTTCGGTGGGAAATCGGTAAACGAGCTCTGGCATTATATACTCGAAATCGGCCGAAAATTCTGTATCACTGCTAGCTTCGTTGACAATTGATTTTGTAGCTGTAATAGGCAACGATTTATTAACTTTCTCGCTTTCGCCGTGATATTGCGCTTCGAGTAATTTATTACGGACGATTTTAGTCTATTATTAACAATACGTTTAATCATTCCTCTTTCATTTACGCTCTCGCAGTGTAGATTCCCCTAGATACCCGTGTATTAAAATATTTCTGATACCTTTTAAAGCGGGGTCGGTTATGTAATAAATAGAAATCAAGCTAATCGGGGATGATTGGTTAAAAATGACCGCGGTGCGTATAGAAAGTTATTTATCGCACCTTCGGACGGTAACTCTGACCGCTTCAGATTTTCACTCCAAGTGTGCGTCGCTGTTTAATAATCGGTTAGCAAATTTAAGGTATTTCGAAAGCTATACGGACCGCAATTAAAGTCAATGTCCTCGCCGATTCGAGCTTCTCGTAACTGTTACCGAAAATAACGGTTCTTTGAAACTGTTCCGAGTATCGGAATCGATATCGTAACAGTTTTAAACCTCTGGAAATGTTATTATATCAGGGATGAATAGAGGAGGGGCTGAAGGGGTGGTTACTTCGGGGTATGGTTGCTTTAAGGAGGCACGGGATGAAAGGGTTAGGTCAGACTGGGGTGAGCTTGGTCTTAAACGAAGCCAACTGGAAACCTTCGTTCGAGAATGACTAAATTTTTAATTTTCTTTCGTCTTCGTAGCCTCGACCTGTGATTCTAGGCTTCGAATGCACGAAGGAAAGCGGTACTTTGACATATTCTTTTAAGATATCGCCATTTAACGCGTTCTCCTTTTAACGCCTTGCACGAATCTTCTGAAAAATATCAACGCCGATACGAGTATCGATAGCGAGAGAAGGGATTTCGGCTAACTTTGATTTCGTTTGGAATTTGAATATCGAAGTACAACGCTATTCGAAATTTCGCATGGCCATCGAAACGACTGATTGAATTTTAGACCTGAAAACGACACAGCGGGTGAATAATTGATAAATATCGAATTATCGCGAGGATTGATGCAACAACGGCAGGCGAAAAGGAAAATGTCGCGAAACGTGGCTGTTCTTGCGGTTAAGAACCGCAAGCACTCGCATGCGCGAGTCCAAGTCGAAGGCCGTGCTCGAGTATTGAAGCAATAAAGCCTTCTTTGGCCCACAGGCGATCCGCCGTTATTACAGAATGCTTTACGTGCTCTCGAGACGTTCTCAGCCGCGGATTTCCCGGCGTTCCGGGACGCGGAGCGTCGCGACTACGGCCACGTGGCCTGGCCGCGTCGATTACGCGGACGCGCTTGTGTTCCTATGAATCTCTATCGCGGACGATTTGTCGCGTTAATGGATCGATCTATTCTCCTCTATCCTGGCTCCTGTTCGCTGCACTTTCCTTCTATCGACCGTTTGAAGTGTCCGAACGACGCGCCATTTGTCTCGCGGTGTCTCTCCTGTAGCTGGAAATTTTTTAGGCGCTTCCAGGATAACGAAGTTTGGAGAAAATTATTCGATCGTCATCTACTCGTATACAGAATTACGATAGAACCTCGATTATGTATTAAAATTCCGGTAGTGTGGAGAAATAAAAATTAGAATTCATTGCCGACAAGGAAATCGCGAAGGTGCGTATTTCGTTTCTCGAAAATCTCCATCGACTCGGAGATCCTCGAGAACACGGGTAAAACAATCGCGAAATCGTCGTTTGGAGAATAAAAAATATTCGACGGCGGAATAAACGGTAATCACGGAGAAACGGGTACTATAGCTGAATCATCGAACTAGAGCGTATCGAATTTCGGTCCCTCTGCTTCCGTATTGAATCGAGGGTTGAATGGGAAGTTGGAATGTTTAGCTTACTCCTTTTGTCGCGTTCCAAACGAAGAAAGTATTCCAGTCGGGCAAGTTTACGAGTCTGCTGAGAGGAGTGTATTCACGGTGGGTTATTTATCTTGGCCGGGATACGTCTCGGGCGAAAAATCAACGGGGAACAGGAATTCTACTTTCGAAGACGAAGTTTAAAGCAACCCCCATAACCCGTATAATTAATTCAGCCCGAGAAAACCGACAAACGAAACTCCTTTCGCTAGAAGGGAATCCCGGCGAAGAGAATGCGGCCGAATGGCCGCCTAATTGCGCGAAACTTTCGCATAATGTACTCCCGATATTCCGGCTCTCTCCGTTTTCACCCTCGCTGGATCGCGTGTCCTGTTTCACGAGATCCACCCTCCTGCCGCGATTCCCGATCGAGGAAAAAAAAAACTCTCGTAAACGAGCGTGTAACGTTTTGCGAGTACACGCGCCTCGTTTGGAATATCACTGCAGACGAGTCGACACGCGATATCCTGTCGACCGGATCGCCGATCTACGCGTATAGATGTTTGCTGATAGCGTAGCTACTCGATAATTAGACGCGAAACTAGCTACAACTCGGAATTTCGTGATGGAAATTCCACGACGTCGAACCACCGCGAGTTCTCTATCACGAGTTTCGAGAAACTGCCAGTTATGCAACCTAATTGCCAACGGCAGTTTCTAATTCCGGTTCAAGCCGTTCCGTGCTTTTTCGCGTCACGATGATCGAAGATTTTTTCGAAGGAAGGCCTCGTAACTGGAAATTCCGACAGCTACAAAACGAGAATGAACTTCGAATTCTCAGGCATCGGAATATCGAGTTTGAATTTTAGGGATTTTGCTTGTGATGACTGTAGACGCGTGTCTGATTTAGAAAAGTCGCCCTTCTTACGCATTAAATCGCAATTGCTAAAAACGAATACCGAAAATGTATAACAATCTAAGAAATGACAAATGACGCACGTCTATAAATCACGACGCAAAACAAAGCCGAAAAACAACTCCTGCACCTTCTTCCTACTCCTTCGGAAAGCATCCTCCCGACACACCCGTCTTCCAATCAGAAAACACTATTTTACCATTACCAAATTCTGTGTCAACCGATCGCAACACACTCGAACCGAACAGGACAGACAGAACTCGATCGAACACCAGACAGAACACATCAGAATGAAATCACATATCAGAGAAATCGCATGGGAACGCAGACAACGCATCACCAATGTCATTAAATCATGAAACTAATAACAAAATGTAAAACGCCAACCAATGCGCTTTATTATTTTAACCAGCTCAGCGTCTCGATTTTCGAACTCTGACACACAATGTGATACATCGGAATACAACAACGATACTAATTCCGTCGATACTTTACAGTCGGTAAGCTGTAAAATATGAGAGAAATCGCACCAGACCGCAACATCGCCAAATCATCAAACCAAGATAAAATAAAGCGTTAAACGCAAAACACAGTGCACTTTATTGCACAACCTTAATCAGTCTAATTCGTTTCGATAATCGAACATTCTGACATACAACGCGATACATCGGAACGTAACAACGACACTAATTGCATCGATACTAATTTCCAAGGCTGTCACTTGTGGAACACGAGCGAACACAGGGTCCGATACGAGAAGCTAAGACGGGGATGATGGTCGGAAGGGTTGTCGGGCGCAGAAGGGGCGAGGATGGAAGGGTTACGGGAGAAAGACGTCGACCAGACCCTAGGAGGCGTATACAAAATTCATAATCTCACGGCGTTATAATGTTTGCCAGGATAGTGGGCGGTATAGAAAGTCCTGGTATGCATAAAGTGCGGTGATGGTGCGGTATACGAGGAGTAGAAGGGGGTTGGAGGGGAAATATTATGACTCGAAGCAGCAGGAGACTGTAATGGATCGCCGTGAGCGGCACTCCAGCTGCATTCCCACTTTATAAATCACCACCTGTACTTACCTACTGAAAAATCCACCAAAATGGCCCCGGCCGCGCCGTCGCGGGAATAATCCGCACAGACCAGACCATTTTTTCGCAAAATCATCCCTTCTTCCTTCGTCTCGAACGCGATAATGGCCTGGCAATTCGTGCAAGAGAGAAAGGAGAAATTTCTTTTAGGAGCGTTCTCGGGTGGAATTGTCGCTGAAGTGACGTCGGAATAAACGAAGCGACGATTTCTTCGGTTAGCTTGACCATCTCGTCCTTTCGAGTGGTACATATAGTCGCAGTCGATTTTAATATCGATGCGATCCGTTGTAAATCGGTCGTAGGATCAGGGCTGACGATGGAATTAGAGCTGAAGGAGACCTTTTAGGTCCCAAGGACCTTCGGGACTCTAGTTTGAAAGGACCTGCTATTTTGGCGGCCAAGTCAGTCGTTACTCAGCAATAGGATACTAATTACACAGTCGGAGGCCGAAGCCAAACACAAACCTACCCCAAACCTACCCAAACGCAAACCTAATACATTTGTCTTTTACTTTTTAATGCTTGTGAAATCTTTGGAAGATTCCCCGCCTACTCTGAGAGGACAACGTTAATTGATATTCGTATCAACTACAGTTTTAAACACCGTAACTCCGGTCTTCGCGTTAGTAAATTATTTCACCTCGAATAAAGTTTCTATACCACGTTGCTATATCACCGAATACAGTTACTAGCCTGCACACCACACGGTGTTGTTTTCATTGAATAATTTTAACAGTATCGATTCGAAGGGAGAAATTTTAGAAAGCAGGGTAAAACGGGACGGGAGGAATGTGACGAGGCGAGCAGAAATCCGTTCTTTTAAATCCCGGTTTAGTAATCTCGCCTAGCTGTCCGCCTTTTTTTTTCGCGGAAGTTACGTTCTCGGCGCGGCCAGCGCTGTAAATTCGAACCTCCGAGGTACATGCAAATGTGCGAAAGTTACACGCGCACTTGCGCGATAAATCACTGTTAAAGCAGAGTATTTCCCCTTTCTTTCTCCCCCGCGCCGCTGCATAAACAATCATAAATCACGGCGGTAAATGTAGCGACTGGTAGAAAGATGTCAGGTCATTACTTAAAAAGACGCTCTAACGATTTGTCATAATCGCCGAAAGACAGAGGACCATCAATTTCACGTCTGAGATTATTCAGAAGCCTCGCGTGCGCGCAGCAATGCTTAATCTTCCCGAGGCCGATTTCCACGGGACGCCGCGACGCTGTCCATTGCCGAGGACGCGTTCCGTTGTCCGTTCGCGGAATTAAACGTTTATTCGGGTATTTAAGGGGTCGGGAACGAGGTAAGACTGTCGGTTTGATATTCGCGATGGCGGCGCGGTGAAAAATACAAGGAACGTGCACTCGAATCGCGCGCTCAGGTAAATTTACGACTCGCTCGAGAAGGCCGATAGAGTTCTACAACGAGGCAGTATATCAAACTGTTTGATAGGGTACATCAGTCTCGACGAGCACGCTCATGAGAGCACCGCCGCTGATTCTTGATCGAACTTGTAGACGACCTGTTCCGAACTCATAGCTTTCCGGTCAACTGTCTACCAGGGATATAGATGGATCCTCGTCAAACCGCTCGCGGAATATAAATTCCGATCGTTTCGCCTTTTCGCAGACCGGCTAATACTATTCGCTCTCGCTGTTATTCTTTTCTCCTCGTTTCGGCCGCTTCACGGCCCGAAGCTTATAGGGATTTAGATCGCAGAGAAATCGCGAGGAGACTTTACGATTCCACGCTGGAATAACTCGTAAACATTTCTTCCGTTCGCGATAATATCGGCTAACGCATTCTGAAATTTCCACCCTCGTAGCGAGATACTCTTAGACTCTTTTGAAATTCGATTAAAATCGTCCAAAGCGACGCGCATCGACTCTCCCAGCGATTCGGTTAAGTAAGATAACGGCTAAGTATAATATCTGGGACTTTGATGCGATGCGTATAAAAATCGGAATGCCAGGAACGTTCGAGGCTGTTATCCAAAGTTCGTGACTCTCCTTGGATCGAGAACAAGCCGCGAAAGCGGAATTTGCTTGAAAGATAACGAGTGTTTGAGCTTCGTTGATTCTTGCAAGCCTAACCCGTTTGTCGTTTTATTAAAAATTATCGTTGTCGTTCTTTGACCTCCGATTTTGGGAATTTTTCCACCGTTTCGCTGATTTCGAGTTTTAGAAAAGGAAACGCGGACTTTCGACTGGAGCAGGGCTAATTTTTCACGGCCAAGTGTCGTTGACTCGAGCAGGAAATATCCGAGTTCCATTTTCCGCGGGGAACATTATACCAACGATCGAATCGAGCAGTTTTAACGGGGGGCCCACTCGTTCGAATTCCCCCTGTCCGCTCGTAAATCTTGGAACAAAAGAGCAAAGGCAGGATCTTTCGTCCGCTGGAACCATCGCCATTATTCGAAGGAGCCTTTTAGGCCAACCTCCCGTTTACATGATTAACAATGTTCCTGGTTGGTCGCCTCTTACTTAGCGGCAACTTTCTTCCTCGGCTTCCAGCGTTTAACTTCCCGTCGTCGAAAGATGATTCCTCTCTCAGAAGCTTCGCGATGAACCTCGTTCCGCTTTAATCGCGAGAGAACCGCGCTCTTTCATCGAGCAAAATCCCCCCTTAGTCAATGATTCCGTTCAATCTCTTGTTTCCCAACTTCACTAACTCGACGATCGGTAATAGGAGAATTCCAAAATTCGCGGCGTATTCAAAAGGGACGTATCTACCCGAGAATGAGAGGAAAAGAAATTTCGTCGGGGAGAAAACATGGTGAAGCTTCGCGATGAACTCCGATCCTTTCTAGTCGTGAAAAAACAACGCTCGTTCACCAAGGAAAATAATTCTCTCCAATTTCTCATTTCTCGACTTGACAAATTCTTCGTTCGGTAATGAGAGAGTTGCAAAATTCGCGGTGTATTAAAAAGGAACGTATCTACTCGGGAATGAGAGGAAATGAAATTTCATCGGGGGGACACAAGGAATATTCCTCCTTGGCGAACGATTCCGTCCAATCTCGCGTTTCCCAACTTGACAAATTCTTCGCTCGATAATGAGAGAATTGCACAATTCGCGGCGCATTTAATAGAGAGATATCTACCCGGGAATGAGAGGAAAAGAAATTTCGTCGGAGAGAAAACGTGGTGAAGCTTTGCGATGAACCCCGTTCCGCTCTAGTCACGAAAGAACAACGCTCGTTCACCGAGGAAAATCCTCCCTTTGCCAATGATTCCGTTCAATCTCTTGTTTTCCAATTTGATAAACCGGCATTCGGTAATAGAGAGAATCACAAAATTCACGGTGTACTTAAAAGATACGGATCTACCCGGAAATGAGAGGAAAAGAAATTTCTTCGGGGGGAGGGAGTGGTGAAGCTTCGCGATGAACCCTGTTCCGCTCCATTCGCGAAAGAACAACGCTCGTTCACCAAGGAAAACCCTCTTTTACTCAATGATTTCGTCCAATCTCTCGTTTCCCAACTCGCCAAACTCGACACTCGGTAATGAGAGAATCGTAAAATTCGCGGCGTGTTTAGATGAGACGTATCTACTCGGGAACGAGAAAAAAAGAAATTTCATCGGGGGTAGACAAAGTGGTGGCGTGTAAAATTAACAGTAGCAGCAGCGCGACGCTCGGCATTTTGCGTAACGTAATACACCGCAGCTTGTTATTCCGTAATATGCCAGCGTGGCCAGGCCGGCCGATAGTTTGCCAAAGTTATATCTCCGACAAAATTACCGGCGGCCCCGTTCGTATGGTAATTAGCGACGAATTGGCCGCGATTCTGGGGAAAGTAACGAAAAGTTGAGCCGAGACTTTGCCCGCGAGCGGCCCGGCAGCTAATTATTCATCGCGAGGAGGCTTATCTCGATACGGTAGAGGGATCGAACGATGCCTTCACGAGGTAATTTGTCGGGCGCAAGTGGAGTTCAACGACTGTTGCCGCTGCTGGTAGACGGGCGAGGAATGGCTCGGTATTACCCTAAATTGCAGGGAAGTATAAATGTTGGCTCGTAAACGCGACGAAGTCGGGATTAAGCAATACATCGCGCGCGATTGGGGTACCTGCATGTCTGCGAGTGTGCAACTCGAAAGTTCCGGCTCGATCAATTCGAATACCGAGCGCTAATTTGTCTTGGAGATGGTTACGGGATGAAAGAGAAGCGACCAGAGACGTTGATGCTCGGTTGGTTTCCAGACGACGCGCAACGGACGTCCGAACGGGACCAAAATGGCGAGGAATAAAACGTTCGGATAAAATCTACGCCACGAGCACCGTGGAAGCTGTTTCATTTACGGTAAACTAACTCCGTATTCGGTCCTAATCTGGGTATCCATTAAAGGCTGTGTACTTACGTTGCTTTACGTACCAAGTCGAAGCGTTTACCACGGAAAGAAGTTCCAAGGAAACGCGAGAAGAAAATTTTTTATCAATCGTCATTCGATGGTCATTTATATTTCCGCGAACCACGCGAAACGTACCGTATCGAGGGTATCGTCCATTGCGGCTTTAATACCGTTAATACGGGTACGAACTCTCCGCAAAGGTAGTTCGTAAATCCTGGAGAATCGCGAGCACCTTGGAACGTACGTTTGCTTCGTCTCCGAGTGAAACCTCGTTTCTCTTTTTCCCAAATATTTCCAGCACGGTACGGCAAAGAAACTTCGCGGTTGTCCGATCCTATCCGAGACGACCGGAGGTTCCCCAGGGAGAGAGAGACCGGTGAAACCGTTCGTCAAATTGGTTAATTGAATTATAACAGGGAAGAAAGCTCGCGGGTGAAGGCGAACGGAGAAAAGCAGGCGATAGTCGATTGTGGAAGAAACGGATCCACTTTCCCTCGGCCGATCGGGGAAAGCTTTGGGAAATTATTCAGCCGTTCGTCTTCGTGCTTCCGCCTGTGGCTTGCGAGGATCACCCGGTATTAACATAAAGTGGATTCAATATCTGCGGGCAAGAACTTAATTTAAATCCGGGGAACGTCTTAAGGGATACAATATCGGATGGAACGGCGACAAGGCGTCTCGCGGACAGCCTCGGTGCGTCGTTAGACTTTGCCGGCGATATTGGCCGTGGACTTAAATCGAGTTAGCTCGTTAGGTCATTGTCCTCGGATTGGATTTGTCACGGGCCAGACACGCTGATTATCCCAGGTGTCGGCCGAAAGGGCTTGCATGGTTAACCTTATGAATCTCTGGCGCTCGGGTGTTCCCCAGCCCCCCTGGCCAATCGATTATCGCGGACGCGATGCAGACGGAATTCCGTCACGCGCCGAATCTTCCGTTCGAAAATTTGAAAGCAAGGTATTCGGACGAGGTCTCCGTCCTCTTACAAACGCGAACTTTTTCGAAATTGACTTGAGTTTATTTACAAGCGTTTGCACGGTTTAGCGTAACTGTGTAACTGTCGTTTGTTTCACTCGTGTTTTCACTGGTTTTTAACTAATTGCTTTCGCGTGATGTCGAGTGTTTTATAGTTTTTGATGTAATCGTGATTGGTGGATGTCTCTCTCTCCGTTGGTGGTGCAATTGTTAGAGTGTGTCTTGCGTTCGGTAGGTTTCGATGGAGATGGAAAATTAAAGAAATTCTGAACGCTTATTTTCAGTTAAGATGGTTTGCGAGGGATGATCAAATGTACATATGATTAACGGATGTGTCACATCTGGTCTATCGATAGAAGGAAAGGTTCGGCAGGATTCGGGCTAATTGTACTTTTGTGTATCGCGAGGTTTACTGGAAATGGTCGAGTGGTAATTTCGATGTTTCAGGCGTCTGTGAACTATGGAAGTTTAGCCGTAAAGAATGAAACTAAAGTCTCCTAGTTTTTGAGTCATCGATCTTTCAGGATGAAGGGATGGGACGAATACGCGTATTTTAGATTAATTTGCCTGAGGATGAAGGTGTTTGTTAAGTTAAACTATTTGTCGAGTTGTCTTTCGAGGATTTGAAGCCTTTTATTGGGTTATGCGGAAAGTAATTTCGTTTTTCTTTTATGCAGCTTAAGTGTGAAGTTCGCTGTGAAAAAAATAAAATCAGGTCCTCTGTTCGTAAAGAACGAAACTATTTTCCGAACAACCTAATACAATTAGATCTTCTGTTCGGAAAAAACGAAATTATTTTCCAAACAACCTAATAATAAAAGTTATTCGTGCGTGATTTGGGGAGTGTTAGGACTCCGCGAATCAGGGGGCCTTGGTCCCCTTGGCTCGTGCCTCCGGTCCTTGGGAATGAATCGAGAAAGTGATCACCGAACACGCGCTGGTTTACTCTCTTTTTCTCTCTTTCTTTCTCTTTCTCTCTCTCGGTACAGAGACCAGCCAGAGTTTTCGAATATTTTCCACGATGAAACGCCACCGTGCGAAGCTAGGCTTGCTTCCTCTCGCTAGACGTATTTACGCTCCTGTCGCGAAAATGAATTAATACGGCAGACACGTGCCATAACTCGGGGCTGTATTATTTCTCCATTGTTCCTCGATTTCGCGAAGCGCTGCAGGAGAACTTTTATACACATCCGCGTGTTGAAACAGGCGAAGAGAATATCGATATCTTTTACTTGGCGTGTACGCGGATATAAAGTTCGAATATTATTCCGACATTCAACGCTAGAACTACCGGTTTGAAATGCATAGCCAAACACAGCACACGGGATTGATACCAATTAATACGATACACCGAAAATATAGGAGTTTGAACAAAAATCAACGTAATTTTCACTAGAACTAGTTGCATATTTTCAGCAATGGTCGAAATAAAGTATCCAAAATACGTTGTTTCGATCTCCATGGGATAGATCTAGCGTTAAACATCTTTCTACTCGCGCGATTAATCGACGAACCCTTGGAAATTTGTTCCACGAGCATTTGAACTGCAATTTTCACGCGAGTCGCATTTCTGAAAAAGAAAACCCAATTTCTGATGTCCGATTTCTTCTCCAGAATTCTGTCCCAACTCTTCGCTGACTATTTCACGATTCTTCTTTTCCTTCAAATTCTTTATTTCCGTTGTTTCCCGCGTCGCGAAAACACCGTCCAGTCGCGAAAACTGGAAATCTTTTTTCGCGCCTCTGATATTCCAAATCGATGTGTCCATCGGTTCGATACAAACACTGCACCGAATCCCGTCGCTTACGCGATAATACAGCGAAATCTGTCACGAGATCGGCCGGAAGCTCCACGAGTTTTCAGCGAGCAAAGAGGAACCACTTTTGCGTCCAGTTGGGACCAGATTTGATAGACGAAACTCGAAACTCAAAAGTCTAACATATGGTCCACGAACGAACGAATCTCGTTGCGTGAAACTGCCATGCTGATTTCCACTATCGCGTCGAATATTAAACCACTTCCGCTGGCCGACGCGACGTATTGCGTTTTATTTAAACATCCCGCGTAATTTCTACCCGCCGTTGAAATCCCGGAGAAATTTTCCGCAGCGCTGAACGTTGTTTGGCCACTGTGTTCGCGTTTAAACGAGAAATCCCGTGTATCCTCGTTTGCGTACACGCTCGCCTGACCACCGGCGCCATAAACTCCATATCGACACCATCGACGAGCCACGGGGACACCGTAATAAAAGATAACGAATAAAGCTAATGGAAAACGGCTAGGCGAATCGAGGTAACCGAAACGCAACGGCATTGTCGATCGTTCCGCGTCGTTCAGGCTATTATTCCAGATTTCCTCCGTTTCTCTCGTAACGCTGATCGTTTCAACCTTCGCCGATCAGGACCGGCTTCCTTCGACGACCTCGATTCACCGGAATCCACCGGTTCCTCGATTATACTCGAACGCTGCGCGTTTCGTGCTCTGTCTCCGTGCAATCGCGAAGCGGAGGTACGGCACGATCGACGGTTCCCTATTTTTCGCGTCGCGACGCCTCGGCTTCCTCGGCTCGATCGCGCGTAATTTCATTCGGAGCTCGAGGCGAGGTTCCTCGGAATAAATTACTCCGATCTTCCGGCACGCCGAGGAACTCTTATTTATCCCGTCTGCGGAAACACGGACTTTTCTATGATCCCGTAGACTCGCCCGAAATCATTCGTTTGAAATATCTACCGCGAGGAATTCTCGTTACTCGAGACAGGGATTCGATCATGCGTTAACGGACAGTTTCGGGAAACCGCGTGAACTCGGTGGAAAGTCGGCAGAGAGCAACGACGAGGAACGATTTGTAAGAACCGAGGAAAGAAGAGAGGAGAAA
Organism: Euglossa dilemma; assembly: GCA_002201625.1. Lineage (NCBI taxonomy): Eukaryota > Metazoa > Arthropoda > Insecta > Hymenoptera > Apidae > Euglossa > Euglossa dilemma. The sequence continues at coordinate 583,680 of NIJG01000044.1, read as the reverse complement.
GGGAGGTGAAATAAATTACAGAGCGAAGAAACGATTAAGCGTGGGGTGAAAAAAAAAGGAGAGGGAGAAAGTTGCGGCCGTTGAGACGCGGGGAAAATTCGAAACGGAGGACGAGTCTCGGGAATACCTGGGACCGGTAACAAACGAGGGAAAAAATCGGCGGTTCGAGGGACAGGAGGAGCACAGGACGTGTGGGAAACGAGGCGAAGACGAGAGCCGTGCGAGGGATGCAAGAAGCGTAAAAGCGGCGGTTCCGGGCGAATACCGATGTCGGGAGCGTCGGAAGGCCGAAAAACGGAGGCGGAAAGAAAAATACGAAGGACCGGCGGCGGAGCACGGCGAGGAAGAAAAGGAAGAGCGGCTGGAAAATGGGAAAGTGTAGAAGAGGGTGAAGGAGGCTGGAAGAACACGGGGGGCCGACAGGGGAGAAAAGGGGAATCGATGTGAGTGTGAGCATGGTGGGGAGGCTGGGCACCAATCAATAGACGCGCGGCGGCGCCCCACCTGTCAACGCTCGCCGAGATAAACACGGCCACCCAGATCGGTATTTAAAGGTGCCATTGTCTTCGATACACGCTTTTCGTCCATCACTTTCTACAAATTTCCACGGCAGATCGGGCAGACCGACGTGGCCAGCCAGAATCCTCTGCTTCGAGGTCGCCAATCCACTCGGGGTGATCGTTATCGCTCGCTTCCACAGCTTCCCCTTGGCTTTGTCCGTTTAATTTACAATCGAAAGCGCGTACCGGATGGAAAACTTCCAAGAGTCCTCGTATTTCCCTTCTCCAAGATGTACACTCGAATTTAACGCTTCATTTTCGCGTAATTAAAATTATCCTTTGACAAAGGATGCCGATTAGGGACTTGTCGCGTGCAGGTCACATCGGAGGCATCGAGATTCGGGCCTTAATCAATTAACTGTGATTATACTTGTCATGCGTAAAAAGTAGCGACCATTGGATATTTAAATTGTAATTTTTGTGATTTTTTACGAACGAAACGTATTCTCGAATTTCAAGACGTTTCGAATATTTCGAAGCCAGGTCGGAATAAAACGAACGAATAAAAAATATGAAAAATTCGAGACGAACTCGTGCGTGCCCCTTAATTTATTTATACGCTACGATAACGTTTTTTAGATGTTAGCGTAAAAAGGGCAAAAGCAAAAGTTGGAAAGCAGATTTATAATAGGGTTCCTTCAGAGATTGTCGGTCATGGATCAAACGCGCGACGCTGACCAGGCGCTGAGCCCATTGATGGTCGCTGGCCCGAAGTTTCCTAGCTATCCAGTGGTGTAAATGCCAATTTATTCATGTTACAACCGTGTGCTGACATTAGACAAATGGCCCGATGCCGTGCTGTCTAAGGAACAGATATTTTATTGACAATTTTATAAAATAACTCATCTTTTTGATCGAATATCTTAACAGCGACGCTTAATCTGTGATTAACGTTAACTGGTTAAATGCCTTACGTACACGGCAATTGGCCCCCTTTCTTACCCCCTCCGCCCACTCTACAAAAATTTAGATCGGATGGGAAATCGGTAAACGAGCTCCGGCATTTATATAACCGAAATCGGCCGAAAATTCCCTATCATTCCTAGCTTCGTTGACACTTGATTTCGTAGCTGTAATAGCCAACGATTTATTAACTTTCTCGCTTTCGCCGTGATATTGCGCTTCGAGTAATTTATTGCGAACAATTTTAGTCTATTATTAACAATACGTTTAATCATTTACGTATTCCTCTTTCATTTACGCTCTCGCAGTGTAGGTTCCCCTAGATACCCGTGTATTAAAATATTTCCGATACCTTTTAAAGCGGGGTCGTCTATGTAATAAATAGAAATCAAGCTAATCGGTTAATCGATGATTGGTTAAAAATATCCGCGGTGCGTATAGAAAGTTATTTATCGCATCATCGGACGGCAACTCTGACCGTTTCAGATTTTCACTCCAAGTGTGCGTCGCTGTTTAATAATCGATTAGCAAATTTAAGGTATTTCGAAAGCTATGCGGACCGCAATTAAAGTCAATGTCCTCGCCGATTCGAGCTTCTCGTAACTGTTACCGAAAATAACGGTTCTTTGAAACTGTTCCGAGTATCGGAATCGATATCGTAACAGTTTTAAACCTCTGGAAATGTTATTATATCCGGGATGAATAGAGGAGGGGCTGAAGGGGTGTTTACTTCGGGGTGGTTGCTTTAAGGAGGTACGGGATGAAAGGGTTAGGTCAGACGGGGGTGAGCTTGGTCTTAAACGAAGCTAACTGGAAACCTTCGTTCGAGAATGACTAAATTTTTAATTTTCTTTCGTCTTCGTAGCCTCGACCCGTGATTCGGCTTCGAATGCACGAAGGAAAGCGGTACTTTGACATATTCCTTTAAGATATCGCCATTTAACGCGTTCTCCTTTTAACGCCTTGCACGAATCTTCTGAAAAATATCAACGCCGATACGAGTATCGATTGTGGGAGAAGGGATTTCGGCTAACTTTGGTCTCGTTTCGAATTCGAATATCGAAGTACAACGTTATTCGAAATTCCGCATGGGCATCGAAACGATTGATTCAATTTTCGACGTTCCAAACGGCACAGCGGGCGAATAATGGATAAATATCGAATTATCGAGAGGATTTATGTAACAACGGCAGGCGGAAAAGAAAATGTCGCGAAAGCTGGTGTTCACGGATCGGGAAAATCTGAAACGCATTAGATCATAAATGGTTGATTGCCTGAGCGGAACTTTATGGCCGTAGTTCATCAAACTTCTCGCAACTACACCATTAGAAGCTTGTTTCACGAACAAGCGTCAACGTCTTAGATATTAAACAATGTTTACGCTTCTGCTTGTATCAATTTCACTACGCCTCGTTCCGCGGGCTGTCTATTACCGCCGACTTTCGAAACTTGTAACCTCGTAATCCTTTACACCGTCGCAACTTCTGCTAATATTAATCGCCTAATATCTCATCCGGCAGCCATTGTCAAATATATCGAGTGTAAAAAAAAAAGAAAAGTGATTAAATATGCCACGCTAGTGTATATCAATGGAATTTTCATAGAAAATATCTCAATGGAAAAGTCAGGAAATAACGGGGCACGATATACAGTGGGCCCTCGACTTTTACACACAATTGGTTCCTAAAAGTGTGTGTGAATGTCGAATGTTCAAAAGTAGACAAAGAAGACTGCGTTTTAAAATATTTATGTATCAATATGTATACATAACGAAGTTGAAGTGGCGTGTTTAAATGCTATCGGGTATTTTCTTCGCAAACTTGTCAAGAGTTAGTCGAATACCAACCTTTTTTCTCTTTTCTCGATAAAGACTCCTATAACATGTCGCGTCTTTTTGAATTGCCACACGTACTTGAGATATACGTTCTCCATTGGGATCGCATTCTTCCGTGGCAGTCAAAAATTTGTCGTGACGCGTGTTCGATCGCGGAACAAAGACGGGCCCAGAGGACCCCTAATAGCAAAAGCTTGGGAATTTTTTAACGCGCCCTTTAACAAACTCCCAATTTTTCGCGGTTGGATTGCTCGGAAAAATCGAGCAGCCGGTCTTCGCTTCTAACGAAACAGTCTTCGCTTGACTTTGCACTATAACGGTCGTTCTCTCGACCTCTGGCTATAACGTACGAGTGAGATTCGAGTGGTCGTCTTGACTTCGAGCTGCAACGGTCAATCCGTTCTACAATCGTTCCTCGACATCCGACCTTGTCGCTAAGTCGCTCTAAGGCAATTTCTCGCGAATCGTCGAACCGTCCGTGTTCGAATCGGTTGTAGTCTATCGTTCGAGGCCTATCAGCTCCTCTTCTCGCTCGTGTACTTTTTCAAACGGTTACCCAGTATTAATTTCCCGGGTAACATATGGAGCGTATGCGTGACGGCCTTAAAACCCCTAGGAATTCGACGGTAATTCCAAAACGCGACGCGACGATGCACGAATTGCAGCCTGCTCGACTGCAAAGGCTCGAAAAGTTGAACTTTTCAAAAATCTGCGAGATTGCGAATTGCGCGAAAGTAGAATGTGCGAAAGTCGATGACCGTCTGTAATCGACGCGTAATTGTTCAAGAAGGACGACACGCGAGGAATTTCGTTGCTAATTAATAACCTGGTATTGCAAAAATTCCAGGAAGCGAAGGTTTCAGGTACCGAGACCTTCGCGTAGACGTTCTGCTCGAATTTCGCAGGAGATCCGACTAGAAAAAAAAAAAAAAAAAAAATTGCAGAATGAATTGCAGCAGGAATGAAAGCATTCGCGTTATCTTTCGATCGGGTTCATTTGATAGCCCTCGGCTGAATAATAATCTCTTCTCTTCTGATTCGGTTTCACGGGGTTCGTCGAAGCGGCGCGTTTCAAAAGGTAGAAACACCGGTGCCTCGATAAGAGTACGAAGAGAGAGAAAGAGAGAGAGACGAAGCAAGGCGAGAAGTTCTTTCATTCCTCTCGCCAGGTAGACCGGCACAAAGGACAGAAGAAACGCTTTCTTCGCAACCTTGTTCTCTCGATTTACACGTTGTCGCGAAATATTCGCGTTCCTTCACCGGTCGGAAGAAAAACAAGGCGGATATTGTTGCGAACACCTGTTGGAAGGATAACCGACCACGGCTGCGCGTTCATTTTAAACAATTTATTATGGCACGGGCTATAGAGCTAAGAGAGAGAGCGCGTTTCTAAAGGGTGCGATGGGGTGGCATTTTTCAATGTTCGCCACATTCGATACAGTCGAATCTCGCGATGAATTCAAATCAACATATTTCGAATTCTGTTACGAATGTAACAAATGTAACGAACGAAGATACAAATTTTTCGAATATACATTCCTGCGAAGTCGATAATCACAAATGATATCTATGTATCTGCGTTAGCTACTATGTCCTGAGTTTAAAAATTTGGAAATACAGTTAGAAGAATAGCTCTCATTCGAATCGTATCTTCCTTGTGAAAGCGTAAAATTGTAGTTTCGGAATCTTTATTATTTCAGTCAAAGAGAGATGTATTTAAATAATTTTCAGACGAATTTCCTACAATGCTAAACAAGAAATTTCCAGGGTTGCTCTTAATCCTCTCTTTGTTCTTCGACAATCTCTGTCAAGAATTTTTATTGCCCCATCGTATCGGTTTTGTTTCCGTGCATCGACGAGCACGCTACTAGGAACAGCGAGGAAAACGACAGCGAGTACGTTCTTTCGTAAATATTAAACGGACCTTCAGAGATTTGCCGGCTCTGCGAAGCGAAATTGCGCAACGCGAAAGGAAGCGCGGGGCCGGGAAATAAGAAAAATCCGCGGGACGATATTATGTAAGGTTACAGCGTGCGAGAAGTTCCCTCGTTTCGCGATGGAAGGGAGAAACACTCGGCGGAAAGTCAAATTTAGCTCGGAGACTTTGGAAGTCGTAAAGAATATCGTCGCGACGCGACACGTCTCGTTGCTTCGGTACGTTTCGTCGCGATGAAAAAAGCGCGCGAGTTACGAAATTTTTCGAACTCCCGTCTACGTCGGTATTCTGATCTCTCTTTAACAGCGGAGAAAGGAGACCAGACGGGGAATCCCGTTGCATCCACGGGCATCACGTTCGTTTGTCCGTTCGCGATAACGAAAAACCAGGGGGACCGTGTACCGAACTCGTTTAACTTTTGTTTACAGAAAATTCAATGCCCGCGATGACAAATCGGCTGGAAGCTCGATGTTTGCCGACTGAAATCGCGCTGGAACACTGGCGGATCGCGATAATCGAAACGGGATAGAGAAACGCGGAGAAATCTGCGTTTTTCGTATTTCCAGAAACTCGGAGCCGTTTCGAGAAATTCGACGAACGTGACGGGGGGTCGAAGACTATTCGCGGAATAGAGGAAAACTTATCGGAGATATTACGAGCGGGAATTTAACGGAATATCGGTTGTGCAGGTAGTTTAGGGTAAACCGTTGAACAGGCGACAGCATTAATATCGGTACGTATTACCGACTATTAACGGCGAATGGATCGACGTAATTACACGAGGGTCGAGGGTCGACAGTGGCTGAGCAGACGTTGGCTCGTACCACTTTCCCATATGCCAGCCACTACCTCGCGTACCACACGTTTAAGAACCGCTTTCAACCAAATATTTCCTTGTATTCGGTTGTTTGAAAAGTCATACCGTTTTTCCTTGGTGAAAATGAAGCACGATTCTTTTACAGCGACGTTACACGCGATCACGAACGGGAATTTAACCTCTCGGCAATCTTGCGAGTTGTTATTCGGCGGTTTGCGTCTATCAACGCCTTTATTTTACATCATTACATTTACATTTGTACATCTTCAGTATCAAAATTGCCTGAAGGAAACTTTGCAAACCAATTTTGGCATTGTCGTTCTTCCATCTTTGTCGATTTTCCATCTTTGATAGAGCACCAAACAAAAGCTATCGCAAAGAATCGAACAAAATTGTTAACAAACAAGCCATACTATATCAGCTGTCAAAATATATAACAATTATCCGGCTTAAGCGTGAAGTAGGCTGTGAAAAAATACAATTAGGTCCTCTGTTGGAAAAAAAACGAAATTACTTGCCGAACAACCCGATTGATCCTAAGCAGGGTGATAGCATCGAAATAAAAATTCATCTTACAATACTTTGTTACGCGAAATTTAATTGTCTCGAAAGATTCGTATAAACAAAAATTTTCCATCGCGCTAACGCGCAGAAATAGTCCTATGACTGGATATTCGAGCGTGCCGGGATTTGAATGTTTATATACACGCGCGAGGTAGAAGACAAAGAGTCGATGGCGTTGGGCCGAATGTTTATCTCTCGTGGTCCGAGCCGACCGACCTCGCAACGTCGAGTTAGTATCGTTGTAGCTGTCGTCCAGCGAAGGACAACGTGGCCGTTCTGTAAACGTATAAACTTCCATCGTAGAGACACGGTAAGCTGTAATTGTGAACGCGTGTGATCGGAATGTTAGTTGATCGTAACGAAAGAAGTGTTCGATCGGTGTAAAGCCAGCAGCGAGGAAATAAAAAGCGTGAAAACGAACGAGGAAAGACTAGCCGTTGTTAAATTAATAATAACATCGTTGTTTAATAATCGCGCGTTTTATCAAATTTTGCGGTCGATTAGTACGCATTATAACGCGTTGAACGCGCACGTTAAACATCTATGATAAAGTCAGCGATCAATGTTCCCGTTTTCTGATTACAGGTGTAATCTTCGAGCAGGGTACCGACGAAGTTCAGTCAGCCTTCAAATTTGCGATGTACAACCACAACCAGAATGCCACGACTCGGAAGTTCGAGTTGCAGGCTTTCGCAGACTTAATTAATACCGAGGATGTTTACAAGCTATCTCGTCTCAGTAAGTATAAACTTCGTCTATTGAACCAATCAAAGTTGCAGTTATCGGATCATCCGAGTCGCGATGATCATAATACACCTTTACACCGATACTTCAATCCGGAATCGCGTAAACGATCGAGTTTAGCCGGAAAATGTCGCGTTACAACCTGGTTCGCGAGCATATTAAACTCGTAATTGTAAATGATCGATCGTTATCTCGAGGTATAGCCGATTTCTTGACAAAAGCGTCACGCGATAGCTCCGTGATATATTCTCCATAGAAAACCAGCTATTCCGGCGAACTTCATAATTCTATTATCGATAGCCAAAGAACGGGAAAGTAACTCCCCTATATAAGATGGTCGGATCAGAGTTACGTTCCTCAGAATCGCGCAACTTTTCTTACTTCCTCAAACAAGAATTATTGTCTAACTTCCTTAGAAACTGCCCTCGATGGATCTTGATAGCATTGTCTTGGACGAAATCGCAGTAGAACTCCGGGAACCTCGTATGTTTCGCGCTAAACCGTCCTTTATTCTTCGGGAGGCGATTTTTTAGACGTAACGAGAGTTAGGGCACGATTCGGTACCCTCGTAGAAAAATATCGGTGATCGATATCTCAAGAATTTCGCAACTTAGACGAAATCATAGTGCAGGATTCATAATCTTCGCATAAGCCACGAAAAACACGTTTCTAATAACAATAGAGGTTTATTTACAACGATTTATTAATTACTTCCTTACAACCGTTGAACTACTCACTCGCTCGTATACGAAAATAATCAAATTTATCGTTAATAACAAATTGCTCGAAGAATAAATTTGGAATAAAAATTTAAAAATCAACAAATTCCTAGTTATTATGGAAGCGAAGTAAACATTATCGAAATCGCCAATGAAAGCGACTTTCCGTCGATTTTCGGCGTATTATTGGTTATATATGTAGGATTTGTCATCGAGTACGTTGAAATGTTTTCGTTTTGCGAATATTTCTGCGATCGTGAAACAAGCAGCGGAAATTCCTTCGTAAAGTAACGACACGAGTTTCATATTTGGTCTGCGGTTGGTAACCCGAAAAGGCAGAGCAAATAAAATTTCTATAGCGTTTATGTTTTTTGCTTCGATTTCTTCTTTCTGTTTTCTTTTTTTTTTTAATTTTTCTTGTCATAAGAACGTGAAACACGGGATCACTTGTAGTATCGAGAGCCAACCTTCCAAATCGACTAACTTTCAAACCACGCACGCGTTACAAATCCTCTGATACAGATTTAACGCTTTTCGCGGGAAAACTGTGTATATCTTGATTACAAATGTCGTGGAAGAACAGGTAAAAATCCGCATTCAATATCTGTTGCTTGCCTATTTTAAATTTATGTATCACACATGTAAAAAAATAAATATTTATACTATAGCATCAGACAGAATGATGTTGTTTTAATATATGTATAATTTCTTGATCAAATATAATTAAGAGTTCGTTTGTTACACTTAATTTCATTGAAAGTCTTGGAAGACTCCTTTCAGAGCGATGATGCAAATGGGTTAATTGTTATAGCATCACTCGAGAAAAGTTCACGAATGTTTGTGCGATGGTTTACATACGGCCCAAGCGTTCCCATGCAATCTACATTCACCGTTCATTCGTACAAAGGATGCCGCTTGTGCGAGCGACGATCCACAATAGCGTAGCTTTGAAAATTCCTATATTCCTCGGTGAATCTTGGTTGGTTGGTCGATTTTTACGTAATCAGAAGCACGGCGCGATCTAATACTGCTTTCACGAAGGAGTAGACCGGTGGAACCGACGTCACTTTGTTGTCGATATCGCGGGTGTATCAGGAACGTCGCGCGATCGACAATGCCGGGACTGGTACGTGCCGGAAGCGCGACATCACGCTCGCTATTGAATCTGCCGCGACCGGAAATCGGTGGTACCGCGTGGTCCTCCGAGTAAGTAGCGTCGCGATGCCACGGCGAAGATACTAATCTCGTTGCTTCGCCGGCAAAGACTCTATTTCGCGTCTTTGGAAGTCACGCACGTACGACACCGAGTCGGAGAGCTACCTTATCGCGTGAACAGGAAGCCCGTTCTGGATGTTTCATCCACGATGTTTCCGATAATACGCATCGGTACACCGCGAAACAGGTCGAATAATACAGGAAATTGTTCGCGGCAGCCTTTCGTTAATCGTTTCACGCGCGTTATTCCATTTTGAATTTATCAAGCGATACTTCCGAATTGGATCAATGGAGTTTCGATAATTTAATCACGGTGGTTGCACTTCGTTAGTATGTGAGCAACGCTGTTACGTAAAAGCATTATTAGTTTTCTTCTCTTCGCTTTTCCTGTGACGTAGTTTATACCCGGTTTTCTCTAAAATTTCCGAGGTGGTTATATCAACGTCAGTCCTTCCGTGGAATAAATATTCTATGTAAATCCGTTGACGATGAGGCTAGGTTCTTACATTAACACGTTGACTGCCACGCGTGTTTGCAATGAAATTAAGAAGCGTGCGCTGCTGATTTATGTCTGTTTATTTCTATACATCGTTACGATCCTCACTTGCCACTTTGCTACTCTGTATGAATAATTAAAATCTTTGCTTAGTAACAGTGATTTAACTTCAAATCATTGTGTTAACTTTTTTTAATAACGAAGAGAAAAATGAGAAAGTCAGTTGTTTGCGAGTTATACAGCAGTTATCGCATTCTAATTCATATACTCATAAATGCAATCATAACGATAATGAATGTTACGAAGAAGAAAGAAATGGTCGATGATACCAAGGAAGCTACGTACCGAATGAAATAAATTCAGTGATCGGCAAAAACCATTTTCTTTTCAAGAGACAGGCGGTCTTTTCACGCAATTACCCGACAATATCAATCCGTACAATGTGTTTCCATAGTTCCTCAACGACCAAATCATAAACTTGCACTAATACTAATTAAAAACCAATGGACGTCCACGACAAAACTTTGACTAACCTCAGGTTCACGAATGCCTAAATGTAAAGCAGCCAATCCCGAAGAAATAAAACAATTCTCGGAATTAATCTTGTGGACGAAATATCCCAAATAAAACAATTATTCGTGTCTCTAGTTCATCATTCACCAGGATCACCATTTGACCGATTATATGACTCGTCACGGTCATCGTTATTCATTTTACTAATACACAAGCACTTCATCGGCTAAATAAAAACCATTTGCCACCACTTTCTCCACTAGGAAGAAAAATCAAGTCGGATCGAGACAGTTACCGATCCGAAGACGAAACAAACGAAAGTAAAATTTTTCTTTCGTCTGTCCGGCTGTTATAAATCGGCGCCGGGCGTTCCGGCGCGAAATTGATTCGGAGCGCCTTCGTCTCTGCCGATTCTGAACGGACTCGTTGTCCACTTTGTCGCGGAACGTGTAGATTTGAAACGCGAACGAGCTGGCCGGCCATCCACAGGATCGTTTGACGCTCTGTAACCCGGGGAGTGTCGGTCAATCGAGTCGCGCTTGAATTGCCTTTGAGGCCGATCGGCTTCGTTCGAAACCGTAAACGAATGGCCACCTGGGTGCCAAAGATATCGCTGTCTTGTCATCGATGACGCCCTTATAGGCGTGCGCCTCTATGGCGACAAAGGAACCGGCGGTCATTCAATCGCTGCGTTTACGGCTTTGCCTGATTCGATTTTCCCGAATTCTTCCCAAACCTAGTTTCTTCTCTCTGAATCTTCCACGATAATAAGTATGGCGAATAGTTGGTTCGAGTAACGTACCGCGTTCCTAAAATCTGTCGATGTTTTCTCTCTGAATCTTTCACGATAATAAATATCGCGAATAGTCGGTTCGAGTAACATATTGCGTTGATAAAATCGGTCGAGTTTAAAGGTATCGTAGAATCTGAGACGTCGAAGACGTCGTCTGGACGTCGATCCAAGCTACTGCGTTAACGCGATAGGTGTAGATTAATATTCAGAGATTGTTACGATGCGACGAAGAAGGTTAAACGTGCCTCGCCGTCCTTTTTATGGATTAAATCGCAATTGCCAGAAACGAGTACCGAAGGTTTATAACAATCTAGGAAACGACAAACAGACACACGTCTATAAATTACAATCCAAAACAATAGCGAAGAGCAACTATTGTACCTTCTTCCTACTCCTTCAGAAAGTATCACAAACTCACCTTCCAATCAGAAAACTCTTTTCTTTTTACTGCCAAATCCTGTACTAACCAATCGCTACACACTCGAACCGAAGAGGCCAGACAGAACTCGATCGAACATCAGACAGAACGCATCAAAACGAAATCACGTATCAGATAAATCGAATGAAACCGCAGCAGACCGCATTAACAACATCATCAAATCATCGTAAATCGACGCGTAAGTTGGTCTGGAATATCGAAATATTACACCAAAAAGATGGACGTATCGCATCGAAAGCGGAGCCATTAAAAGCCGCGAAGAGAAAGGAAGAAAGGATTTGGTAAAACGAATTCCATCAGCCTCGATTCATCAAATAATAATTTTACACCGCCCTTCCCTTCTCTTTCTCGGATTCCTTCTATTGTTACCCTCTCTTTCTCTCCTTGGCCAACGCAAATCCTTCCACCATCTCTCTCTCTCTCTTTCCTGGACTCGCGTGCTTTATACTTTTCTCCATTCGCAGCCATTCCTGTCAAACCCGGTGAAATATTCCTCGGCACAGGGACACGGGCATATCGGGACAGAGATTCGGTAATAGAATTCGTGCTCGTCGTGGCTTGGCCCTGGTAGCCGGGAATATTTGGGCCAAGTCCAAGGGTCAGGCCGACCGTGCACCGCGTTACGGCACTTAGGAAAGCTCCGCTAATTGTATTAATGCTAGTCGGTTCGCCCGGATCAAGATCCCGTTGTTATAATCCCACGGTAAGCCATGTTGCTCCCTCCGCCATATCTATTGTCGAGACGCGATCCGTTTAAATGTTTCCATTCGCTGCGTCGCGGCGCACAGTGAGCAATTTCCCTCCCGAATAATTCACCAACTTTTTATTACCAACCGATATCGCGTTATCGTTTAATTCGACGTTCGATGTAATAAGCACGTTACACGCGGTTTCGTTTAATTTTTAATTGGAACAAAGACAAATATTCGGAGAAATATATCCGTGTAATAGCCGTGTTTGCTTTTTAGCGTAGAATGGACGAGGTTTAGAGGTTTCAGTTTGATCGTTGGTACGAGAAAGAGAAATTAATTGCGTTTGATTATTTTTCTAACAATTTTTTATTTCCGACTTATTTATTAAGATCTGATATCGCGTTATCGTTTAATTCGACGTTCCATGTAATAAGCACGTTATACGCGGTTTCGTTTAACTTTTAATTGGAACAAAGACAAATATTCGGAGAAATATATTCGTGTAATAGCCGTGTTTGCTTTTTAGCGTAGAGTTGGACGAGGTTTAGTGGTTTCAGTTTGATCGTTGGTACGAGAAAGGGAAATTAATTGCGTTTGATTATTTTTCTAACAAGTTTTTATTTCCGACTTATTTANTTTAGTGGTTTCAGTTTGATCGTTGGTACGAGAAAGGGAAATTAATTGCGTTTGATTATTTTTCTAACAAGTTTTTATTTCCGACTTATTTATTAAGATCTGATATCGCGTTATCGTTTAATTCGACGTTCGATGTAATAAGCACGGTATACGAGGTTTCGTTAAAGTTTTAATTGGAACAAAGACAGATATTCGGAGAAATAGACTTCTTTGCTTTTTACCGGAGAGTTGGACGAGGTTTAGAGGTTTCAGTTTAATCGTTGGTACGAGAAAGGAAAATTGATAGCGTTTGATTGTTTTTCAAACAAGGTGACGATTTATTTCCAATTTATTTAGAGTCGAGTAGTGTTTTAGTTCAGTCTGTTCCGATTGTTGCAAAGCAACGTCGAGCAGATGGAATAGTTTCCTTGATTTTAACCGATCTCTGCCACGGTCCTGGCGAATTAGTTCAATCTCGCTCGATGCTGAATCTTAAACGGGAAACGTGTTCTAACTTTGATTGCCACAGCACTTTCTCGCGAAACATTTGAAATTAAAACAGACTAAAATCAGATACATACCAGTTGTCAGGCGAACGTAGTAAGAAAATATAGCATTGTTTAACATTTCAAAGTTAAGAAATAAATTGTGTTTCTAAGGCTATCGAAATTAGCTTTATAAATATATTTCGGTTCTCGCGTTTATTTAGATATTCGGTGAAAGTATGAAATTTTTTTAGATACAACTCATTCCCAAGGTTGTTTGCATATGAATAAAATAAAATAATAAAATAAAAATTAATAATAATAATAAAATAAAATGATAAATAAAAAGGTTAAAATTTCTTTTACGGATTTTCCTACTGATTCGGTTTCTAGTCTCTGAAAATTTCTACCAAAATATCTTAAGATTCTTACTTTTATCAGTGGTTCAATTAAGACGTCATATGTTATCATATACCTTCCCGAGGAACTCTGAAATTTCTGCTAAGATGACCAAATAATTCCTCTACATTCTCCTCCGAATTCCGTCAGATGTACCTTCGGGATAAAACAAGTATCTGTTTCTCACATTTGTCGCGCAAAATCGGTGGTCCTGTAATATCCTCACGTTTTCCTCGGGATTCGGGTGTAATGTGCCAAGGACAAACGTCGCTCGAAGTTTCCAAACACGATTCGAACAGAACGCGAGGAGATATAATCGACAGATGAACGAGACGCAAAGTCGAATGGCTCGCGCGAACTCGGTAAAAACGCTAAAATACTTCACCGGACCCTATTCGGCAATTAATTGGGAAAAAGCGAGTCGCGCTGGTCGCTTCATCCGACGGCGAAATTTCGGTTTAATTCCCTTTGAAAATTTCGTCGCGACGCGGACTGGGAAAAAATGACAACGCTGGATGGAAGACAACGACTGGACATAAGTCCTCATTTGCGTAGCTCGCGTCTCGTCCAGCGAAACGTAATACGATAATGCATCCGCCGTTATCGCGAGAGCCCGCCACCGGAATTTCGCCCGAAGAATACCGATTTTTCCTCGCGCGTCCGTGTCCGGTATTTAAAACGTGACACCGTCGTGTCCCGGCGATAAAAAAAATCTCGTTTCGAGCGCAAACTAAAGTATCATTCCCTCGCGCAACGCGACGCCATGAATTTTTCCTCGAATACGTACTCGACGAATCGTCCGCGATTTTCCCGCGAGTATCGACGATTAAATTCAGCTGGAATCGTGTCTCGACGGGAAGATTCTGAAATTCCAGCAACGAGGAAGAAGAAGGATCTTCTTCTTTTTCTCCGCAATATATCCAGCGAATGGGTTTCGCTACTCAAAAATCTCGCGAGGCGTACGAGGCCGAGAGGAGAAATTCGCAGACGCGATTCGGTGGTTTGCGCGAACGGGCCAGAGGATGGACGAGGACCAGGGGAACCTTTCCACCGAAAAATCACATTCGCCGGCCCCGAAAGCGGCCTGGGATCGGGGCGAGAAAGAAAGGGAGAAAGAAAGGGGCGGAAAGGGGAAAGTGGACGGAGAAAGAGCCGCGGAAGGTAGGATGCTCGTCTTGGCGGAACGTAATAGCCATCTATCAACTTTCGGTGCATATCGTATAATATCCTGCAGGATCCTTTGGTTAGGAGGTAACCCAGGGTGGGTTGGGGTATATAGGAGTGCACAGACTTCCTAGCCAGCCAACCAACCAGCCAGGGGCGGCATAAATCTGCCGAGGGTTCCCGAGGGTGTTTCCCGCCTTTTTTCTTATACAAGGTGTTCCGCGGTAACCCGAACATTTGAATATTTCCTTTGTTTCCGTCCCTACACGAAACCGTTTCGAATATAATTCCAGGTGGAAAAGTGTAGATCCGAGGAAATCCGTTTGTCAGGAATTTTTCAATTTTAAAATCGGAAAATTAATCCCCGGTTAATACGGAATGCCAGAGAAAGCAGACTGGACAGTTCGAAGACAGGGTGATGTTAGGATGGTTATTTCGCGATGTCCATAAACGTAACTCATCGTCAGTAGACACGACAGTCGCCGGCAGCGACCTGCAACTCCGAACGACATGACGAATCGAACAATTAGAGCTCGCGGTACTATCATGCCAGTATTAATTTTAGGAACAGCGAGACGCACGATTGCTCGTTTCGCGTGATGCATCGTCGATCCGCGTCGTTCAGAGCATCTATTAACGTAAGCAGAAGTTCACCTATCATTCCACCACTCTATCGGGATTTCAGTCGAATATGCACTTGCGTTCCACGTTTTTCTCCCGTTTTTTTTTTTTTTTTTTTTTTTGGCGAGACACCGCGTATACTAACGTATATCAACGTAAACAGAAGTTCATCTATTGTTCTATCACTCTATCGGAATTTCAGCCGAATATACACCGTGTATAATAACGTCTATTAACATAAATACGAGTTCACCTATTATTCAACCACTCTATCGGAATTTAATCCTAATACACACCGTGTTCCACGTTTTCTTCCCGATTTTCAGCGAGACACCGCGTATACTGACGTCTATTAACGTAAGCAGAAGTTCACCTATCTTTCTACCAGTCTATTGGAATTTCAGCAGAATACAGACTGCGTATACTAACGTGTATTAACGTAAGCAGAAGTTCATCTATCATTCTACCACTCCATCGGAATTTCAGCCGAATATACACCCGCGTTCCACATTTTTTTCCAGTTTTTTAGGGAGGCACAGCGAATACGGTTCCATCTTTCCTCTTCCCTTCTTCTTTGCCTTCTCCGTTTGCGTTTTTCTTCCGTTTTCCAACTCCTTCCGCTTTTTAGCGAGACACCGCGTATATGAACACTACGTTTCACGTTTTTCTCCGTTTTGTTAACGACACACCGCATATATGATTCTAAATTTCCACTTTCTTTCTTCTCTGCCCTTCTCCGTCCGCGTTATTCTTCCGTCTTCGAACTCTTCCGATTTTTAGCGAGACATCACGTCTACAGTTCCATCTTTCCTCTTCCATTCTTCTCCGTTAGCTTCCATTCTCGTGGCTCTTCTCTTTCCGTTTCTCTTCTCTTCTACACTTTCCCTCTATTCGTCTGTGATCCTCCTTTTCCTCGCCTGTGGCTGTGTCCTATCGCCAGACGCGAGACGAATCCCGAGCTTCAATTCCCGCGCGATTTATCCCGACGCAGGCGTCGGTCTGCGCCGTCACCGCAGCCGAGACGTTCGGGACGACAGAGAGGAATCACGCGGACGATATATAACTGGCGTCCTGGCCGGAACACGCGACCGTGGGATTATGACTTTTGGCTTTGCGAGCAGCTGCTGACATCGCTGCACGGATAGGGTAGATTTGCTCGGCAGAAGATAGCGCGACGAGTGCCGCCAGGGTGGAATTGTTGATTCGGGATCCCGGCACTTGTCCTTACTTCTCGGGTTTAGGCGACTTTGTCCGGCGATTCGCAGTTGGATCGCACGGGACAGTCTCGAGCCTGGTGGCCATCGAGCAGATTACCCGCTTACGACCGCTTTTTGTACGTGTACTACGTGTACTTTAGCTGGGAATACCGAGTAGGCTGATATATTAACACATCGAGACGAAAACGCGGGTTTCGAAGTCTGTCGCTTGGCGAGTTGCCTTCTCTCGTCATGACTACGCCGATCTCCATTTCTTATTATACCGATAAAGCTAGCTTTACGCGTGCTCTATGCCTTACATCTTCGAGAATACTTGGAAAATTACCATAAATTCCTTAGATATTTAGAATATGTGAGAAAAGCATAATTGAAGAAGAGAGCCAGAGGATGAAAGAAGACGAAGTATAAGGTTTAAAGTAAAGGCGACAGGAAATGAACGAGTCAAAGTCATCGTTCGAGTATTCGGTTGAGACTTGAGAGTCGTCAGTAGTTATTTATCGAGTATCAGTTGTCAAGCAACCATTAGATATCGGTTCTAATAAGCTATTTTTATTATTTAAAAAAAAACACACACATCGTTTCCGTTATCCACCCAAAATTCCTACTTAAACCATCAAAATCCTACAATTATACGTCGCTGGATCTTTCCACTCAGCTTTTCATCGAGAAACGTCGAAACACGGAGGTTTTCCCAATTTTCAAAAATTATTCGCATCGTTGAACCGATTTAATCCTTCGAACCGGAGAAACGGCAACCTCTCGGTCGCCATTTGGCGAAGTTAAAAAATTAACGACCGATATTAAATTCAAATTCGAAACGTTATAAGCGCGGGAGGATTATCCTCCCTCTCTCTTTCTCTCTATCGATCCTCTCGCGTAACATAGCAGGCTGCAACGAGTAAAATCGGAAATCATCTCTACGACCCGTTTTCTGGAAGCTGCCGCAATAAATGTACGTCGCTGCCGGTTGACAGGGAGTTTCGAAAGTCAGGGAAAGTTAGCCAATTCCGATACGGTATTAAATTCTTTTCCCAGCTAGACAGTTTCCATTAGTGTACATCCCTGTTGGGCGCCGAGAGGGAACTATCATTTAATATTTGTTCCGAGTCGGTTGAAAGGGTCGAGGACTGGAATTCAGGTCGTGGGAACGTTACTCGCTCTGAAGAGGAGCTTCTGGTTAGCCGGGATCGCGTCATTTCCGATTGTCGTTTCTCAGCAACGGGACACGTCCGACTGTTTAAAACAGTGGAAGTTATGCAACGCGGATTATAACACCGCGTCGCGACGCGAATTTTTCCCCCGAAATTCACCTATCGCGATGGAGTTTGCTTACGTCGAAAAATTAAACTTCCGATAGTCTCTTCGAAGCCGAAAGCATCGTCGGAAGCGACGAATCGACGTCGCGATGCCGGTCGAATTTTTCTCCGAAATTCACCCAACGCGATGGAGTTTGCTTACGTCGAAAAATGAAACTTCGAAGCCGAAAGCATCGTCGGAGGCGACGAATCGAAAGAACGACATCGGGACGCGGTCGTTTCGTTTCGTTTCGTTTCGTCGATCGTCGACGGTTCTGCAATTAATAATTCAGGCATGTTCGACCGGCCTCCGGTTTCGGAGTAACGAAACCGGAATTTAATTACGCGATGAGTTTTACTTAAAGTTTATGTTCCGATGCAAGGGCGTGCGGACTTTTTACCCCGGTTTTTCCCTTTATCGCGCCTCTCTTTTAAAATCGCATTTAATACTAGAACTACCGAACAAGTTAAACGACTGCCTGGGAACTTTTTGCGTTTGCAGACGCCGAAAGCGTGCTGCTGTTTTTAGGGAAATTAATTTCGGCTCTTATCGAGATAGAAATTAACCGTACACGCGGCTGTTTATTTTCCTCCTGGCGCTTTAATTAATATCATTACTTTCCTCCTGATTTTCCGCTTATTATTACTCTTAAATCGAATCTGTACACAGTGCTGGACAAATGTATCGGCACAGCAAGATTTTTCCGATTCAAATGCTTATATCTCTATCGAATAATAAACCGGAATAATAAATAAATAATAACAAAATCGCTTTTGTCCAGCAATGTATATATAAATGGTATTTGCTAAATATATCTAACTTTCTAGAGTACCTATTCCAAACTTTCGCGGACTCCTTCGCAACTCGTTATCGAATCCCAGCGTAAATGCGAGGAGAAAAATAAATTACATCGATATAGGGGAAAAAAGGGGAAGAAATTAAGAAAGAAGAGGCAAAGGAGAGTGGACCACGATATCCAGCGATATCCAGCCACGCTGTCCCGATTTAAAAGTTTCCAATTTAATCGCGGAACACCGATGACGTCGGTGGAAAGTTGGTTCTCCTGGCCATGGAAGGACGATGGTCCTCTGGACGTGGAATCTCACCTGTCCTCTGCCAACCCACGTGGATTACTTGGGATCGTTTGTACCGGCGGCTGGTCCGCGTTTCTTCGAGATTGCCCGGCTCGCAACCGGAGAGTCGTCGATTAATTCTCCATCGAGGTGGACTCGATAAATTCCGGACGCGTCCCGGCACCCCGGTTACGATCACTCGTTACGTTTAGCTGGTCGTATTTTCCGCAGCACTGGCCGACGGGTATCTCGTCTGGCGATCACGTTTCACTCGGAATTCGCCGCGCCTATCCCTAAAACGCGGAACAAACAAAATCATGCGGCCCCGTTTCCTGCCAGCGTTAATTAACGATTCGTTTCCGTGATACGCCTAGACTTTCGCGTTAATTACGCGACTTAATTAATCGTTAATTTCCCGTGCCGTGCCGCGATTAACAGCGGCTAGAAGCTCGATCGAAGCTCGAAGGCGAAGAAGGCTAACAATGATTTCCCAGAATTCGTAGGAAGAGTCGCGAAACGTCGATTAAGGCCGACGAATTCGAGATTAACGAGTTCGGGTAGAGCCGAAGTTGGAATAAATGATCAATTTCCGAAATTAAGATCGACAGCGAGACAAAGGAGAAAGTTCGGGCTGTGTGGGTGCTTAAAAGTGGCAGAAGAAATAATTTCCGACGCGAATCGATAGAGATACAGCGCTTTTTATTTCGCTCGTGGCCTTCTTTCCAACTCGGCTCGACCCCAATGAAAGTTCACAAAGGTATCTTTTATCGGTCACCTGATGGTTCTCCATCGAGAGGCGTCGTCTTCCTCGGTTACTTACACTCGGCTACAGCGAACTTCACTCCGGGTCTATAAAGGTTTCATCTCTCCCGCTGGAATCACCGTCCGCTTCGCTAGTTCGCCACTCTTCCCTAATAATAATCCGTTATTTATCCTCGCAGCGTTTTTAGCCTCGTCGTTTATTTACAACCGGCAAGAATTTCGAAGCCTTTGAAAATTCCTCGAATAGCTCCATTTCTTTTCGTTATTCGCGTCTTATATTATACCGTTACGATCTTACTATTCCGTTGTTCGTGTATCGAAACTATCTTCCGTATCTCGCAGTTGTTCTGCAAACTTCATTCCCAACGACGACGTTGTCCGTTCCTTACACTCGTTGTTTATTCACTCGCAACGGTCGAAAGACTTTGCTACTTTACTTTATGAAATGACAATGAAGTTTAAATGCGACTCGCCGCGTTTACAGCAGATTTAGTCGTGTAATAATTCTAAAAACAGAAAAATTTCATCTACCAAACCCACCGAAATGACGAACGACCCAAAACAATAGCGAAGGACAACTCCATCTTTCCTACGCACCAACCTTTCAATAAAATACCCCCATTTTTTCCACCACCAAATCCTGTACTAACCAATCGCAACGTACTCGAACCGAATTCCAGAAAACACATTAACAGCACAGACAGAACACTTTCGACCGTCACCAGCGACGCATCTTCAAACCTTGTAAAAACTTTTCCCCCTTGCATCGAACCGAAATAAACTCGTACAACCCTGATCGAATTAGTTTGGGTTTGTAAAAAGACGCAGACATCTTCTGATTTTTTTTACCTCCGAAAATAAGGGTTCGGACGAAACAGACGTACCGTTGGATGACCAAAGATCCATTGACCCTTAGTCGCTAAAAGGACCAAGCTGATAAGGGTAGACCTCGAAACAACTTGCTCATCCCACTTCTCGCGCCAAATTTATCTTGGAACCCATATGAAAACGTTGCAGGCCGAATAATTTTTAGAATATATATATTTCCGAACGTTTCTTTGCGCAACACGAGTCGTAGAACGAGGCTTGGTCGGTAGATACAATAACGTGCAATGTATCGGTAGAGAAGAAACTGGCGCGTACAATTTTCGCAGGTGCTTATATATTAATACGATGACTAATGGCTTTTAATCGCAATAGGGACGAGTAAGTTAGGCGTTTTAGCGACTAAAGAGTGAACGGATCGTTGGTCATCCAACGGTACTCCGAATACCGAATACAGAGAGATTATTAGCCAATAAATTCAACGAAATCCCGTGAAACGGAATGAGAAAAAGGAAAGAGGAGAAAAGGGACAGTAATTCTGAATGAAATTGTTGGGATTAAATCAACAATCGATCGAAAACGTGTCCTTTGATCGTGGTACGCAGGCTAAATAACCGAGTCTCGCGGATCCGATGGACGCGTTCTCGTGAAAAATATCGAGGACTTTATCGCGAAGGCTTGAACGGGAGAGAGAGAGGAGAGGGCGTCGCGGCGACGGAAATCCGATATGTTCGATGACGCGTGGGGTGGGTCGGCGGTAGTTCCTGGCGGATTTTCTCGTCAAAAAGAGGCGAGAGACGATCAGGCGGACTTGCTGACACCGGGAAACACCGTCTTGGTCGGAGATTAGCAAGAGGGCGAAACGTGCGAGTAACGACACCCACGAGACGACACCACGGCATCCGTGGAACGATCTCGTCGCCGTTCGAGGGGCACGCCTCTGAGTAATAAGAAATCGATAAGAGCCGCGGATTGGATGCAGAAGCGTGGGAAAATCGGGCCCGAGTATCTCGTCCAGCCTTGACGGATGATCGAAGCTCGAATCTGTCGGGTTTAGTAGCTGAAACGCATCTTTTTCTTCTGTTTTCGGAATTAATACACGACTAAATCCGCTGCAAGTGCAGATAGTTGCATCTAACCTTCGGTGTCATTGTAATTCGGTGTCATTGTAATTCGGTATTACCATAATGTAAAGTAGCGAAGTCTTTCGACCGTTGCGAGTGAATAAACAGTGAGTGTAAGGAAGAAAACAGAGTCCGCTAGATTCGTAGTGGGTAATAAACTACTTAAGAAAGTTTGTCCGGAGAAAATGGAACATCGGTCTTCCTAATATCACCGTGTCGGTAATTATGTATTTCGGTAATTTAAGTTTTACGATATAAATACCGCGAGACCGGGAACTTAGAAATAATAATTGGCGCGCGCTTAATTACCCTGTCGCGTCGAACACGGTTTATACTCGGCAACTTTGGGAACTTTCTTAATCTCTCGAGGGACATTGGCAATGTCATACATGTGTGTATTAATACGTTTAGTTTTCTCCGGATTTAAACGCGGTCCCGAAACGAGAAACACGCGACAAACGGTATTATATATATAAAATACGAAACTTCGTATTAATCTTGTTTCTCAGACAAGTAGATACCGATCACGCGTTTGACAGCGTAATTAACGATTCGTTCCAATTATGCCCCGAGAAATATGTAGGCCACTAATTACAGGGAAATCTTAATTTCCCGAACGCGTCTCCCGAGACGATTCGTCTTCGTCGACACGTCGCGAAAACGGGGGATGATTAATTTCGAGGTCGAAGCGGTTAATTCCGCCGGAGAACTTTATATACGCGTAACCGAGGCCGAGGTTCGATTTTCGATCGAGGGATCGATAAATCGAATCGAAGGGGAACAAAAGGAAAGGCAAGAAGAGGCAGAAAAATCGAGGGCTTTCGCTTTCAAAGGCATCCTTCCTTTCTTCCTTCCCGGTGAACTCTCTTAATTCGCGTGCGGCTCGATGGACTAATTAATATTGATGATTAGAGGGTCGCTCTCGCGGGTGATCAATTTTCATCGGTATTAATATTCTTCGTCCTTTGGCTTCGAGTGCGTCCTGGAATGCGGTTTAATTAAAACGGGACGCGAATTTTCATCGGGAACCAACGCGGCAGGCTCCGATGAAATATAATCACGCGTGTTCCTTCTCGTACGCACTTGGAATTCTTCGAACGTGTCGGCTCGAAAGACGCGTCACCGGGGACGTCTGGGTCTCGATAATTCGATATATCCCGATATTAACGTTAAAAGCTAATTAACAAAGGTATCGCGGTAAATTAAGAGCGGAACGAAACGAAAAAAAGGGAAACGGGACGTTTTATCGCGGCGTACCATTAATATCGTACATTTTTATCTCGGTTTCGAGTTTAACGCGCGCGGAATATTAATATCTTCTAATATACGTAACGTATTATTCCTCGGGCGAATAAATTTGTCATTCCGGGGAACGAGAACGATTCTAATGACGCACGAATAACCTGACAAACAAGACACGCTACCACGGAATAAAAAAGAGGATTTGCAGCATTAACCGGCGGTTATTAAGTCTCTCGCTTCCTTGTCGCACTCCAGGCTCGGATAACCGAAGCTGGCACACCGGTAGAATACAGGTATAATTCACTTCGTTTGATTTATTCCGCGCGATTTATCTCGTTTGCATATTTTTTCCCTTATAGCAGCTCGGGCTGTTCTGCGTTAAATCACGAGGCGATATCGCGCGGGAACGAGCGACCCCGGGAACCTTGAAAATCGCAAAGCGTTGCGGAAAAAATTTCGATACCGTTAATACCCCGACGTCCATACGCGGCGAATGACGTCTGCAGGAAGCAAAATCCGGGATTAAGCCCCGGGATTGGGAGTCCATTAACTCGATTATCGTTTGGAAAAGGATCGGCGGGGTGGTACCGGTAATCTGTAACGGGGTGAAATTGAATTTGTTTCAGAAATTAATCGGGGACGTTTCCGAAAAAGGGATCCCCGGAAACCGTGAAGCATCCTGGTGTAAAGGGCACTTGGTCCTCTTTATCTCGATGACTCGGGAGTGAACCGCGCTGACGCCTGTCTCGACTCAAACGTACAGTCACCTAGACGTCGTCACCCGCTAAGTCCAAACCGGACACGCGCCATCCAAATCCAGCGATAACCGATCCTTACTCCGCCAACAACCCCCGAAACACGCTCCTTCCTCACCGTGCCCGAACTTTATATAGTTACTGTTTTTATCAAATAATGAACTAGAATAATAAGTAAATACACGCGTGAACAAAATTTTCCTCTTCACGAATTTCGTTCATTGTTACAAGCATTTGAATCGGAACAATTACATTATGTCAATACTATGCCAATACCGAATCTAAACTGCGATAAACATATTTTTCTATACAACCGAATTCCCGCGTTATTCCTTCGCCGAATTAACATACGTAATCATTCGCGCTAAGTAATAATTTGGGATTCGTTTTCATCTAGCTCGTGTTTTGTGCCGTGAAACTGGCTACGCCTATGCGCCGCGAGGTTTCGAACGAATTTCGACGTGGAAATTTGCGACGTCCATCAGCGGGCTGCCGATTAATCGCGTCGTCGAAAGAATTTGCAATTTATGGCTAATCGGTAATAATCCAGGCCGGCCAGGGCCCAGCCTCGGATAACCGATTTATGATTATAACGCGGCGAGAAAGTTAACGAGAAAAGCGCGCCGCTAGTTGGCCGCGACGTTGCAAACTCGTTTGTTAAACTTAAAATTGAACCCTTGGTCGTTCGACGGGCGGAGGGTGGCCGTCGATGGTCCGGGGTGCGGGCGTTACATTAATTACAACGCGATCCCGGCGACAGCCGGAAGAGGATTTTCCCCGGGTTCCTCGGCCACGGAATTACAGGACACTTTGCGCGAAACGACAGCGCCTTTGGACCGAACTTTAAATTTTCCTCCACGCGAAAACGGCTTTGAAACCGGGCGAAATACCGTGAACCGGTTGGTCTGTTCGATGGAAAATCAACCGTGAGTCAAAGGGGATCCCTTAAGCAGCTGTTAATTCTCTAATCCTGGTTTACGTGCTCGACCGTTCGAATGCGACGTCAGCCGATAAACTGAAGCAGTTTGGTCAACTTTTCTACGCAGAGTTATGCTAAAATGGACGAAGAAATGTCTCCTTGATGCGTTTTTACCGTTGCCCATCCGATTTTTACGTGGAAGTAGATTTTGATTGCATTAGGACTGCAATAAAATCAAAATGACTGGTTTCCAATCTTCTATCTTCACGGTTGTTGAATGTTTATCATAATTGTTCTAATCGCGACGTTCTAATTATTATTACTTTTCTAGGCGATATTTACACTGGTATTATAGATCGGTAGTCGACCTCGATTCGAAGAATCTCGCGATAGCCGCGAATAAAAATAAAAACAAAACTACGAGCGATAATGATATATTTCCAGCGTAGAACAAATAGGAGGGAGAGAGATTAAAAAATACCGTTGCGCGAGTAGGCAACTTTCAAATAGCGCGAAAGGCACGGTTGAATGAAAAATAAGCGTTTATTTATCTCGCTGTTTCGGCGGAAATTTAGCATCGGCGGAAAAGCTGGGAAATTTTCGCAAATCTCTAGATTCATGTCGATTGCTTTCATATACCGTATTCAAATTTTTTCTACTCTCTATAGGTTCGCGAATAAAATTGAAATGAAAGAAAATACCTGGAGTATCACTTTCGGAATTAATTCGCGAATCTATGTTAATTTTTCGGCTAGTGCCACCGTTTTATTTGACGCTTTGAATAATATATCGAGCTTTCGTGAAATTTTCGACATTTGTCAACGTTGGGTGATATTTACCCCGAAACCCTTTAAAATTTGATCGATCGGCCTACCCGAAATGTCGATATCCCGGAATACCATTGTGCCCCGACGATCGCGCAATTTCCATTCAATTCGTCCCGATTATCGCCGATATTTACAAACTTTTTGTTTCGCCTAGCTTATGGCAGCGAACGAGCAGCCATTGTTCCAAGGAACACTCGTCCGTGGTTGCTCGAGCCATCATTCTTTCTTTTCGCGGAAATTTCACAGAGAGGGATAGTCTAACTTGAACCCGACGTCGTTTTAGACGGCTGTTAATTAATGTTAATTAATGTTACGATTGCGAAGTATTTTTTCTTCGTTCATGGATACAGCGGTGAAAGACGCTGAACAGAGATAATATAATCGTAGAACGTTAACACTAGGTTCACAAGACTCGTCAATTTGACGGACGAGTTGTTCCAATTATACCATATTAACAGACTTAATTAACTTACATTAAGTTTGATAATATTGTTCAATTCTTTCAAATTCAATTCAACGTTTGTTTCTTAACACTAGGTTTACCAATTAATTTTACCAGTTAATTTTCTTCGAGAAAAATACTGCCGTATTTTATTAGAATATTTCAATTAACTTCACTTAGATTTATGAGACATATAATCGCAAATCTAATCTCCGCTGCTTTCTGGTTCAGAAGAATCCGTGAATCTAGTGTCAATGAAGTTTCTTTATGGAAGGTCGAGCGTATGTTCCTTGGATCAGCAGTCAAACGCTTCGTCTGATTAATCCGCGATGAAGGTTTACCTCAATCGTAATTACGCGACGTAGTTACGAAATCAAACCCACCAATTTCTTCGTTTGACCTAGGGAAATTCAGCCTCGTCGTTTTGCAGCTTCTCCGTCGAGAATCGAAAATTTTCTTGCTCGTCGGATCAAACACACATCGAACGTGAGAAACTCCTTCTATCTCGTGCAAGTTTGTTATCTTTCGTTTCCGATACAGAACCAGTTAACAATTGCCGAAACGCCTATCTCTCTATCAAGTAGACGCGACGTCTACTTCCGATCTATAGCGATTATCGGATCCTTTTGCGACTCTGCTCGGTAAGAAACACGGAACTAGAAGTTTCGCGAAACACGAGCACGATATCGAAGAACGTTGGAACCGTCGCGGTGAAACCGGAAGCGAATCACCAACTTTTTACTCTCCGACGAAGCCACCGATGATATCTTCGTTAGAGCCGCATGGTTTCCGTATTTTAATTAATTTCTCCTCCCGTGTAATGTCCATATAATTATAAAGCGACACGCTTTGAAGCTTTCGTCGCAAAGGAGAGCGAGAAAGAGAAAGAAGGGAAGAAGTCGCGAGACTCGCGGCAGAAGAACGATCACGTTTCTTATATTTTAATTAATCTTCTCCGGGATGCGGTAATTGTGCCGTGAAAAACACGCGTACGCGGAGATTAAACTGACAGCTGACCGGCATAATTCGAGCAGAGAGCATTTCTTTTCGCTGCGATTTAATTAAACTTCTCACCGCCGCGAAGCCGATTCGTTCCTACGCGTTCTTCCGATAAAACTCTTCTTCCTCGTCTTCCGTCCGGCCTGCGCGTTCGAAAGTTTTGTTTCAAAGGAGTCGATGGGCGGCGTTTTCACCGCAACGCAGTCGCGGGATTCTCCCTGCACGTTATCCGTAAACAGAAAGTTGCAGCCCGACCTTAACACTGCATCCAGCATCCGGAACTTTGGTTCAACTGTAACGATCTCCAGTTCTCCGCCATATTATTCGAACTTGTCCCCGGTCTAAATACAAGCGACGCACTCGATTCATCCTCGGCTGGAATATCGCGACGAAAACGCATTGTCCTGCCGTTCCCTCGTTTCATTTCACCCCTCTTTCCGCGTTAAACTCGATTTCTCGCTTTTAGTCGCGTAAGACGACTATTTCAGGGACGTATAGATATAGGTTCGATGGCACGTATTATGGAATATCGTATCGGCAAGCATACGCGACGTTATTCAATTGCCTCTCTCCTGGTGGCTTTATGCATAAATGAGTTTCAGCGGACTTTCATCCACCTCGCCGCGGTTCCGTTTCCCTTTGTCGGTTGCCAGCGTTTATGCGATACAACGAGGGATTAAAGAACGGGATAAAGTGTTCTTGAGATGTCACCGGCTGCTTTGCCATTAATACGTCGCAGGCCGAATAAAGGAACTGTTATTTATCTCGACCATGTGTCCCCTCGCGTCTCGCAAATTGCTTCGTTTCCCCGAGAAAGCGATAAAAAATTCTCCTCACCCGCGGAAAATCCTTTATGCTCTCGCCAGTTTATACCCGTTTACCTAAACAACCCGACGACTAGTTCGAGGCTACAGCGAAACGCGATTTAATCCCGTTTCCGTTAAGGAAATCTTACGAATTAACGGATTTCCCGCTGTGATCCTTTTACCTCGCGCCATGGGAATGTTATTTACGATTTAGATCGAATAATCCACGAGGTTTCTTAAAGTCGCGTCGGACGCGACTTTCTGGGCTAGCAAATTCGCTGGTAAGAGAGAAAGAGAGGGTTAAAAAAGATTTTCTTCGTTGAAAGGGGGAGATTTTTTTCAGCGAAAGGGGGTCGGAAGTAAAAAAATTCAAGAACCCCTGTCATAAAACAAGGGGGTAATTAACCTAATAGAAACGTGGCCCATTTTACCTGCTCCTTTTCCTCGAAAGTGCCTATAGAGACCACCGACGTTACTTTCCGCGTTACCTTCGACCTTCGACTTCCGATTCGATCGCCGAATTCAAACAGCCACTATCATGTTCCGATCAGACATCGATTTCAGAGCGAAACGTGACTTAAAATCAATCATTGGTCGAGATCCACGCACCCCTTTCGGTCCAACGATATTTTCTTCCTTGCGTGTTACCTTCGACCTTCGACTTTCAACCTTTGATCTTCGATTCGATCGTCGAACCCGAATACCCGACAATCCGTTTCGCGAAGCGACGATCAGACATCGATCCAGAGCGAATCGTGACTTAAGATCCATCACTGGTCGAGATCCACGCAACCCTTCCGGTCCAACGACATTTCCTTCCTTCACCCCTCTGTCATGGTCGCAGCTGTACACAAAGCGGAGTTGCAAGCTTCTTCTTCGACTCTCCTTGGCTTTCCACTTCGCAGCTTCGGCTAGCTTTTTACAGCTGGTCGTTAGGAACCGGACCGCAAATGTCTCCGCATGAATTCTAATGTCCGACCCTTGCCTCGACGCCGCGCCGCCCCTGTCCCGGTAATCCCGGCCAGTTTTCCCTCAGGGGGTGTTCAAACCCACCGACCACCCTCCTCGCCCCCTGATCCCCTTGGGGACCTCGCCCACGTCGCCGTTTGAATTTACGCAGGGCCACGAAGCGCGAATTCCACGGAAGTCGTGTGAGACCAGCAAAGCGTTTTGTCCTGCATTTTCATAAGACGCTGTCGACCGGCCGTTAAGGCTAATTGTCCCCCTAATTTACACCGTCCCCGGTTTTATATGCTAACGAGACGTGGGCAATTAGCGCGCTGTTCGATGCACCGTTACGCGTTACCTTGCTGCGTTTCTGCGGCCCTTTTGGCTACGAGAACCTCGATCATCTTGTCTTGCGGTTCGCTCTGCGGATTTTCGCATCGGATACAACCCTGGATCATGCGTGCGTTATTTAGAAGCTAGAAGGAGAGGTCGTCCGGTTACTCTGCGAGGAGGATAGGTTGGATGATCATCTTATAGGTAGGCTACGTCCGAATTTGGGATATTATCAGTTCAGATGAGGGTTTATGGATTTTTAACAAAAGTTTTTACAGTTTTTACTAACGCGAACTATAGTTCAATTAGGCCTGTCGATATTTTTTATTCGTCATGACGTTACATGGAGTGATTGTATTTAGCTTGATGTTTGTCGCGTGACTGTCCGAATTCTTCTCTTCTCAACTGCTTCCGCTGCTGTTGTTCGCGCGAACGTCGGAATTCGAAATTAAACCGACGAACAAAAGTTTACCAACCGTGAACGAGAATTTTTTGCGGAAAATATTCGTTGGTAACGATCGCGCGAGGGAACGAGCGATGGGTGTACGTTGGCGAATTAAAATAGGCGAAAAAGAGAGAGGGGAAAGGGGAAGAAATTGTGGAAAAAGCGAGGAGAGGAAATGGAAGAATAGCGCGGCGCTATTTACGCTCGAGATAAACAGGTCGGTTCGTCGTCGAGTTCGTCCGATAATTCCGTTTGACGAGTCGACCAGCCGGCTCGTTTTTTAACGAACCTGCGAGCGACTCGTCGATAAAAATGACAGAACTTTATCAGGACACCGTCGGCCGGCCATACTGTCGCTGGCTCGATAACGCGGCTTCGTTCCTGTTGCGCGATTTATGTCGGAGCCCTTATCGGGCCGCGCGGATCGCGCATTTTGCCTCGTGAAAAATTGGAAAAAATTATTTCTGTCCGCCCCTCGATGAGAAGCTAAGCGGCCAATACGTCACGATAACAGCCGTATTGGTTTTCATACAATTGCGCCTCGATGTTTCGCGATTCATCGAGGAATTACTCGACGACGCAGCTTGAGGTTGACTTCCAAGCGGACGCGACGTTGAAGCGAAGCGATGTCGAGAGATCAAACATTCGCGGCACCGCGCGCAGTGGGCCAGGAGACCCTAAAATGTGGTTAAAAGTATGTTCTCGCATTTTCAAAAATTGAAAGTTTGTTCTAGATACCTCGAAGTACCTATTTCCCAATTTTTATGCGATTTAATGAATCATTATTCTTATTCTTATTATGCACAGTGAGCCAGGGGACCCTAAAAAGTGGCTAGAAATAGGTTCTCACATTTTCATAAATTGAAAACGTGTTCCAGATACTTCGAAGTACCTATTTCCCAATTTTTCTGCGATTTAACGAATTATTATCGCTACAGAAGTGCGACGAACCTCGCGACGGTGGGGAATTCGTCAATTCTAGAACAAAAATGCCGTTTCAGGGCTTAACAAGTTTGGTATGAAAAAATATTCCAACGCTCTTTGATTTTTGGCCGCTTTTGATGGTCTCCTGGTTCACTGTGCGGTGGTAGAATTTCCAGCGTTTCCAAGTAACGTTGATCGGAAAAGGCGGCAGAGAGAGAAAGAGAGGAAGGGAGAGAGAGAGAGTGCTTTGATCGATGAATTTTATCAACTGCTAAAATTCTCTCCGAGGGAACCAAAGTTTAGGCCAGAGCCGCACAGATTCGCAATTGCTAATTTTAAAGTAGAGTAGATGATTTTTCCGAGGACAAAGCTTAGAGGTATTTTATTATTTTTCATTTGCATATTTGTACGTACAAAACGCGATTTTCCTTGACGGCTGGCGCTGTTCAAAGTAAAAGTAATCAAGATTATTGGTTCGCGTGTTTTATATCCCGCTTTTACTTTAAATCGCGTAATCTGCGCATCTGTCCTCAGCTGTGCCAAGGAACGACCAGCAAGGTAAATTACACAATCGCTTTTCAGTCGGTACATTCGATTAAGATATGGAAGACACGATCTTAACTCTTCGGATCTTACGCACACCGATTATGCGGTAATGTCATCCACCGGATCGAGATTACCGCGTTGCAAATACTCGAGGTGGATGAGCTACAAGTACGAGATTTATTTCTCTTACCTGTAATTATCGAACGATCATTTTTCTCTCTCCAGTTTACCCAAGAACTTTATTTCGTTATTTCTGTGGAAGTTGTTTGGTGTAGCGGGGATATAGCTTTCGTTCTTCTTAATAATATTTATTATATCATTAATTACGATACTAACTCTCGTCAGCAACTCTCTTAAAAACGTATTGGAAAACGACATTAATTATTACTAGTTTTATAGTTAATTATTACTACTTTTTTGGCACATTTCCAATCAACCCTAAGTATACATGCATGTTACAACAATAATATATTGTGACGTCGCATAATATCCAAATGTATTTGGTCATTAACATCACGAATCAACGTTTATATCACACATGTTTGGAGAATTACGAACGAAGAATTACTCACAATTTGCGGTGAAGAAATTCCAGATGTTTCGTGAATATTATAAATTCCCGACGTACCTCAGATACAATTTTTACCATCTATAGCTCTTATTCTTAGCGAAAAAGAATTCCAATTATTTCTAATCGATCTGGAATTTTTAAACCGTTGCAGTTTTCAAAGATTTTTTTTTTTTTTTTTTAATTAAACTGGGATTTGGTCGCATCCGAATAAATACGATTAAAAATCGATATATAAATTTTATTTTAATTACACACACTCGTGACAAGTGTCCTCGAGGTCAACTGCGTTTATCCCAAACACCTGACCGACGCTAGCGTCCTTAGGCCCGTATAGAAATTAAGCGACGCCGTTCCGGACGTATGGAAATGTACTGCGAAGTTTCGCGTTCACAGTGTCGCGGAAAAGTTGCCGGGGAAATTCGAGGGAATTCCGCGTTTTCGCGGGGAAGGGGCGACGACGGGCGTCCAAGTTTCACCGCACGGTCGAAGGGTCGTCGACGCGCTTAGAAACCCGTTTGCAAGATGAACTCTGCTCACCCTCTCTCGTCTGTTCACTCGTAAACTTGCTCGCGAGACGGAGGACATTGCTGGTCCTGCGACGCCGAAAATTTCCCAACCCTTTTACCGGATAAAAGATATCGAAAAAGGCGG
Source organism: Euglossa dilemma (assembly GCA_002201625.1). Taxonomy (NCBI): domain Eukaryota; kingdom Metazoa; phylum Arthropoda; class Insecta; order Hymenoptera; family Apidae; genus Euglossa; species Euglossa dilemma. Next base: position 551,466 of record NIJG01000044.1, on the reverse strand, counting down.
AAGTTGGCGGAACTTCGCTGGATTTCCGCGAAGTTCCAACGCTTCCTTGCTTACTCGCCGCGTTTCTTTCGCCCGTTTTGTTTCCGTTTCCATTGTGCCTCGCGTCGAACGCGAAACTTTCTGCTTCCATTTCGCGCGTCCCTCCCTCTACCTTCATTTTTCTTTTTTTCTTTCCTTCAACCCTTTTCGCCAAGAATTCACGTGTGTCGGCAGCTTTGCGGCGTCGCTTTTTCTATGTCCGTTCGTTGCTTACTCACCGTCCTCTAATATTCCTGTTGTTGGTCCTGTCTCGCCATTTTTCTTCCCGACCTGTTGAGGTAACGTCCCCTGTCCCCGCGTCAAATTTTTCGTTTGTCGATTTTAATTATCGCGGCTGGAATTAGAACCGAGGTGGTTAATACGTGCAATCGTTCGATTCTTGACGTGTTGAACATACGAACGTATGGAATATGAAATGTCTTGAATTAATAAACACTCAAAGATCGAACGACCGATCTGTAAAATCGGTTTCTCGGATAAACACAAGGGATTTTAAACGATTCGCGAGTGTTTCGCGATTATTTTCGCGGACGTATTGAAAACGCGAATGATCTTCTACGGTTATCGATGGATCGTGCTGTCGATTAGTCGATCCGAGCAACCACGAGTTTCCAAAGTTGGTTACGATTTTCAGGCTAATCCGGTACCAATGGAGTTCGAACTAATCGCGACACGAATCTCGGATCCCGACGTGGAACGCCAAGTCCTTCGGTGTAGGAAAATTCAGAAAGGAATTTCGAATTTTCTTCCGCGATATTTGGCAAACTAATCCGGCCGTAGAGGCGGCCACTTTCGATTATTAAATTCGAGCAGGAAGAATCCCGGAACTCACGCGCGGCCGGGCAAAACAGGCAAAAGCACAAAAGCTAAAAGGTTCCATGCCCGTCGGGTAATCTGATAAACGAATACTTTTTTCCGGTATAAGCTCAGCCAGAGTTAATTTCGCGATGCGGTACGTAACGCGCGTATTGAATATCCGGAAATTCGCGTGACCCTCTAAAATTTTTGCTCTCTCTCTCTCCCTCTCTCTCTCTCTCTCTCTCTCTCTCTCTCTCTCTCTCTATCTCTATCTCTCTCTCTCTCTCTCTCTCTCTCTCTCTCGAAAAAGAGGAAATTAATCGAGGGTTAATATATCCGTAAAATTAAAAAATTAAACAGATTCGAGCAACGAAAAATCGCGTTGTTATTAGCCTAGGTTGAACAAATGGTTTTTAGTACGGATTGTTCGAACTCGTATTTAAAATCTCCAAATTTATTCGCACTGAGAGTACACTAAAAGCTCTTGATACGGATATTGCCAATTTATTAATCTTCCAGCTTTTAATGAAACAAAACGTAGAAAAATTTCCAATTTCAGAGAGAGAGAGAACACAACGTTCGCGAGGATATTTCGATGTGCCGATATCGAGCTGGCATTTTGAATATTTTAATCAGGCGTGTAACAGCGTTACATCTCGCGTGCTTGGAAACGCGAAATACGTTTCGAATCGAGAGAATGAGTTCCGGTTTTCTAAGGATTAAACTAAGCATATAAATAAATTACTCGCAGGTAAATCGTGCCATCCGTGACTACCTCGATTTCACGGCACCATTGCTTCACCTAGCAACAGGATTTGACTAAGAGTGCAAACAGTTTAAAATGTTTTCATTAGATAATTATGAACAGGTTCTACTTCGTGGAGTCTATCGCTATGTTCCTTCATTTTTGTACTATCGTTAAAACGTAAGCATTTCGTAATCCGTACAAACCTGTCCCTACCAATTAATTTTGCAAAGATAGGTAATGCCAAATATGAAATACACCGGCGTTTATTCGTTTTCACAACTCGCTTCGAATCCATCCAGCCGTTCCACATTTTCGCGAGTCTTCTTCTTTCTAGATAGACTACGACCCTTGCTTTCGAACGGAAAAACTTATCGCGCCATCTTAGTAGCAGAGAAATTGTGTTGCGGACCCAATCAATCGTGTTCGAATAGGAAGGTTACGATAAAAGCCGACTCTTGCGAACCGTTCCGCGTTTTCGCGAGTCTTTTTCTTTCTAGATAGACTACGACACCCTTGCTTTCGATCAGAAAAACATATCGCGCCATCTTCGAGGGCAAGAAACCGTGTTGCGGACCCAATCGCTGCGTGTTCGAATAAAAAGAATTATTCAGGATTAAAAGACGACTTGCGCGAATAACTCCACAAAACTCTTACAAATCCTTAGTCAACCACCATCCCCCGTAAACATACCCCTTCCTTACCGTACCCTCACCTTATGTATATCCGAATCAAAACCCTATTAAAGTCAGTCTTCTTACAGTCGAACCCTATTTTTTCGCCGCAATACTTCACGTAGTCATTCGCGTTAAGTAACACTCAGAAATTCGTCGTTCGGCTACCTCGTGTTTCGTCCCGTGACACTTCCCGGTCGTTTCATCCCCGACTCGATCGCTTCCCGACGACCCCTGTCGCCGATACGAGCACCAGGGAATACCGTCGTCGCTCATACACTCCCTCTTTTTATTCGACGTTCCTCGAAATAGCCCGGAGACGCTCGTTTCCTTCCTCTGCCTCGTAATTGTTTCTTAAACCCGGCCCCGGAAACCGAGGTTCCCTCGTTCGAGGACCGAACCTCCGCGGGGAACAGAATCAGCTTTGTCCATAAAATGTGTCGCAATAACCATCACAATCGTTCCGGGATTACCGGAGGCGGTACATTCAAATCGTCAACAAACGCCACCCACCCATAAAATTACCTTAAGAGCCGTTCCTTGTCAGAGATTTCCAACAGAAATAGAAACGAATCCTGGGTTCTCGGGGCTCCGGCAACGATTCAGACAAATTCGCCTCGTTTTTCTCCTTTTCTCTCTCTCTCGCTCTCTCGCTTACTCCGCCATCTTCTTCCGCTTCCGCTGCCAGCCAGGGCGAATACGTTCGGGCTTCCACCATTGCTGTAGGATGAAATTCCGTGCCGCGGAAAAAATCGTCCCACTCTGGCCGAGTAACGTATGTAACCACGTGAAAGCTGGGTAAATATGAAACAGGGACACGGCTGCGTCTCGATTCTTCTCGGGGGACCCGAGAGAGAGAGAGACAGATCTTTATTAGAGGATTTTATTAAATATTCGAGTAATGGGAGATTCGCCCCGGGACGAAATTTTTCTCCTCGTTCCTCCAGGCGAAACAAATTCGCCGGCAAAGAATCCCGAGGACGTGTAGGATATGTGAGCGGATCTCTCGGATAGAAGATAGACTCTCGCTCCAAATTTTAGATTTCCAAAGCTGAGATTTTATTTATTATACAGATTAATAGTGCGTTTTCGTCTTTTCGACTTGTTCCGATCGAATTTCTCAGGTAGACTGACTTTAACGCACTCGGTCGATTTTTCCACGAGTCTCGGTTTCGCCAAAAACTCACCCCTGATCGGGTTAACGCATTCGTCAGCTCGTTAACCGATCCAGGGCCTTTTTGGCCACCTACTTTTCCGCGTTTTCCTTTCGCGGGAGTACACTTCTGTAAGGAAGGATACGTGGGGTTTTCCATCGGGCCTGCGTGACCTGTGGGCCTCTCGGAAAAGCCGAGGGTTTATGGTACCACGTATAAATTGTCCAAGCCGCAATTAACCCTTTGCGGACGAGAAACGAAGGCAACGATACGTCGAGTGTACGCTAAATAATAAAGAATAAGAAATCGAGGGAAATTTTCTGAATGAAAAAATATGACCGACAACTATGCCAATGTTAAAATTATTATTCGTTATATTCCAGGCAGATTTCGCTCTGAAGAATAAAAGAATTTCCACGTGTATTATGACACGCGTGCCCAAAAGGGTTAACTGAGCCTGGAGGCTGGTTTTTATCCTAATATTGTCGTAAAAAATTTTACTAAAGTAGAAGACGACTTTCTCAAAAATAGTCACGAAGTTTTATAAACTTTGTTGAACATTTCCACGCCAAATTTTAATATTTTCACGTGTCTATGGCCGCTACAGACGAAGGACACGTTTCGAGGGTGCACGTTACAACCCCTGCCTTATGACCAATCGAATGGGAGTTAATTTGAAAATGACAAACTGCTGGATCAACTCGCTTGTAAACATAGCGTGTCGCGATCGATGAAACTAGCATAATCCAGGAATATTCGGCGATAATAATAATCCTGAAATTTAACAGAACAAATCCTGAGGGTGGCGTAAGGGGTTGGGGGAAGGGAGAGAGATTTACGGGCCTGGGAACGATGGCTCAATATTTCGTTTATCCGTAATCGTTGCTGGATGGCCGGTTTTTATCGATTTCGTTTACCACGCAAAATGGCCGCGATATTTACGTTTTATAATTCACGGTGGTTCATTCGCCCCGACGAAATTGGCACGACCGGCGTCCTCGATATTTCATGTATTACGCTCTGATTCTTTCCTTCGTTTCGCGTCCCCTTGTTTCCCCCTTTCCCGAGGCATCGATCCTTCCCGCGTTATCGTTCACCCGCCATCTTTGCCAGGTTATAATCGATCACGATCATTCCTACGACCGATCCAACTTCGGCCGATGGTTTCCGTAATTGATCGGTTAAGCCGATTTAACGAGAGGAATTTTACAGCTTATCTCGACTGTAACGGAGTCGGATACATTTGAGAATTTATTTTCGTAAATCCATATAGGATAATAAACTCTCTAACCCGTTCCCGTACTTTAACGAGTCCGATTCGTGATGAAGTTGTGGGCTCAAACGTGATTATTACGAACCAGACTCGCGAACAGATAGTCTGGCCAAACACGAATATCGCGAGCCAAGCTTACAGAATAATTTTTTGCCAGTTACGATCTTTAAGATATTTATAATATCTATGAAAGTAAAAGGATTAGAGTTTTATTTCCTTGACAGTAGTATCGCGTAAAACTGATTATATCACAGGTGCCAAAGGATTTACGCTTCATTGCTGTAGGAAAGAATATAACTAATGCACAGGGAAGGAACAATCTAGAAAATTGATTTATTCACAGTAACGTAATACAATCTTATTCAGAGCTACGACAATAGACAACTGACTCGGCCGTGATCGTAACGAAAAATAAAAAAAGAAGGAAACAAGGGATGGGAATGAAAATTCTTGTCTCGCGTCGCGACCTTCCAGGTCTACATTCGAAAAGTCGTTGCATTCCAGCGATTACGACTGTTTTCGAGCATTAGTCTGGTCTGGTCTGTTTAGGGCGCGTTGACGATAAGCCAGTTAGGTTTTGTAATAAAGTGCACTGTATTTTGCGTTTTACGCTTTATTTTATCGTGGTTTGATGATGTTTGGTCTCTCATATTTCACAGCTTACCGAGTGTAAAGGAATCGGATACGTTTGGGAATTTATTTTCGTAGGGTCAGTCACGCGTTTGTCCAGACAGTTGGATCTGGTTGCATGAACCTTCGGTGTTCGTTTCTATTAATTGCGATTTAATCCGTAAGAAGGACGGCAAAGTTTAACCTTTCTTGTTACGTTGTAACAGTACTTGATTTACCTTTCCAAGTTTTTACAGAAACAAGAAGTTTTCTCGCAAGAATAGTCTTTAATCCTCGCAAATTTGATTTTGAACAAGGGTAGAAACTTTTTCCGAGATAATTGTTAACAACTGGGACGCGTAAATGAAATTACGAAGAATCGACACAACGTTCCTACGCGTAACGATCGCACTGCGAATGTCGATTGCAAATAACCACCCGATGAAGATTTAGAACCGTTCGATCCGAAGTGAAACCGGCGAACGAGATCGACCGTTTATCTCAGTTTTTATTTTTCCATTCAAACAGTCGACGATTTATTCGCTGTTTCACTATCCTCGTAAATTCGCGTGTCGCACGATCTGTTATTAACGGATGTAAATAAATAATTTATACATTTTTTATCGTTTACATATTTTACCAACAATTAACGTTTTTTATCGTCGATTTAAATAAATAATTTACACATTTTTCACCGTTTACGATTCTTCTGAAATGATTTCTCCAATAATCGACGATATCGCAACGATTTGAAAACTGTTCTCGAATAACACGCGTCACTGCGACCTCGCTAATTAACGATTAATATTACGGAGATAATTCACAGACTGCGATCCTTCTAAAACTTACAAACAAACTAGAACGCTCATACCCGCACATAGATACACACAGTCGCGTATCATCTCTCAAACGCGTAACACGATCGCGATCAAAGAGAAAATCACCATTGACCTAATCACCCGGCAGGCTTCTGCGCCTAAAATTCCCATCGATCGGCGAGAGTCGTTCAATTAAACTGGCGATCGACAAACGACAGCCTCGTCTGTGAATCCAGGCCAACGCGAATATATCGAATAAGAGTCTCGGCTAATCCGGGCTGAAAATAATCGTTCGTTATCAGCGTTAAGGTCAGTGGTACCGTGGCCGGCTGCTCGCTAATCAGACTGCGCTATAGAGAGACCGACGAACCGGGGTAGGAACGTAAGAAGAGAAAGAAATAGAGCGAGATACGTCGGATAGAAGGGTGCGAGGAGAGAAAGAGAGAGAGAGAGAGAGAGAGAGAGAGAGAGACGGAAAGAGGACACGAGAGAAGAAAGGGAGAATTTACCACGCGTGAAATAGGGGGACAGGGAGCCGGGGGTGAGAAAAGAGGGAAAAAGATAGGAGACGTAGATAGAGGGTGCGAGGATGGTCCTCCCAATAGGATTAACCCTCGTCCCGTTAATCCTTTTATTGGGCCGGCAAATCCTGCGACAGGTCACGAAAGAGGGTGTCTGCTAGACCCGGATTCGCGGCCGGATATCCAGCGCGATAGAGACCGGTTCCAAGTATATCGAAATCGTTACCTGGCCCGAGATGGTCTAACGATCCCGATAACGGTCTAATAAAGGATCTACGTATGTCGAACGACCGGGAAAATTTCCCACCCATTCGTATAAGACCGTTTAGCTCGATCATTCGCCGATAATACGACCAGTTCTCCGGGATTCCTCCGATTCTACCACGCGCGTTCGGTTCAGACGCCATTAAGCAACTAGTCGATAACGACTGGACTAGAATAGGGGTAAATAGTGTGTAAAACAAAGCAAAGCAAGGACGCAGGGTCCATCGAGCTGCTGGACACTGAAAGATAGTATAATAGGACGGAAGATTGCGATTCGAATTCGCAATGACGAATTTTACATAGCGACGCGGTGTAAACGTCAAAGAAGGAGGTGGAAGGAAAAAAGAATTCGGGGGTGAATCCTTTCGTCTGATTCTACCACGTGTGTTCGGTTGAGACGCCATTAAGCAACCAGCCGATAACGACTGGCCTAGAATAGGGGTAAATGGAATGTAAAACGAAGCAAACCAAGGACTTAGCTTCCACCGAGAAATTTTATAGAGCTGCCGGTCACTGAAAGAAAGTATAATATAACGGAGGGCTGCGATTCGAATTCGCAGGGACGAATTTTACAATAGCGACGCGGTGTAAACGTCGAAGAAGAGGGAAGAAGGAAAAAAGGAATCAGGGGTGAATCTTTTACGGTCGCACACGCATTTACATGGGAGAAACTGTCGGTAGGTATGAGAAAGGATGGAAAGAGCCGGCAGCAGCGGACTCTCGAGGAAGCATCGATCGTCGCGGTGAAAAAGAAACGGCCGGCGATTCGGAGCGGGTAAAAGGCTTGCCTTATCGAGCGGGTCGCCGGTTGGAAATTCAGCCGTACGGATCGGGATAGGGATAAAGTAATTCCGTTTAAATGGGCGCCAAGCTTTTTCACCTCCGCGGACCCAGACAGCTGGCACGTTGTGTAGCAGGTAGGCAGATCGGAACGACGGACATGCATTAGCGAGTATCGGAAGCGGAAACGGGAGCGTCTATAGCGCGATAAATAGGGGATGAAACGCGTCTATGCTCGGGCCAACGGTCCGCTCGCGTGCTACGCGAGCAAGACGCCGGGATAAGCTCGTTGGATCGCGATCAAAAGGAAAGGCATTGATTTCCATTTAAATGCGGACCCGTGCCTGGAGCTTGGACGTGCCGCTTACCGATCAAACGACGAATTTTAGTCGGCCTTTGATGTCTGCCTGCACGGCTGATTAACTTGCACCCTTGCACGGTCAGATTCTTCGAGACATGGTAAAATCGACGGGGGGCGGCCAAGGAGAACGCTGGGATCCAGGGGGGAGTGGAAGGAAGTGTGAAACACGGAGCGACGAAGAGGAAAGGGTAGTTGGAGAGAGGAAGGACTTTGGTGGTTGGGAATGGCGATGAAAGGCACACCGTGGTCGGGATAACTCGAGCTCCAGGTGTTCCTAACGGGGTTCCGATCGATTCAAGATTCTTTCCAGATTTGGAAAATTATCTTTAAATTAAAATTATTTCGCCGAGAGTTTCGGCTGCTGATTCTTCGCGTTACTTATGCGCCTACTATGCGTTTCTTAGCTGATTAAGTTGCATCCTTGCACGGTCAGATTCTTCGAGACGTGGTAAAATCGACGGGGGTCGGCCAAGGAGAACGCAGGGATCTATGGGGCGAGTGGAAGGAAGTGTGAAACACGGCGCGACGAAGAGGAAAGGGTGCTTAGATGGAGGAAGGACTTTGGTGGTTTGGAATGGCGATGAAAGGGACATTATGGTCGGGATAACTCGAGCTCCGGTTTAACGGGGTTCCGATCGATCCAGGATTCTTTCGAAATTCGGAAAATTATCACGGGGACAAATTTCGTCGAGAATTTCGACCGGTGGTTTGTTCGTTCCCTATACTCGTTGTTCATTCCACTAATATTCACTCAGAAGGGTCGAAAGTCCTCGTCTGGGACCTGAGGCCAAGCTTGCGGTCCGAGGGATCGATACACGCGAAACGCGTCGTCGTTTCGACGTTTCGCGTCTCCTTGCTCCAACGTCGCGATTGTAACTCAACTAATCTGCGTTCGTAAAGGGATGTGGACGTCGTGTAAATTTCTTACCTCGAATAATAAGTGTTCAGACTATAACATGGTTCTTTACGTTACGTTTGAGCGTCTATTTACTTTCGAGCGTTAAGGATACGCGTTTAGATAAGTTGGAAAGTATCGACGATAGACAAAAGTTTCAGAGCGAAGTGTCGGAGATAAAGTATAAAATTTTTAATAACGCGGAAGAGTCGGAGAGGTTGGACTCTTTCTTAGTTCGTTGAGAATAATATCAGGGCGTATTATTTATTGCGGTTAATTCCGTGGCTGTAGCGCACTCGAAGGACCCCCTTGATCGCAACGGGTATTTTTGCATAATTTATTCGGCTTCCAGCTACTCCTTTTATTCGCTGGTAGATCGTCGAGGCACCAATAAGACCGAGACACCTTAAAGTAAATTTCCATTCGACGAAGGGAAGAACATTGGGAAAACTAGTTACGTAGAAACGTTTCTTTTAATCGGCAACGATACCGTAACCTCTTTAGCCGATATCGATAACGATAAAGAAGACACGAAACGTTGAGAAATATCATCGAGATTAAATTGCTTGACAAAGCTCGAAATGGAACGTTCGTTAGAGAAAATTCACGAATATAAAGATTCGGACATTCGAATAAATATTTTTAGAGAATAATTTTGAGAATTCGGACTGAAAGGTTGGAAATAAACCGTGAAAATAAACGGTGGCCGGGCAAAGACCGCGAAGGTAAAAAGGGGTTCGAACCTCTTTAGCCTCTATCGATAATATTATCGAGATTAAATCGCTTGACAAAACTCGAAATGGAACGTTCGTTAGAGAAAACTCGAAGATTCGGACACTCGAATAAATCGAATAACGAGTGTAAATACTCTCAGGGAAGAATTTGGAGAATTCGGACTGAAAGGTTGGAGTATAAACCGGGAAAATAAACCGGGAAAATAAACGGCGGCCGGGCAAAGGCCGCGAAGGTAAAAAGGGGTTCAATCAGTTGGTCTGGGTACAATCGTTTCTGCATACGATCAATTTTCCCGGCGATCAAACGCAGCAGCTCTCGCACGAGCGAGCTTACAAATCCAATCGTCTCGTCGAGTGTCGAAAGAAACCGAATCCTGGCGCCCTCCTGGGAGGCAAGAAAGAGAGAAAACGGTGAAAGAGGAGGGGAAAGAAGCGGTTTCGGGTGGGAAGAGCGAGGGAAAATCACGAGACATCGGCGGCGAGGTGGGACTAATGGCGGAAGGGTGGAAAGGGCCCGGGGAAAAAAGGAAGGCGAGCGTGGCTCGGCCTAACAAATAGAACGGCGAAGAACCGGGCGGTTTTATCGTAACCGATAGGATCTCCAAATACGTCCGACCGAGTCGTTTGTCTCGAGCAAACGACGACACGTACGATCTCCTCTTTTTCCCTCTTCCACCTGTAATTAATCTTCCCCCCTGATTTTCGCCGCACGCGCTCGATCGTGCGTGATGCCTGTTTGCGCGAAACAATAAGTCCCTTTGAAGACTTTGACGAAGGGCGCGTTTCCGTGGTCGGATGCCAGCAGATTTTTCCTACCGCTCTCTTCGACCGGCTATTCTTTCATTTCCTTTATCCACCTACTTCCACTTGCTCCTCGTTTGCCCTTTCGACCGCTTAAACGCCTTGCCGCGTAGGCTACGAAAATATTTTCCGGCTTGTTCGAGGGATAAATTAACTCTTAAACAGTGCTTATATATATCATTAGTTAATAGTTCGAGTCTCATGATTGATTGAAGAAACACTGTTGAAGAATACCAAACAGCGCAAGAAGATTTCGCTTATTTTATGTTAATGAATCCTAGTTTTATATAGGCATACTGTAAGTTTATAAATATTTCAAGTTTGGTTGGATAAAAATGGAAATTGAGAAGGTAACAATGAAATACGAAATGTTTTATTTTGTAATGTATTATTGTGCTATTATTAGAACATTGTGTATATGGTAAAATGTATTATTTACATTAAAGAAGGAGCTATGTAGTGTATTTGCAACGATAAATCTCATTGCTAATAATATATAATAATAATAATAAAAAGTACCAATTTAATCTGAACTCTCGTGCCTCAAAGAGTTATGTCGCAGAGCAAGGGGTTCGTGTCTCGTTTATCAACGTGTAATTATCACGTGTCCGAAGGTAATTATCTTTCGGATCGTTGATTATGGCACGCGTCGTCGGAACTCGACCCTTTGGGGACGAGTGTCAAAATATCCACAGAAACTTTTTATCTTTTAGAGCGAAAGACGTTTGGATTATAGCGAAGAATAATTTTAGCATTGTCATCGACGTGGTGTATATTTTTTCATTTAGAAAATTTCACCCGATTTCTTATTTCCGATTGTTTACTATACACTCGATGTGTCGTTACTTTCGTTTCTCGTCCGCAAAGGGTTAAGTCGTAGAGCAAGGGTTTCATGTCTCGCTTATCGACGCGTAATTATCACGTGTCCAAAGATAATTATCTGCCGAAGTTACATCGGGACAGTTTCGCGACCTCGTTACGAAATTGATATCTCAAAATTGTTCATCGATGTCCGACATTCGTCGCTGCGTGCTCGTATCATTGAAAAGCGGTTCGTGAAACAGGAGGCTCGATATTTTTGCATCACCGACGAAATATCATTCCGTTGTCTTTTATTTTCTACGCGTTACAAGCGTATGACCCGTTAATTCGAACAGAAACATGATCCACGATACGGTGGTATTGCTACACGGTCCCGTAATTAATCTAACTTTTTCAAACTCCGAAACAACGTCCCCGGTGCTCGAGTAACAAACATTTGAAGTTGAAGCACCTGTTTACCAGCGTTGACGCCGGATTTTCCTGAAACTTTTCTGCTCGAGTATATGCTCGAGGCTCTCTTCTATATTTTTTCCCCTTCTTTCCCACTTTTCCCTTCTGCTTCCTTTCTTTTTTTTTCAATATTCGCAACGCGAAATTCGGATCGATAAATCAAACCACTTGACGACTGATTAAATCATGGAAAAAGCCGTGCTGCGAAACGGTATCGATGTATCTCGTTTTAAAACGTAACATCCACCGTTCCGGGCACATTATTGTGAAAAACGGTTTTGTTCATTTAACTCCCAAACCACGATGTAAACGATCAAAAACCTCTAAAGCAAATACAATTACATTTTCCTTCGATTCGCATCTCTACGTTCGGGAAATTTTCTACCGCTTTCTATTGGGTTGTTCAGCAAGTTATTTCGTTTTTCTTGGGCGAAAATGAAACACGATTTCTTTAGAGCGACGTTTCACGTGATCCTGAACGGTAGAATTTGACAAATTTAGCCTCTCAGCAATCTCGCGAGTTGTTATTCGGCGGTTTGCTCCTATTGATGCCTTTATTTCATCTTCATCGGCTTCAACGGGCTTGCAGAACGTGGTGCATCTTTAACAATCGAAAATGCCGGAACAAAATTTTGCAAACGAATTTTGACATTGTCGATCGGTCGATACATCTTCTCCATACGCGTCAAATAATTTTCGCCTCGCTTGAACCGCATTTTTACCTTTTCGATGGTAAAAGACTGAAATATGCCGAAAATGCTGCTTTCGATTTTCCATTTTTGATATGGCACCGAACAAAAACTATAGCAAAGAATCGAACAAAATTTTTAACAAAAAAGCCTTACTGTATCATCGGTTAAAATATATAACAATAATCCGGCTGCTGAAGTTGACTGTAAAAAAATACAATTAGGTCCTCTGTTGAAAAAAAAACGAAATTACTTTCCGAGCAATCTAATAGCATTTCTCTCTGTTTCGAATATTCACCTTTTATTCTCATGCTATTCAACTCGCAATTTTTGATTCCCGTAAAATAGATAGAGCCGCTCTCGAGGATTCAGATGAATTTTACTTTTTTAAAGGTAAAATTGAAGATAAAGACTAAGGCAGATCTGGCGTTGAAGGTAAAAGTTCTGCGAAGGAAATTACGACGAAACACAGAGAAGGGATCTAATGGAAGGGGATAGTAAAAACAAGGGTAATGGGATTAGATCTGTACGGGCAATGCGCGTTTAATAAAGTGACTGGACGCAGCGTCTGGAATAGTTACAGGAATTACACCACGTGGTACGTTTGGTGTCTGTTAATGGCGTCGTCGACATTTCAATTACGCGATTACGCAACGAAAGCTTTTGTCGTTAGCCAGCGAGTTAACGTTCACCTGTGAACTCAACGGCGATCGCCATCTTCTCCGCGAGGAGAAGGAATAACTCGAAAAAATGAGAATCTAAAAACGAGAATCCGAGAGAAGGGAAAAAAGACGGGAAAGGAAAACAGGAAGAGAGAAACGTTTGTAAACTTAATTACGCGGGGAATATTCATGAAATGTAACCGAGCCGGAAGAAACATAGCGGGGTTATTTCAAATTTTAATCAGACCCCGCGAGCGCGAGAAATAAATGTCGATAAACCGCGTTCGGACTTTTATTCTTCGAAACTCCAACTCGAACTTCCTTCCGCCGGTTTAACGCGACTTTCGTCAGTTTTACTCCGCGGGCTACCGCCGTTTCGAATATCGAAGAAGTTTCCCGATGACCTGGATAGATTTATTTTTAATTAATTGCTTGAAATATCAGCCACTCCGAAAAGTTTCACAGAGTCTGCTTATTTCTGCCGATGCGTTTCTCATTCCTTCGCTTTTTCGTTTATTTATTTTCCTTCTTTTTTCCCCCCTTTTTTTTTTCTCTGGCGAACGCGTATATCGTCCGGTTAGCAGAACTTAAAATGCATCAACTAATATCGAAAATTTATCGTCGGTATATCGTTTCTGATGAAAAAACCGGCCTCAATATATCCCGCGCGAGTGCCGTTATTTGCGCGCGTATGCTCGCCGAGTGCAATTTTGGGAAAAAATTATTGGAACATCGGAGGCAAGTTTGAACAACGCTCNGGGGGGGGTGATTTGAAAAAAAAATCGGGGCGAATGTTAGGGTAAATAAGTAGGGGCTGCAAACGCAACTCGATAATAACCGGAAGCGGGAAATTATATAAAAAGGAGATCCGTCGTTCGGAATGAAACTCGTTCCATTGAATCCGATACTCGAAAGTCAATTTCGCGATACGGCAAATATTAGCCGGAACAATAAATAGAAAAGTACGGCGTTGAACATTTTAAAATTGGGTAATTCGCGATTTCCATCTGGCGTGTCGAAACGTCTCGATTTCAAAAGGGAAGAAAAGTAAAGAAAAGGGAGAAGAAGAATTCCATCACGATACGCGAAATAAATAGAATAAATAGAATAATAAATATAAAAGTATAGATATGTTATAGATAATATATAGAAAAGTCCGGCGTTGAAGATTTGGAAATTGGGGAATTGGCGATTTCCATCTGGCGTGTCGAAACGTCTCGATTTCGGAAGGGAAGAAAAGGGAAGAAAAGGAGGTAAGGGGGAATAAGAATTCCGGCAGACGTCTGGAAAGGAGGGAAGATTCTCGATCTAAGTCTCGGTTCTCGATCTAAGGTGGTTCGTTCGAGAACACATCTTCCCGCGAGCCAGGTGCTCAACATCTCCGTTTCGTCGTTTTGCCATCGGAAAGCTGTCAGACACAGGCAGTTTCTTATCGTGCCGGTGATCTTCCATAAAACAAGTCGGAAAAGGGCGGATGTTCGCCGCCCCTTTTCATCCCCTATTGCCGGCTTCCGTTCGCGATCCAATGGCTCCTCTTTTTCTCTCTCTTTCCCCGCAGCAACACACTCTCTCTTTCTCTCTCTCTCTCTCTTGCTTTCGCGGTTTGTTAAAAATGATCGCGATACGAGACAATCCTGGCGTAACTTCTCGCGTCATCCGCGATTCCTCGCGTTTTTTTCCTGCTGCTGCTGCTAACTTTTCCGATCAAAGTGCAGATAGAGCGTGTCGGTGAAAAAGGATCTTCGCGGGCTATCTCGCGGGAAAACATGCCGGGGGTGTCAAAGGGGTGCTCGTGGGGCGCGTTAAGGCGAGCAATCTCCAGCTCGTTCCCTCGAAAACGAAATTCCGCCAGCGCGTTATTGTTCCACGGTGAAGTTTAATTGTGCAACTTGTTACTTCGCCTTTCGCGATTTTTATTGTTATTCGGAAACGAGCGAATACTCGCGACGATGTCTCCTCGCGAATAACGAACAAGGTTTGGCTTGAAATGCGAGTGATACAGCGTTCGAATCGACGCGTACATCTCCTTTAAATTTCCCGTTGAAAACGTCGAATCTTTTTTCCCTTTTCGCCGTTGTTATTCGAAAACGCGCGAATACTCGCGACGATGTCTCCTCGCGAATAACGAACAAGGTTTGGCTTGAAATGCGAGTGATACGGCGTTCGAATCGACGCGTACATCTCCTTTAAATTTCCCGTTGAAAACGTCGAATCTTTTTTCCCCTCTTTTGCCAAAATTTACACTCCGGGAATACCGCGGGCACGTTTGTTGAATTTTTCAATGCCGTATGGATTATTCTTTGTTCGACCGAGCAATCGTATCGGCCGTGTGCCGCAGGCTTCAGCGTCGACCGGTTAAAAATTCAAGTTTTTCAAAAATTCAGACTCGGTCGGCCTGGAATATTCGAATTTCGCGGTTAAGCCACTTCGTTTTCGACAAAACTCCGCGTGTATCTGCGTTAGTTATTCGCGCGGCAGGTAATTAGCCGGGAATATTCGATTATCGCGCATAAAATTGTAATCCATTGACACGCGCGATTGGTTATCCGCGGATGTATACTTTTTATACGCGAAATAAACCAGCCTCGCGTGTGATTTAATTTCGAAGCGCTTTTAACGACTGGATAGAGCGTGCATAAAACATCGTCGCGCATACTCGCATTTTCTCTCGTTAATTTGAAAATCCCGTGCACGGTTACGGTCGTTTTTCGCCGATTATGATTACGATTCTTGAATCGAGAATTTAGGAAATGACAGCGGATTTTCGAGGTTTTTTAAGCTACTTATTTCAGTTCAGGCAGAAAGTCGCACGAGTTGAAAGGTATATCTTGATTTTTCACTTTAATTTGAAAAACCCGGGCACGATTACGGTCGTTTTTCACCGATTACGAGAATTACGATTCTTGAATAGAAAATTACGGCAATGACAGCGGAACTCGGAGCTTTTTTCGAGCTACTTATTTCAAATCATACGGCAGAAAGTCGCGCCGTTTTTCGCCGATTACGAGAATTACGATTCTTGAATGGAAAATTACGGAAATGACAGCGGAATTTGGAGCCTTTTTTCGAGCTACTTATTTCAGTCTTCTCGGTAGAAAGTCGCGCTGTTTTTCGTCAATTATGATTACGATTCTTGAATCGAGAATTACGGAAATAACAGCGGAACCTGAAGCTTTTTTTCGAGCTACTTATTTCAGTCTTCGCGGCAGGAAGTCACGGGAGTTGACAGGTATATCTTACGCCTGGTCCACGGTGTAACCATCATCGATCATGGTCGTATTGCCGAGCAGAAACGGGTAAAGGACTCTCCTTTTCCCTCTGGTCTCTTCCGTTTCCTCTTTCCTCTTCCTTCCTTTTCCTCGGTATCGACCAAGAAGCTTGGAAGACGTTGACAATGAATTCCCGTGAATCTTGACGCGATGCGATTCCGCTCGCGTCCCAGCACGCTCGGTCAAGCGACGAAGATGAAAGGGCGGAAGTGGAAGTCTCACCTTGTGGCGGATCTCGAAGGAGAAGCGAGCGAAAAAACAAAAAGGGAGAGGAAGAAGAAAAGGAGAAAAGGGTCCGCAAGGAGTGCTGGACGGACCTCGGGAAATTCCATGGCGTTANAAACAAAAAGGGAGAGGAAGAAGAAAAGGAGAAAAGGGTCCGCAAGGAGTGCTGGACGGACCTCGGGAAATTCCATGGCGTTATTACGCGTCTTCCGCGCCACATATAGCGGAGAAAGAATAATGGCCGCTTCCTGCGCCGACTTCCAGCCCCTGCTCGAAATGAAAAATCCGGGGACACGTCGGCGGTGTGCAGGCGTGCGCAGGAAATGAAGCCGTGAGCTCGGTCTCTCGATTTTTTTCGCAATAATATCCCAGCCAAGATAAATATCGCCACGCAACCCGCCAGCCTTAATCCGTGTTTGCGAAAGAAGTTGGTCCGTCGCGCGTTTTTCTTCATTCACCCTCCGCCGTTGGTTTACCCGGCCCGATGAACTTAAAATCGAGAAGGCCGATTTTCCCGGAGAAGTGGTCTCTCTTCTCGTGGAACACAGTTTGCCGTCCGATTACCGGTCGCGAAATCAAGAGATGTTCCGTGTTCCAGCAGTTTCCTCCGATTCCTTTTTCTCTTAGTCTTATACACCGGTTCCAACAGCACAGGAAACCTTCCAAACCTTTTATCTCGCTAATTATCGGCGGTAATTCATAACGATTATTACGAGTGAAAGTTAATTAATCAATTATCGGACATTCGAATCGTCTCGATATATAATACAACCCAATTACTCGAATTAATTGAGAGGTACAGGTGCTTCGATGAGAGAATATTCGGATAATAGATTATATCCATTTTATTATTTCAATTCTAATATAACTCGAAATGACCGATTGTAAATATTATACGTATACCGTACTGGAAATGGCAGGTGATAAATTTCCATACAGATATCTCTGTAATGTCTTTGATCCGGTGGAATTACATCGTTCCCATCTCGCGTCTTATCACAGTCCTGATATTCACAATCTCCTTCGTTACGTGACGCGAATACGAAGCCATCCTGATCGATTAAAGAAGTTTGCCACGCGGTGTTAGCGATAAGCTGGATCGAAACAATAATTTTCTATCTTCCCATATCTACTCGATTTTCGAAATAATTTAATAAAACTTATTATCGGCGTGTTATTATCGGTGATACTGACATCCGAAATGCGTTATCGCAGAAAACCGGAAATTAATTAATTAAAGGATTAATAGCGGTAATTGAAGCCCGGTGAAAAATTTCGAGAGAATTTCACGTGCTAGAAACAAAATTTTTTAACAGTATTCGTGTATATTGTGCATTTATTTCTACCTTATACTTCAGAATTTTTTGGAAGGCACTGAAATAGTTTGGCAGAATCGGTCTTCGGCAACCGGAAGCGCGTGCACATCGTCGGCCGGAATCTCGAAAGCGTAATACACCCGCGCGATAAAGGCGAGCTGATATTCGCCTTGGTCCTCGTATATACCCCGTTGATCGGCGAATTTCTAGAAATCTCGCGGCCGGCCCGGTGCAGTAACTTGCTCGAGCCCGAGATAATCGGTAAATCGGCAGAAAGTTTCTCTATTGTGCTCGGTAAGTTCGCGGCGGGGTACGGATCCGAGGAAACGGAGTCCTGATAACTCTGATAAGGGCGGCGTGTACAGGTGGCTACACGCGTGTGTGTATCATCGTGTGTCTGTACACTACGGGACACGTAGAGGCGTCGAGACGGCTGTTAAAGGACAAGTAGGAACACGCGTGATAGGACGAGTTAGCAACTTAAATGGCCCGTGAACCGTAGTTGGAATTACTTGTTGTCTAGTTGCTAAATATAATACGAGAGGACAATTCCAGATACGCGTCTATACTTGACGCTAAATTACGGTCTCGAGTGTCTTAGGGGGACGCGGGTAGAACGCGCAACTATCGTCGCGACGCTGCCGCCACCTTGGCATAATATTCGGCTGCGGCTCTACTTCCGCTCGCGAAGACTATCGGGAATGGATGGTTGGTTTGTTTCAGTGTATTCCAGATCTCGAAAGTAGCATAGTGTGCGCGGAATTTTTAATCCGAAGAGACGCTGGGAATTGCTCGGTTTGGAAGATATTAATTTCGGTTTTAATTTCGGTTTTAATTTCGGTTTTAATTTCGATTTTAATTTCCTGAATAATTAGAAATACGAAATCGAGGGAAACTTTGGGTTCCGCGCAAATTGAAAGAAATTCACTTANTTAATTTCCTGAATAATTAGAAATACGAAATCGAGGGAAACTTTGGGTTCCGCGCAAATTGAAAGAAATTCACTTAACACCCAAGTATCGAGCTTCTTAATAACCACGAGACATTTTATGCGATTTTCAATTGTCGCGCGTGATATTCGATTCAATTATATTGGCTCTCATTTCGTTATCGTCAACGTCAGAAGCTTGACTAGAACGTTGGTCATTTTCTCAGTAAAAAATCTCCGGAACGAAATTTTTTAAACCCATTCTGACACTCGCGTTCTGTTTCAAGCCAATATTTCGACAAGCGTCAAACATAGACAGACCATTTTCAAATTTCTTAGGTTTCTTCCTAACGTCGGTTCGCTCGGTGTTTCCGAAAAGAAAAAAAAAAGGAAATTCGCTGTCCGACTCCACTCGAACTTTGCCCCGTTACCGTTGTAAAAATTTCCATTCGATGAAATAAAAGCGAAGAACACGATGGCATCGGAGCGGGACTTAGTCCCGGCGAAGGGTACTCCGTGACACGTAACTTCTAACGTTTCATTAACCCAATTCTGCGTGTATGTCGCGTGCGTGATCGAGCTCGTTAGCATATCCCGTCGAGTGGGGAATCGTATTCTTTTTTCCCCTGCTGTTTCTCTCTTCCCCGTCCTCGAGCAGCTCCGCGAGAATCGTCGGACTTTCTTCGTTCCGGGCCACTCGAGATCTCGCGGAGAGAGTTTGGTTACATTACGGACGGGGCACTTGAAACTTTTCGAGTGAAAAATAATTCCTGCAATATTCGAGTCTTCCGGAGGAATTTCTCGCCGACGACGAGTAGCGGAACGGTTCCCGTTGACGGCGCCCGCGAGTTACGTCCCGACTTCTGAAACTTTTTCCTTTTTTTTCTCGCGCGGGAATACGACGCGGGAATAGGGGACAGACGCGGAAGAAAGGCTTCTCGAAATAATTAATAAGTATACTCGAGGCTGCCATGACACGTGGAACTTCTTTGTTGGCAGTTGAACCGGGCGGCCAGGAATGAGTTCTGCAAAGGAAATTCCGAGTAAACTCGACTTTTATCTCTGGACATAGAATATTCATAATGGAGGTTGTCGGATCGTTGAAACCATCGCGGATTCGAGGGACGAGCCTCGAGTCTCTTGCGCGATGGAAAAATTCCTCTAACCTTCCCGATTCGGTCTGTCTATCGGAATCCAGAAATACACGGTAGAACATTTGCCACGTAAACACCCGGTATATCGTTGCACGGTAATAACGGTAATAGTACTATTGTCGAGGATTCGCGATCTATGGCAGCATCGCCATGTTAGACAGCTGTAATTAGGATAATTAGGCGGCGGAGGAACGCGGACCGTTGCTCGTGTCATTAGTTACGATGAGTCAGTTAGTCAGCCTGTGAACGTCCAAAAGATCAGTGGTATCTAACGATATATTAAAAATACATTGCATACCGTTTTACGTTAAATAATTTATCACCGACTATTATTAATTTAAATATTAACACTAGATTCATCAGGACAGTTAAAATGACTGATTTCGCAATTTCAATTCAAAATTCCTACTGCATGTAACGTTTTCTTTCCAAAATGATATCATGACTTTTAAGATAAAAATTCTGACCGATGAATTAGAAACAATTAAGCGCTTAATTAATAGATAATGTCTATAAATCTATTTTTGTATTACATTTAGTGTTATTCAATTTTTTTTTCTTTTTTGTCATTTTTGAAAAGTAAGTAAAGATTAGAAACACCACTAAACACTTTTTCTAAAGACCAGTCATTCTAACTGGTCTTGGTAGAAATAGGTGCACTTAAATAACCGGTAAATCATCTAGTGTTAAATCCCGTCGACAAAGCAAACTCTCCGATATCCATCGCGAGACATCAAAAAGACTCATTCGCGTATTATCAAATAAATTGACAAGGACATATATTTCCTATCGCGTTTTCGCCGATTCATACCTCGCCGAACGCCTCTCGATATAAACGTACATATTCGCCGACGAAAGTCGCGGCAAATATACCTATATCTTTTTTCTTTTTTCCCCGCTTTTCTCCCTGCAAGGCTCTTCTTGTGTTACCCTTTCTCTGTTCCGTGGCCCACCCTTTCATCCGACGTGTTCACGTACGTACACGTACCACTCCGGTTGGCAAAGTTCCAAACGTTTGAATCGTTGCTCTACTCGATATCATATCGCCTCCGCCGTCTCTCCTTTTCGCCTTTCCCTGTTCGAAAACTTTTCTCTCCGCTTTATCGAGTGTCGGGCATCGCCGTTCGCCGCAGGTGTATCGATCATGTCGCACGACCTCGCGCCGACTGTTACGAATTATCGGAACGTTTACGAGAGCCGTCTTTAGCCGGTTGAAATTTGTTCGGTGTTTCGTCGTTTCCGGTTCCTGATCTTTTGGCCCTGTGTACGCTGAACGGTGCAGCAAGAGGCTGCAACGGGATTAAGCAGATCCGAGGATCCGCGGTACGAAACGTTCTGTTTGATCTGAACGATCGAGATACGGTTGCCGTGGCTTTGGATCTTCGTCGGACAGAAATTAGAGCGATCTTAGATTTCCCGTGGATCGAGGAGTTATTTTGTGAAAATTATCATCGGTGTGTTATTAAAGGTGTTCTCGATATCTCAAAACGCGCGATGGCAGGAATCGATGAAGAAGCCATGACAGGAATCGACGAAGAAGCCATGACAGAAATCGATGAAAAAACGATGGCAGAAATCGATGAAGAAGCTATGACAGAAATGGATGGAGGAGCGATGGCAGAAATCGATAAAGAAGCGATGACAGCTTCGGATCTTCGTCGAATTAAAATTTGAGAGATCCTCGACTTCTCGCGGATCGAGGAATTATTTTATAAAACTTATCACCAACGTGCTATCGCGAGTGTTCCCAACGTCCACGAATGCGCTATCGCAGAACACCGAAAATCAGAACGCGAACTTGAACGTTAAAGGATTAATAGCGGTAATTGAAGTCCCGAGTAAAATTTCGAGAGAATTTCCCGTGTTCCGCCCATCTGTTACAATTTCAGCTCGATTCCGCGATAGATCGTCTAACCCGTCGAAGTTGCAGAATTATCACGAGTTGTATCAGTTGGCCGATAAATTCAGCCCGATACGAATACAAAGTCAGGAATAGAACTTACCGCGTGCTTCTCTTAACATCGATAAACAACAACGATTACATCGGGCGGCCATAATCACGGAACACCTGTTTCCCGGGCCACGGAATACGTAGCTCGAAGTTGCGACAAGTATGCAGAAGGGTTTCGCGATAAAGTAGGCAGCAGATGGCCACGGTATTATCGACTCCTCGTATCGGTCCGAACAAGTTAACGTCTATTATTATATAGATTACGCCTGCTTCCCCGCCTCGGACAGACTAATGATGCCGGCGAAGTTTCCATCCTATGTACACGCGGAGAGGTGTTGCATCCGTGCAGATGACACCCTCACCCACCAGCCAACCGCACCATGCACGTCCCTTCGGGCTCCAACGTGTCTTCCGTCTAACAAATTCACCTCCACCCAACCGAATATTCTCGTCCAGAGACCAACAATCGTGAAACCGTTTCGACTTTCCTCCATTTTCTTCCACCGATTTACAATTACACCACGAATAATAGAGGATCGTCGGTTTATCATCAGAGTTAAGACTCTGACTTGCGATACACTATCTTCCGTTTAACAAATTCACGTCTACGGAAGAGAATATTTTTTACAGGGATTTACAATTATACGATAAATAATAGCGTATCGTCGGTTTATCATCAGAGTTGAGTCTCTGACTTGCGATGACTACGATGATTCGCAGTGTTTCTTCTTATCAACGACGAGCAATCTTCGTCCTTCTCTCGCTCACACCATCTATCCTGTTATTTTTCCAACAACCCACGCACCTTTGCCCAACACAGTGAGCAATCTCGCATCGCCGAAAGTTTTCCCAAAGGGCTCGGTTTCTTTCCTTCGACCATCTCCACCTCCTCTGTTACGAGCTTCTCTTAAAAACAACGATACTACCTCTGTAGATTGAATTTTAAAGAAGGGGGATTTTTGTCGAGAAATCCTGACGCTGAGTAGCTCTGCGAATAATAAACGAACTGTTATAAAAACAGCGAGATTAGGTCGCGTTCTCTCTGTCTTCCAATTTACGAGTTGCTTCGAAAAAGCTACTTTTGTCTTTGGAATAAAGGATAGAAGAATTTTCGCGCAGTGGATTAGGCTTGTTTAATATTCAAGGGGAAATTAATAATAGTCGGTGATGAATTGTTCTTAATATTCTTAGGTACCACTAAACTAGTTTTGTTTTTGACATATAGGTTCGGACAGAAAGATTTTCGCGCAGTGGAACAGCTTTGTTTAACACTAGATTTAGTGGCTATTTAAATATACCTATTTCTATCGAGACCAGTCATTCTTGTAATTGCTGTAGCTGCCCCTATGTCATTTCATCGCATAGAAACTGTGATAAATGTCAATAACACAAAATATATCTATCACGAAACATATAAAATAATATAAAATTCATAAAACTGATTCTTTAGTTATAGCTACGAAAGTCACGATATCATTTCGGAAAGAAAATGTTACATGCGGTAAAAATACTGAATTGAAATTGCAAAACCAGACATTTTGACTGATCTGGTAAATCTAGTGTTAAAGGTCGTGTAGGTTATAACACGGGTCATGATACAAGGGGGTCGTAAATTATGTTATCGGCACGAGTAGACGTCTTGGGGCTGAAGCCTACTTGTACTTCGTTTAGGGTTCCATGAAACGAAAGAGTGACGATTTACTGCTAGACTTCCAGCAAGCAAACTCCATATCTTAATTGCCACTTATCGCAATGGGCATTCGCAAAATTTCGTCGAAGAATCGAGTGTCTTGTAACGATACATTGACGCTGTGATTTATTTCATTCTCGTAGGTATAGATGATAGTCTAGGCTAAGACAGTTCGGAGTTGATGTTTGTCGGGAAGAAAACGAAGAGAGATCGGGACGCGTTCGAAATTGGACTTGCCAGGAAAATTTCCGACCGTTAAGAAGAAAAGAAAAAGCGCATCGACCGAGGTAGGCGCGAAAGTTCAGTGACCAGTGTTTTCAAAGAAGAAACCCGTTCGCCTCCAATTACCGTGCTCGAGAACCCGTTTTCGCTTCTGCATAATTCATGAGCTTCGGAAGCGAACTACCGTATAAATCCCGAAATTCCGATAGCTCGATTCCGGCAGCGAATTTCATGGGAAAACCTAACGGGAGACACTCTGCCGTGCTTGGAAAGTTGGGAAACGTAAAAAAAATTGCCCAAAAATCGCAAACGACCACAAGATCCAAATAAACGAACACACGAAGAAATTAATATTCTAAGATCGAAACGATATCCCGAAACATCCGCAGTGGCAACGTCGTGACATCCTTCATAACATCCTGCTCTTCCTGGCCATGCGGAAGACACTCTGCCGCGCTTGGAAATTTAGGGAAAGCTGGAAAAAATTGTTAAAAATAGCAAACGATCGCGAGATCCAAATAAATTAATATCCCGAGATCGAAACGATATCCCGGAACATCCGCAGTGACAACGTCGTGGCATCCTTCGTAATGTCCTCTTTTTGGCCACGCGCAATTAGAGAGAAGAGCAGAAGATAAAGAGAGAGAAAGAGAGAGAGAGCGGACGCGCCTGGGGTCCCTTATTAACCATTTCGTTGTTATCGTTATTGTAGCCGCGCTAGAATTTCGGCAGAATTACACGGAGCCTACTTTATTTTAATTATTCTTTTATGCCGGCCGCGGCGCGGTACCATTCGCGGTCGCGGCGGCAGAAAAAGCAAAAGGGAGAGAGAGCGGCGACTGGGTTAGGCGGAAGGGGTGGAGAGAAGGACTCTGGGCGGACAGGGGTTAGAGAGAAAGGAAGAAAAACTGGCCGGCGGCGTAGCGACGCCTTTTATTTTCGTTGTTCCACGGGCAGCGCCGCGTGTACGCGGCCCTTTCCACCAGAATTCAGAGATCCGCCGCCGCTGTGGCCGGCATTTATTGCGGCCACCCCCAAGGGTGCATTTATATTCATAAGCATAATGGGGCATCGTGACGTATACGGTCGCGGCACGCTCCGCTCTGTCCCTCCGCTCTTTCATCATTATTAATTCCACGGGGCCCCGTTACCTTCCCCCTCTTTCACCCTCTTTCGTCTTCTGCGTCCACCACTTCCTCCTCCTTCTTCACCCCTTCGAGACTTCCGCGCTGGTTTCTCCTTTTCGCCGCTCTTTACTCGCCTCTTCCTCGCCGAACTGCGAGAATCTACCACCCTTCGGTCCCTTTTTCACCCCGATCCGTCTACGCCGCGTCGCGACGCGTCGCTTTATTCACCGATCCATCCCATCTCGCGCGCCACGGCGTTTATTAACTTTGCAGCCATGCACACCCTCGCTGGATGTCGCGTAACTCCACGGAGGCGAGTCGTTCGCCGCGGGAACGTTCTAATCGATATGCGATGCCGTGTGTTGTATGCAGGCCGCGGCACCGTTGCGTCAAGTACGCGAGAGGGATGCCCGATCAAGCCCGCTCGGCAAATGGCCGTCCTATTATCGGCTTTACATATGTACCGACTCGCTTTTTTCCGAAAAAAAACACACTGGTCTTCGCGAAGGAGATGCAGGATTCCGAGCACGTGCCGCGAGTACGGCGAGTTACTTCGTAAAGTCTCGTAAAGCGAGGAAGAAGCCGGATTTTGGAACTGGTCTGGCAGGAAGAGCCGATAATTGCTCAGCCGGAAGGCTAACGACGAAGACGGTTCATTCGCTTTTAACCCTTTCGGTACGAGTGTTGGATATATCCGGGGCTGATTATAAAGTTTTGGAAAAGGTATCTGCGTATATATTGGGTTGTTCGGAAAGCAATTTCGTTTCTTTCCAACGGAAAAATTGGTCACGATCACGAGAAACGTCATGGCTTAAAAATCGTATTCCATAATCACACACAAAAAAAATCGAAATGACCTACCAAACAACCCAATACTTCTAAAACAGTCGATAGGAAGGACTAGAAAACTATACGAAAAGAAGTTTCAACTTTATTTATTACAAATAACACCTCTAACCTTCTGCTATGTTACATAAATCCATATGACGACTTTTTGAAAAACTTCGCCGTATCGAAAGGATTAAGCATCTGCATGGAACGCGCGTGGTTACGATTTCTACATGGTCGTTCGGATGGTCGCTCAAATGCCCCGTATAAATTATACCCGATATTTCCCGGAACACCGGTTAATCCAGCGCGCTAATTATTTTTCCTAGGCGTGCACGCGAATTAATTGGCACCGCCTGATAATTCTCGCCGCGGACATATCTGTACGCGCAGCGTCCGAGAAAAAAAATATAAAAGGACGAAGAAGAACTAGCGCGTGAGTTTTAATTAAAGCTCTGTTAAATGACGAACGAAAGGAACGAAGGGAAATAGAAAAATGGAGCGCGAGAAATTCAAACTCGTGGATTAAAGATTCAAAGAGTAGAGAGGGTAAAAATTAAACATCGAAAATTGGGAGCGCGGCGAAATCTACTCCCCGGGATGGGTATTTCGTTTTTTTTTTCCAGGCTAACCAACATGGCAGCCGCGAGAAATCTCGGCGCTAATGGGCGAGTACACGCGTGCTTGGACGCGGACACCCGCGAGCGTGCATTACGCGCGAGGCGAGGCGAGGGAAAAATCGGCCGTTAGCGAAGCGTCCGATGGAATTCCCTTCGCTTTGTCCGGCAACCCGATAATGAAAAACAGAGTTATTGGACTTCTGGCTATGCTTTGACACCTTTGAATGGATATTACACGTTTCGCGACCGGCAGAGGCAAACGAGAAGCGCGGCCGGGGATGAAATTACGCGTGAAATGCCGACGCGGCCCGCTGAATTTCGTCGCATGATTTTCGCGAAATTCGCTTCGTTTACTCGACAGCGGCCGGAATGACGGCGATGATTTTTTCACGGTAATTGACGACACACACGCTGCCGCGCCTGGTCGTTCTTTAACTTCCCTGTCAATGGGATTAAACCGTTCGTGACCTTGTTCGCTCGCGATTATGCCGAACGCATCGTTGCGCGGACTATCCGTTATCGCCCGAACAAATAGGGCTCCTCGTTTCGTTAGGAAAATTTCGCGTCTCGTTGAGGAAATAATAGTTGGCTCACGCCCGGACTTTCTGTAGCAGTTGACACGCGTTATTTGCCGGTAGTCGGGCAAATGGCGCGAATAAAAATTTTATCGCTTACTTTGTGTTACATTCGTTTCTATCGCACCGCTGTAAAAGAGCAGCGTTATTGGCGGTAAAATAGCGAGAAATTGAATAGAGAACTCGTCCGATGGAATTTGTAATTTCGTTTTATTTTTTTTTTTTAATTTGCAACGTTTTGAACACGCGCCACTTCGGCGACTCTATCGCGATCGTTTATAGCTTCGTTAACGTTTATAGACATTCGCGTTACCACCGTGCGTGAAATTTGTATTAATTCTTTCGTTTCACCATCTTCCAGTCGTTCTCGAGTCGCCTTGAAACGCGATATCGAAGGATAAATCCGAAAACGTGATTTACATTTCAATCGCGCGTAATTTAACGCTAGATTTACCGGCTATTTAAAGTATACCTATTTCTACCAAGACCAATCGGAATAACTCGTTTGGCATATATCGCGTGAACTTGCATCTGACCTTCCTTGAAAGTTGTTAGTCCACTGTAATATATGCTCCTGGTTTGAAGCAATTTTGGCTATTTACGATAAATTTGTTCCAAACCGTTGAAACTAAAGCCCGAAAAACATTGCAGTACTTATCGATTGTTGTAGCTGCTCCTATATCATTTCATCGCATAGAAACATGCAGCAGTCATTTTGACTGATACTGATATAACTGTCAATAACACAAAATATACCTGTCACGAAACATATAAAATAATATAAAATTCATAAAACTGATTCTTTAGTTATAGCTACAAAAGTCGTGATATCATTTCGACTGATTTGGTAAATCTAGCGTTAAAGATGTTGCAGTCATGTAGGTTAAAACACAGATCACGATACAAGGGGGTTGTAAATTGAATCATCGAGCACGAGTAAACGTTTTGGAGCTGAAGCCTGCTTGTATTTCGTTTTATTTTCCATGAAACGAAAGAGTAGCGATTTACCACATTTTGACTGGTCCGGCAAATCTAGCGTTAATCGCGATAAATTAATTAAACGGAGGGAGAAGGTGATTTAACGAGTCACGCGTGCTTGTTTGTTCCAGTCTGCAGTCAATTCAGCAGAGGGGTGTTCTCAATGCTGGGCGCCGTGAGTCCGGATTCGTTCGACACCCTCCACTCTTACAGCAACACGTTTCAGATGCCTTTCGTGACGCCCTGGTTTCCCGAGAAGGTAAATAGCATGCTTTCCCCGGCTGGCTAAATAAAAACTCATAATATAACCGAAGGGAGAACCTCATCGATGTTTATTCTTATCTCCGGGCCCCTGTATATCCGCTTATTTTCGTTCGCCTTTATTTTTATCGCCTTTCCGAAGCCTCGCCTGCGTCGATAAAAAGTTAACGGGAGCTCGCGTCTCGTAAGTTCTTTCAGCGGAACATCTTTCTTACAACGGATAATTTGATCGACGCATCTCCGATGAAAATGGAAGCGTTTCCCTTTTACGACCACCCGGTGTAAAGACCGGAAGAATTGATAAATTAAGTCCCAGGGTTTTTGTCCCTCGGATAATCGTGTATCCGAATTAAAATAGCTCCTCTCCTATTTGTCGAATAACGAATGTGCGCGTGCATGTATAATGGTGCAAAACGTTTGAAATTGAAGAAAGAAGTTTGCTTGCGAGCGTGTTTGTTTCTTAGATTCGCGTGAAAAGCGCGGATGCTCGTTATCCGAGACACGAAATTGTAAGAACGCGTGTGTAAGGGTATTTAAGGATGAATACAGCGCGTAACAGACAGTCTGAGTCTGGATCTTGAGACAGCAAAGAGATCGCCATTGGGATGCTTCGTTTCTAACGTTTCGTGGTCGTTCGTCTATTTTTAATAAATACAGTTCTTATAATCGTTAATAAACATATGTTTTCAGCAAGCTATCCCTGTTATTCTTATATATCTAGGGATTTAACGCTAGGTTTACGTGATCCGTGAATTTAACAGATGAATTGCTCCAATTATACGATATTAATAGATTTAATTAATTTATATTAAGTTTGTTAATATTGTAATTGTTTTTAAAGTAAACTCGTCGCTTTTTTCTGTTTTTTTTTTTTTAAAGAAAATACTTGGTTTTCGTTACTCATAAACTCGACGTGAAAAAATAGATAATAACAAAAGATGTCCGTAAACCGAGTATTAAGCAAAAACGTACAATACAATAATTACTTTCGTCGTTACTTCGTTTCTCGCGGAGACTCCGCGGAATACCGAACTCGATAAAACGAGTTGATGCCGCGATAAAGTAACTGTGGAACCAAACCAACGAAACTCACCGGTCGTAACAGCTAATGAACGCAAACGAGCGGGTAAAAAGGAGAAAGAAGAAATTAAATACGCGCATCCCCTCTGTCGAAGAATATCTCGAAAGTACCATAACCTCGGGGCACCGGGAACGCGAGCGACTTTAATTCGACTTAATCTCTAATTTAATCACCCGACAAAAAACTTTTCCTCCTTCCGTTCCGAGCTGCCTCGTAAACTGGCCCTTAACGACCGTACGCACGTACACAGCCGGTTTCCTTGCGTCAGATTCGCAGAAATTCCGCGAGCCTTATTGCCAAACCAGTTTTGCTTTCTTTCCTCTTTCTCTCTGGTATTTCCCTGCAGGAAAATCGGCGCGAGATCGGCAAAGATTCACGTTACACGTTGATAATTACCGACTCGGCGTCGGTCGGATGGACGCTCGCGCCCCTATCGCCGCGATCCGCTCGTAAATACATAAATATGTATGGGGTGTATACGAACATATTACAATTTGAATCTGGAAATGAATCGGGTCCGGCGGAGAATTTATTCGCCGCGCGGAATTGCGAGCGTCGCGGCGCGGCGCGTTTATCGGCTGGCAGCGCCACCTGCAAAACTGATATCGTACGTCCATATTGGATGAATGGCGGCCCCGTATATCCCGCCACGGGATATAAGCGTGCGTTTTTATCCGCTCGTGCAGCGATTGTACGTGCACGGTAAGTACGCGCGTGCACGCAACCAACGTCCGGGTCGTTTAAATGCTAATCGCGCGGTAATGCTAATTCCCGAGCCCTCCCTTTTTTTCCCTTCCTGTCCGTCCGTCTCGCCCTTCCTCTGCACCCTCTGGTCAATTACGGCTCCACTGGGCAAATGGTTATTCGAGAGAGCGGATCTTTTTCAATTTCCAACGTGCCCGTTGCACCCTGGTTACGACGTTATTTTTTCTCCTTGTCACCCGCGAAACGGAAGCCCTTTTCTTCTCTTTCAATCCCTTTCTTCGTTGCTCTATCATCCCTCTAGTAGGCGGGGTACGGAATTATTCGGGCCGAGTGGATGACTGGAATTTGCTTTCGAATTATTTTCCGCGAAGGTGTGTTTTTAAGTATTTTGAAAAATATTGAGCGTGTAATTGACCCTAATTTTTATATTCGGACTGTCACTGTCGCTTGTGATTGATTATGAGCTTTTAAAATGCTTTCCTTTGTAATTTCGTAGCTTAGATCAGCATTGCTTCAATCGGTTTCGAAGAAACTTAACTCTTTGACCAGACTGAAAGATTGGGATACAGGAATGTATCTTTACATTTCGGTATCGAATATATTTCTTTAAAAATAAATTATCAATTAAAGCGACGATGATTTTATTATATTATAAATAGTTCTCTCCCTCGATTCTCTAGCTAATATCAACCGTACATCTGTTTTATTTCCAAATCATATCGAAGAAAGAAAAGCGCGATAATTCGAACGGTCTGTCTCTAAATATCTGTATCATCCCTGATTCATCCGTGTCGTTTAAAAACGAATTGCATCGCGCAATTCTTCGTTTATCTTACCGTTCGAGATGCAAGAAACATTTAACAGAAACGTATCCAATGGCGAAATAGCGCGGAAGCACCGGTGCGCCCGAGTAAACGCGTAATTCGCGTGAATCGAGCGATAACTTGGTGAACAGCGAGGAAAGTCGGAGCGAAACGGGCCAATATCGCGACGCGAATAGCTTCCATTCGCGCGAGTGCGCGGCGCCGTAAATATTTACGATTACACTCGCCTCGATGGCGCTTCCGGTCGCCGGACTTTCGTTTTCAAAATTCGAAAGCCTCGTACGTGTTCCAGGTCTTAACGCCGTCCTCTCGTCTGCTGGATTTCGCCATAAGCATGCGCCCGGATTATCATCGCGCCATCATCGACACCGTGCGATATTACGGCTGGAAGAAAATCATCTACCTCTACGACTCCCACGACGGTAAGTCGCCGACCATTCTCCTGCATTTCTCATTTTACAGCGGACCTTTCGCAGGGTCATTCCCGGTTTTATCGCATCCGCCGAGGACCCGTTCTTGGTCCCCGGATGCGACCGATACACCGGAAATCGGCATAGACCAATCGAGATCGCGAGACGGTAATGGCCGCCACGGGGAACCTTCGCACCCTGTTTCTCGCATTTTTAGCGGCAACCAAGCGAATAGGTGAGAGACAGTGTCTCGTACGACTTGTTCCAATTCGAAGCTTTGCTTTCGGCTTATGAAAGAGGACGAAAGAGTTGGAGCGTTTTCGGATTTGAATATCACCAGGATATTCGGCCGAGTTCGAATTTAAACGATTCGAACGGTCGCAATTCGAAAGTTTGGCGAGTATCGAGCAGGAAGGGTAGAATTTCTGGAAAATGACGATACACCGGAAATCGCCATAGACCAATCGAGATCGCGAGACGGTAATGGCCGTCATGGAGAACCTTCGTACCCTGTTTCTCGCATTTTTAGCGGCAACCAAGCGAACCGATGAAAGATCATGTATCGCACGACCTGTTCCAACTCGAAGCTTTGCTTTTTGGCTTGAAAAAGAGAGCGAGAGAGTTAGAGCGTTCCCGAATTTGAATATCACCAGGATATTCGGCCGAGTTCGAATTTAAACGATTCGAACGGTCGCGATTCGAAAGTTTGGCGAGTATCGACTAGGAAAGGTAGAATTTCGAGAGAAATGCGATTTTGGTCGGTTCCTTTCAGCTTCGTATAAAGACTCGGAGTGTAATTTTAGGTCGAACTTCGCTCGCACTCGCTACTTATCCGATACGCGGTGAATTATAGACAGTTTCAAGGTTATTATCGCCTAATGGAAAGTTGGAGATTTTCCATCCGGCGTAAATCGAAGATACTTTCCCGCGGTGGTCGAATTTGAAATTTATTCATAGAAAGTTGGGAATTTACATAGAGAGTCGGATGTCCCGGTTTTTCTCTGACCGAATTTCGCCGCTGTGCTCCCCGGGTATCAATAAGAGAGAAATATCGCGCAAACATCGGTCGTTTGAAGCTTCGCTCGAGAGTTGCGACGAAAACAAGAAAAGGACAATGCTTTAGCCGGCTGTATCTCGCGACGATTTACAGGATAACAAACCTATGAGTTTCGTAAGAAATTCGTGAAACATTTTTGGGGGACAGTTTTACAATGCAGGTAAGGAAGCATCGATTAATTTCTCTCTGCTATTCGTTTACAGATTTCTTATAAGGCAGACAAATATAGGGTGACACACGGATAGATCCTCCATCTTAGAACTCAAAATTGGTCCTCTCAAACAAGTCTAATATCTCGCGATCTTCTGCATCGATTTTTCTGTATCGAAAACTTCGACGGAAGAAACGCGAGTTTTAAACCGATACGAACGATCGATGATTCATCGGCGAGGAGACAAAATCGAAATGCGCATCGCGGAGTAATGAATTCGCATTTTTACCATCGTTAATCTCGCGTGGACAGGTTCGATGAACGATCCGAAAGGTGTATCAATAGTGAGCGATCGCGTTCGATCGTTAATCCGATCCTTATCCCGTATCGTAGCGACCGTTGCGTAATAGTTACCATTCCGATCGGTCGTTTCGGATTTCTGTTACGTCTTTCCGATAAAGGTCAGGATAACCTATGTTTCCGTGCGATCGGTTGCTTTCCCGATAAAGCGCGGCGGGAAAAATCGCGACGCCCTTTACGCAACAACCGCTGTACACAGCGTGTGTCGAAACGAACGAGAGATTAATCTTTTTCTCCGTTCAGAATGCCTGTGCAGTCTTTCCAGGTGTACGATGCGAAACGAGCAGGTAACGGGAGAAAAAATAGGTTTATTACTCACGGGAATATCAAATGTCCATGGTCGAACCTCTGAACGCGCGCGCGGGAAGGAAACGCATTTGCATGCTTAACTACGGCACTGTGTTAATTTTAATTTCATACCGACACGGTCCAGTAGTCGGTAAAAATGGGATTTTTCATCTCGGGCGCGGTATGTAAACGAAAACGTGGGCGACATTGAGTCCCCCGACGTGCAAGCTGGAAACCGTGACACGGTGTATAACGCCTGTGTATTTTTCATCGTTTCACGAGATCTAATATCCTCGCGGAGAGGAGAAAAAAGGAAAAAAAGGAAAAGGAAATATAGGCGTCGAACCGGCGCAAGAATCCGCGGCCGACATTGAGTTCCAGTTATCCCGGCACCGAAAGAGAAAACGATTAATCCGAGCCAAGGATGGCTTTTTCAATAATCGCACGCGCGACTAACGATAATTACAGGCCGTAAAGTTTATTGGCCGTGTAATCGAGAGCCGGTTAAATAAGAGAATAAAACAGCCAGATAAGCGGGGTAAACACAGGTGATAAATAAAAAGAAGCTCGGCGACGAGTTTCGCGAGTTTATCTTTGGCCAGCGCGCTACTGCTCTCGCGGTTATTCCGAATCCTCAGGATTCCTCTATTTGCATACAGAGTGTTCCCAAAAAATCGCCGCGATTGTCGTGTAAAGATAAGTGAAAAAAAAAAAAACACAGAGTGAAACATTTCATCGAATGTTCGTGGAAAATTCAACTGATGTTCACTTTTATAAGTTTAATTTCCGATAGGATCTTCGATAGTTTCCGTTTCTGAATTTATTTATCGAGAGTAAGAGTGTTGCCAAAAAATCGCACGCAATCCCGGCGATTGTCGTGTAAAGATAAGTGAAAAACAAGTAACGAAACATTTCATCGAATGCTCCTGGAAAATTCAAGTGCAGTTCACTCTTATAAGTTCAATTTCGGATAAAATTTTTGATAGTTTTCCTTTCGAAATTTATTTATCGAGAGAAGAAATTGCAGGGTGAAATGTTACTAGGTTAATTAAAATGCTCGAACCAATGGCAATTTATTTAGCCCTTTGAACTCCTTCATCGAGTAACACTCGATATTTCGAAACACGTTTCCAGTGTAATTAATAAGAGTAAAAATAAACGCTAGAGCCGAAGGATCGCTTAACTTCCGGTTGGTGCCGCGATTTTTCGACCATCCGGTACATCTCTGTCGCGATTTAATACATTTCAATACCGTTTAATATTCCAACGATGCCAGGATTCGTAAAGTAAACGCTGAAGACGCGCTCATACTCGATAAGGAAAAATCGGATACTCGTGGAAAATTCAAGAGCCGTATAAGTTTAATTTTGTATAGGATTTTCGATAGTTTCCGTTTCGAAATTTATTTACCGACTTCAATTATCCAGGTTAATTAAAATGCTCGAACCAATGGCAATTTATTTGGCCCTTTGAACACCTTCGTCGAGTAACACTCGATATTTCGAAACGCGTTTCCAGCGTAATTAATAAAAGTAAAAATAAACGTTAGAACCGAAGGATCGATTAACTTCCGGATGGTGCCGCGATTTTTCGATTTTCTCGTACATCTCTATTCGCGATTTAATACATTTCAATGCCGTTTGACATTCCTGCGATGCGAGGATTTATAAAGTAAACGCCGAAGACGCGCGTATTCTCGACAAGGAAAACCTTAAGGCTACACGCACGCACGCAACTTTCCCGGTATCGTTTCCACACGCAATTCTCGAGATGCGAGACGGTTTTCCGCTTGATCGGCTAGCGTTTGAAGGTTCGAGGAAATAATTCGGCCCCGAAGGTCGAAGCCAGCCGCGCGTAATCAAGGAGACGTTTTTCCTCTTACTTTCGCCATTTGCGTAACTCGCTGATTGTTTCGAGTTTTGCATATTTAATATAATTTGTTATATTTGTTTAACGATCGTTGCTCACGGCAATTGCGTTCGTCCTCGACGTCATCGTCGGAAGTTCCGCGATATATAAATATGCTCGTTATATAAATAATATATATATATAAACTATATAAAAAAATTGGAAATTATTAGTTTCCAATGAACCTATTAATAATAAATTACCTCTTCTTGATTTCAGTTAATTTGAATAGCTTGTA